>CM067370.1:26834527-27312027 GCA_034401795.1 Chaetoderma sp. LZ-2023a | reverse complement strand
GCAAATAAAACACACATGTAAATCACCGCAAGTAGAACGCACCTGTAAACCATTGCAAATAAAACACACCTGTAAATCACCGCAAGTAGAACGCCCCTGTAAACCATTGCACATGAAACACACCTGTAAATCACCGCAGTGGAACACACCTGTAAACCATTGCAATAAAACACACCTGTAAATCACCGCAAGTAGAACGCCCCTGTAAACCATTGCAATAAAACACACCTGTAAATCACCGCAAGTAGAACGCCCCTGTAAACCATTGCAAATAAAACACACCTGTAAATCACCGCAAGTAGAATGCCCCTGTAAACCATTGCAAATAAAACACACCTGTAAATCACCGCAAGTAGAACGTCCCTGTAAACCATTGCAAATAAAACACACCTGTAAATCACCGCAGTGGAACACACCTGTAAACCATTGCAATAAAACACACCTGTAAATCACCGCAAGTAGAACGCCCCTGTAAACCATTGCAATAAAACACAACTGTAAATCACCGCAAGTAGAACGCCCCTGTAAACCATTGCAAATAAAACACACCTGTAAATCACCGCAAGTAGAACGCCCCTGTAAACCATTGCAAATAAAACACACCTGTAAATCACCGCAAGTAGAACGTCCCTGTAAACCATTGCAAATAAAACACACCTGTAAATTACCCCAAGTAGAACGCCCCTGTAAACCATTGCAAATAAAACACACCTGTAAATCACCGCAAGTAGAACGTCCCTGTAAACCATTGCAAATAAAACACACCTGTAAATCACCGCAAGTAGAACGTCCCTGTAAACCATTGCAAATAAAACACACCTGTAAATCACCGCAAGTAGAACGTCCCTGTAAACCATTGCAAATAAAATACACCTGTAAATCACCGCAAGTAGAACGCCCCTGTAAACCATTGCAAATAAAACACACATATAAATCACCGCAAGTAGAACGCCCCTGTAAACCATTGCAAATAAAACACACCTGTAAATCACCGCAAGTAGACCGCCCCTGTAAACCATTGCAAATAAAACACACCTGTACATCACCGCAAGTAGAATGCCCCTGTAAACCATTGCAAATAAAACACACCTGTAAATCACCGCAAGTAGAACACACCTGTAAACCATTGCAAATAAAACACACTTGTAAATCACCGCAAGTAGAACGCACCTGTAAACCATTGAAAATAAAACACACATATAAATCACCGCAAGTAGAACGCCCCTGTAAACCATTGCAAATAAAACACACCTGTACATCACCGCAAGTAGAACGCCCCTGTAAACCATTGCAAATAAAACACACCTGTAAATCACCGCAAGTAGAACGCACCTGTAAACCATTGCAAATAAAACACACATATAAATCACCGCAAGTAGAACGCACCTGTAAACCATTGCAAATAAAACACACATATAAATCACCGCAAGTAGAACACAACTGTAAACCATTCCAAATAAAACACACCTGTAAATCACCGCAAGTAGAACGCACCTGTAAACCATTGCAAATAAAACACACCTGTAAATCACCGCAAGTAGAACGCCCCTGTAAACCATTGCAAATAAAACACACCTGTACATCACCGCAAGTAGAACGCCCCTGTAAACCATTGCAAATAAAACACACCTGTAAATCACCGCAAGTAGAACGCCCCTGTAAACCATTGCAAATAAAACACACCTGTAAATCACCGCAAGTAGAACGCCCCTGTAAACCATTGCAAATAAAACACACCTGTACCTCACCGCAAGTAGAACACACCTGTAAACCATTGCAAATAAAACACACCTGTAAATCACCGCAAGTAGAACGCCCCTGTAAACCATTGCAAATAAAACACACCTGTAAATCACCGCAAGTAGAACGCCCCTGTAAACCATTGCAAATAAAACACACCTGTAAATCACCGCAAGTAGAACGCCCCTGTAAACCATTGCAAATAAAACACACCTGTAAATCACCGCAAGTAGAACGCCCCTGTAAACCATTGCAAATAAAACACACCTGTACCTCACCGCAAGTAGAACACACCTGTAAACCATTGCACATTAAACACACCTGTAAATCACCGCAGTGGAACACACCTGTAAACCATTGCAAATAAAACACACCTGTAAATCACCGCAAGTAGAACGCCCCTGTAAACCATTGCAAATAAAACACACCTGTAAATCACCGCAAGTAGAACGCCCCTGTAAACCATTGCAAATAAAACACACCTGTAAATCACCGCAAGTAGAACGCCCCTGTAAACCATTGCAAATAAAACACACCTGTAAATCACCGCAAGTAGAACGCCCCTGTAAACCATTGCAAATAAAACACACCTGTAAATCACCGCAAGTAGAACACACCTGTAAACCATTGCAAATAAAACACACCTGTAAATCACCGCAAGTAGAACGCCCCTGTAAACCATTGCAAATAAAACACACCTGTAAATCACCGCAAGTAGAACGCCCCTGTAAACCATTGCAAATAAAACACACCTGTACCTCACCGCAAGTAGAACACACCTGTAAACCATTGCACATGAAACACACCTGTAAATCACCGCAGTGGAACACACCTGTAAACCATTGCAAATAAAACACACCTGTAAATCACCGCAAGTAGAACACACCTGTAAACCATTGCAAATGAAACACACCTGTAAATCACCGCAAGTAGAACGCCCCTGTAAACCGTTGCAAATAAAACACACCTGTACATCACCGCAAGTAGAACGCCCCTGTAAACCATTGCAAATAAAACACACCTGTAAATCACCGCAAGTAGAACGCCCCTGTAAACCATTGCAAATAAAACACACCTGTAAATCACCGCAAGTAGAACGCCCCTGTAAACCATTGCAAATAAAACACACCTGTAAATCACCGCAAGTAGAACACACCTGTAAACCATTGCAAATGAAACACACCTGTAAATCACCGCAAGTAGAACGCGCCTGTAAACCGTTGCAAATAAAACACACCTGTACATCACCGCAAGTAGAACGCCCCTGTAAACCATTGCAAATAAAACACACCTGTAAATCACCGCAAGTAGAACGCCCCTGTAAACCATTGCAAATAAAACACACCTGTAAATCACCGCAAGTAGAACACACCTGTAAACCATTGCAAATAAAACACACCTGTACATCACCGCAAGTAGAACGCCCCTGTAAACCATTGCAAATAAAACACACCTGTACATCACCGCAAGTAGAACGCCCCTGTAAACCATTGCAAATAAAACACACATATAAATCACCGCAAGTAGAACGCCCCTGTAAACCATTGCAAATAAAACACACCTGTAAATCACCGCAAGTAGAACGCCCCTGTAAACCATTGCAAATAAAACACACCTGTACATCACCGCAAGTAGAACGCCCCTGTAAACCATTGCAAATAAAACACACCTGTAAATCACCGCAGTGGAACACACCTGTAAACCATTGCACATGAAACACACCTGTAAATCACCGCAGTGGAACACACCTGTAAACCATTGCAAATAAAACACACCTGTAAATCACCGCAAGTAGAACACACCTGTAAACCATTGCAAATGAAACACACCTGTAAATCACCGCAAGTAGAACACACCTGTAAACCATTGCAAATAAAACACACATGTACATCACCGCAAGTAGAACACACCTGTAAACCATTGCAAATAAAACACACCTGTAAATCACCGCAAGTAGAACGCCCCTGTAAACCATTGCAAATAAAACACACCTGTAAATCACCGCAAGTAGAACGCCCCTGTAAACCATTGCAAATAAAACACACCTGTAAATCACCGCAAGTAGAACGCCCCTGTAAACCATTGCAAATAAAACACACCTGTACATCACCGCAAGTAGAACGCCCCTGTAAACCATTGCAAATAAAACACACCTGTAAAGCACCGCAGTGGAACACACCTGTAAACCATTGCACATGAAACACACCTGTAAATCACCGCAGTGGAACACACCTGTAAACCATTGCAAATAAAACACACCTGTAAATCACCGCAAGTAGAACACACCTGTAAACCATTGCAAATGAAACACACCTGTAAATCACCGCAAGTAGAACACACCTGTAAACCATTGCAAATAAAACACACATGTACATCACCGCAAGTAGAACACACCTGTAAACCATTGCAAATAAAACACACCTGTACATCACCGCAAGTAGAACACACCTGTAAACCATTGCAAATAAAACACACCTGTAAATCACCGCAAGTAGAACGCCCTGTAAACCATTGCAAATAAAACACACCTGTACATCACCGCAAGTAGAACACACCTATAAACCATTGCAAATAAAACACACCTGTAAATCACCGCAAGTAGAACGCCCCTGTAAACCATTGCAAATAAAACACACCTGTACATCACCGCAAGTAGAACACACCTGTAAACCATTGCACGTAAAACACACCTGTAAATCACCGCAGTGGAACACACCTGTAAACCATTGCAAATAAAACACACCTGTAAATCACCGCAAGTAGAACGCCCCTGTAAACCATTGCAAATAAAACACACCTGTACATCACCGCAAGTAGAACACACCTATAAACCAATGCAATTAAAACACACATGTAAATCACCGCAAGTAGAACGCCCCTGTAAACCATTGCAAATAAAACACACCTGTAAATCACCGCAGTGGAACACACCTGTAAACCATTGCACATGAAACACACCTGTAAATCACCGCAGTGGAACACACCTGTAAACCATTGCAAATAAAACACACCTGTAAATCACCGCAAGTAGAACACACCTGTAAACCATTGCAAATGAAACACACCTGTAAATCACCGCAAGTAGAACACACCTGTAAACCATTGCAAATAAAACACACCTGTACATCACCGCAAGTAGAACACACCTGTAAACCATTGCAAATAAAACACACCTGTAAATCACCGCAAGTAGAACACACGTGTAAACCATTGCAAATGAAACACACCTGTAAATCACCGCAGGTAGAACAGACCTGTAAACCAATGCAAATAAAACACACCTGTACATCACCGAAAGCGGAACACACCTGTAAACCATTGCAAATAAAACATACCTTTAAATCCACGCAAGTAGAACACACTTGTCAACCATTGCAAATGAAACACACCTGTAAATCACCGCAAGTCGAACAGACCTGTAAACCATTGCAAATAAAACACACCTGTACATCACCGAAAGTGGAACACACCTGTAAACCATTGCAAATAAAACACACCTGTAAATCACCGCAAGTAGAACGCCCCTGTAAACCATTGCAAATAAAACACACCTGTAAATCACCGCAAGTAGAACGCCCCTGTAAACCATTGCAAATAAAACACACCTGTAAATCACCGCAAGTAGAACGCCCCTGTAAACCATTGCAAATAAAACACACCTGTACATCACCGCAAGTAGAACGCCCCTGTAAACCATTGCAAATAAAACACACCTGTAAAGCACCGCAGTGGAACACACCTGTAAACCATTGCACATGAAACACACCTGTAAATCACCGCAGTGGAACACACCTGTAAACCATTGCAAATAAAACACACCTGTAAATCACCGCAAGTAGAACACACCTGTAAACCATTGCAAATGAAACACACCTGTAAATCACCGCAAGTAGAACACACCTGTAAACCATTGCAAATAAAACACACATGTACATCACCGCAAGTAGAACACACCTGTAAACCATTGCAAATAAAACACACCTGTACATCACCGCAAGTAGAACACACCTGTAAACCATTGCAAATAAAACACACCTGTAAATCACCGCAAGTAGAACGCCCTGTAAACCATTGCAAATAAAACACACCTGTACATCACCGCAAGTAGAACACACCTATAAACCATTGCAAATAAAACACACCTGTAAATCACCGCAAGTAGAACGCCCCTGTAAACCATTGCAAATAAAACACACCTGTACATCACCGCAAGTAGAACACACCTGTAAACCATTGCACGTAAAACACACCTGTAAATCACCGCAGTGGAACACACCTGTAAACCATTGCAAATAAAACACACCTGTAAATCACCGCAAGTAGAACACACCTGTAAACCATTGCAAATAAAACACACCTGTACATCACCGCAAGTAGAACACACCTATAAACCAATGCAATTAAAACACACATGTAAATCACCGCAAGTAGAACGCCCCTGTAAACCATTGCAAATAAAACACACCTGTAAATCACCGCAGTGGAACACACCTGTAAACCATTGCACATGAAACACACCTGTAAATCACTGCAGTGGAACACACCTGTAAACCATTGCAAATAAAACACAGCTGTAAATCACTGCAAGTAGAACACACCTGTAAACCATTGCAAATGAAACACACCTGTAAATCACCGCAAGTAGAACACACCTGTAAACCATTGCAAATAAAACACACTTTACATCACCGCAAGTAGAACACACCTGTAAACCATTGCAAATAAAACACACCTGTACCTCACCGCAAGTAGAACACACGTGTAAACCATTGCAAATGAAACACACCTGTAAATCACCGCAGGTAGAACAGACCTGTAAACCAATGCAAATAAAACACACCTGTACATCACCGAAAGCGGAACACACCTGTAAACCATTGCAAATAAAACATACCTGTAAATCCACGCAAGTAGAACACACTTGTCAACCATTGCAAATGAAACACACCTGTAAATCACCGCAAGTCGAACAGACCTGTAAACCATTGCAAATAAAACACACCTGTACATCACCGAAAGTGGAACACACCTGTAAACCATTGCAAATAAAACATACCTGTAAATCCCCGCAAGTAGAACACACCTGTAAACCATTGCAAATGAAACACACCTGTAGAGCACCGCAAGTAGAACACACCTGTAAACCATTGTAAATGAAACACACATGTAAATCACCGCAAGTGGAACACACCTGTAAACCATTGCAAATAAAACAAACATGTAAATCACCGCAAGTAGAACACACCAGTAAATCACCGCAGGTAGAATCTGTGAAACAATACAATGCAGACCGCATACGTCTTTTCTATTTGCTATTTGTATAAAATATGCTACCTTGGATCATGTCGTCAACCAGCTTTCTAGGCGTGTTTCTATTGGTCCAGCCTGTCTGCGCATACATGTGTACGCTTTAAGGTTATGATCATATCAATGCATGTCACTGCTGTGTGAAAGCGATCGTGATATTGAATAACGATGACTGAAAAAATATAATAAGGTGAACATTGACTCGTTGAAATGTTTTAATAAGCTGTAGTTCTACTCGTACTTATCTCTAACAGGCGTGTTTCATCTCACACGCTTAGTCGACAAGAGAGCATGCGCAACCGAGCAAATGCACAGCTGTTTATATGACAATTCTCACATGTTCCGATGTCTCATGTAGGTTACAGTAATACGGTATATACTTACATCGCGGGTTAGCTAAGATACTACTTAACAATTCACCTTTCCAGAGTATTCATCGATCAATCTCACGTCATATGACGTAATAATCAGCTAAGTGGCGTGTCGGATGACGTCATAATTATTACGTCATCAGTGGCTCTATTTGGCCCGTCTTTAACTCTTAATAGTCCGACTAGTTGTACGAATTGTATGTCTCTACTACTATTTAATAAACATGCTGTTGAATGTTTTGAAACTAATTTGATTGGACGCTGTTGCTGCCATAGACAGCAACTGCGCCCAGTCAAATTAATTCCCAAATAGTCAATAGCTTGCCTGTATAGTTTTCTGGAAGTTGATAGTCAGAGAGTTCAGAGATCTATCGATTCCAATACGAGCGAGGTGTGGGTGGAGCTTAGCTAGAATTGGGCGGGGCACAGGTAAAATACAAAGGTCCATTCAGCTAATATAATAATATAAGACATACTAATATGATGAAACATCGCCATTGGCGCCATTTGCCATCTGTATTGTATTGGATAGATAACGGCCATATTCGACTGGGCGAAAACTTAGAGCGCATTGCCACCAAAGAGAATATGTTTTATTCGACCGGTATTTCCCGGAAAAATAGAGCATGAAACAAGCCGGAACCAAAACGTGGGTCATGTTTCGTGAAGTAGGCAACGTGATGAAAAATATGAAAACACGGGACTACTATTATTCACTATGACTGAAAACAGAACTGAAAGATGGATTTTATTTTCAAGATTTTAAAATTTAGACGATACCGTCTTTCTGGCCCTTCCATACTGATATTTTTTTTGTATTCGACTGGTACGTTTGCGTAGAGAACATTTTGGTCACTGCGCGAGTAAATCTACTCTACGATAACGTCCAAGTCGAGTACAGCCAATATTACAAATTAAGCTGCAAGCTTAAAGAATTATCGCTAAGCATAATACTAGAGCTTTATGTTGTATGTATGATCTTAGGCGGGTATGTAACACAGGCTTACAGTATTAGCGCTAGATGTTGTCTGTACGACGTAACATAGGTTTACAGGACAGGAGCTTGATGTTGTCTGTACGATGTAACATAAGTTTACAGGACTGGAGCTTGATGTTGTCTGTACGATGTAACATACGTTTACAGGACTGGAGCTTGATGCTGTCTGTACGATGTAGCATAAGTTTACAGGACTGGAGCATGATGTCTGTACGATGTAACATTAGTTTACAGTACTAGATCTAGATGTTGTCTGTACGATGCAACATAAGTTTACAGGACTGGAGCTTGTTGTTGTCTGTACGATGTAACATAGGCTTACAGGACTGGAGCATGATGTTGTCTGTATGATCTTAGGGTTGTTTGTAACGTGGGTTTACAGAACCGGTTAGAAATAAATAACATGTTGCCGAAACAAAATAAAACGTACTGTTGAATATTTTGAACATAATTGGATGGGAGGACTTTGCTTTGCTGCCTAAGACAGCAATATCTCCCAATCAAATTAGGCTCACAATAGTCAAAAGAACTTTATTACTAACCAATGTTTCCAGATTTTAATTTGTTTTGGAAAGGTGTTAACTTATTTGTGTGCTCTACCATAGCACATCAATTGGGAACAGACGATGGCGGCCAGATGATTTGTTAAGCCATACACACACACGATTTAATTACTGCTCTGATAAGATTTTATCCATTGCTCATTTTAATAGCTTACGTCCCCACAGCAAAATCTTGACATGTTAAAAATGTCCTGCTTTCTCTACGTCCTTCCGATTTTCTGCCAAACTCGCGTATATAGGTCTATATATTATTTGCATAAATTACATACAGGGGATAATGACATTTGAAACCTATTTCATCCTGTATGCTAGATGTATAGTTTCATGATCTGCTGCGTATCTTGAGAACAGTTTGAGAGAAAATTCATTGAAACTGGTGGCAGCAATGTAACCGTTCTCGGTCAAATTGATTCTCAAGATAGATAGAAGATAATATATTTTCCCCCAGAAAACCATGGTTTGGACGGGAAATCAGGATTAAATGGTTCAGTGGAAATCACAATGAAATATGTAAGATCAATCAATAATAGTCTTAATAATTTTTGGACATGGTAGCGCATTGACTAGAACTCGCAGTTGTAAAGCATTAAGGCAATAAACATGAAAAATGCCAAAAGTTAAAAGAAATGAATTGTGTGAAAATCTGAAATAATATATGTAGCAACTGTGATAAATAGAATCCCAAACTCATTGCCAGCTCATGTCAGATTCATAAGACTGGTATAGTAAGGTCTCATTTGAACCACTCTAAAAACTCGTTTCGAATGAGATCTCGCCAGCCATGTGTGACACGAGGCAGCTCGTTTTTCTAGCTCACAATTTAGCTGAGACATACCCTTTTTAATATTACAATCATAGTATACTCTCTTACCCTTTCTGATATTACAATCATCGTGTGCTCTTATAGCCTTTCTGATATTACAATCATCGTGTGCTCTTATAGCCTTTCTGATATTACAATTCGGTGTACTCTCACACCCTTTCTGGTATTACAATCCTAGTGTACTCTCATACCCTATCTGATATTATAATTCTAGTGTACTCTCATACCCTTTCTAATATTACAATTCTAGTGTACTCTCATACCCTTTCTGATATTACAATCCTAGTGTACTCTCATACCCTTTCTGATATTATAATTCTAGTGTACGCTTAAACCATTTCTGATATTACAATTCTAGTGTACTCTCATACCCTTTATGATATTACAATTCTAGTCTACTCTCACACCCTTTCTGATATTACAATCCTAGTGTACTCTCATACCCTTTCTGATATTACAATCCTAGTGTACTCTCATACCCTTTCTGGTATAACAATCCTAGTGTACTCTCATAACCTTTCTGATATTCCAATCCTAGTGTACTCTCATACCCTTTCGAATATTACAATTCTAGTGTACTCTCATACCATTTCTCATACTACAATCCCAGTGTACTCTTATACCCTTTCTGATATTACTATCCGAGTGTACTCTCAAACCATTTCTGATATTACAATCATAGTGTACTCTCATACCCTTTCTAATATTACAATCATAGTCTACTCACATACCCTTTCTAATATTACAATCCTTGTGTACTCTCATACACTTTCTGATATTACAATTCTAGTGTACTCTCATACCCTTTCTGATATTACAATTCTAGTGTACTCTTATACCCTTTCTAATATTACAATTCTAGTGTACTCTCATACCCTTTCTGATATTACAATTCTAGTGTACTCTCATACCCTTTCTGATATTACAATCCTACTGTACTCTCATACCCTATCTGAAATTACAATTCTAGTGTACTCTCATACCCTTTCTGATAATACAATCCTAGTGTACTCTCATACCCTTTCTGATATTACAATCCTAGTGTACTCTCATACCCTTTCTGATATTACAATTCTAGTGTACTCTCATCCCCTTTCTGATAATACAATCCTAGTGTACTCTCATACCCTTTGTGAAATTACAATCCTAGTGTACTCTCATACCCTTTATGATATTACAATTCTAGTCTACTCTCACACCCTTTCTGATATTACAATCCTAGTGTACTCTCATACCCGGTCTGATATTAAAATCCTAGTGTACTCTCATACCCTTTCTGGTATAACAATCCTAGTGTACTCTCATACCCTTTCTGATATTACAATCCTAGTGTACTCTCATACCCTTTCTGGTATAACAATCATAGTGTACTCTCATACCCTTTCTGATATTACAAACCTAGTGTACTCTCATACCCTTTCGAATATTACAATTCTAGTGTACGCTCATACCATTTCTCATATTACAATCCCAGTGTACTCTTATACCCTTTCTGATATTACTATCCGAGTGTACTCTCATACCCTTTCTGATATTACAATCATAGTGTACTCACATACCCTTTGTGATATTACAATCCTTGTGTAGTCTCATACCCTTTCTGGATATTACAATCCTAGTTTACTCTCATACCCTTTCTGATATTACAATTCTAGTGTACTCTCATACTCTTTCTGAAATTACAATTCTAGTGTACTCTCATACCCTTTCTGATATTATAATTCTAGTGTACTCTCATACCCTTTCTGATATTACAATTCTAGTGTACTCTCATACCCTTTCTGATATTACAATTCTAGTGTACTCTCATACCCTTTCTGATATTACAATTCTAGTGTACTCTCATACTCTTTCTGAAATTACAATTCTAGTGTACTCTCATACCCTTTCTGATATTATAATTCTAGTGTACTCTCATACCCTTTCTGATATTACAATTCTAGTGTACTCTCATACCCTTTCTGATATTACAATTCTAGTGTACTCTCATACCCTTTCTGATATTACAATTCTAGTGTACTCACATACCCTTTCTGATATTACAATTCTAGTGTACTCTCATACCCTTTCTAATATTACAATTCTAGTGTACTCTCATACACTTTCTGATATTACAATTCTAGTGTACTCTCATACCCTTTCTGATATTACAATTCTAGTGTACTCACATACCATTTCTGATATTACAATTCTAGTGTACTCTCATACCCTTTCTGATATTACAATTCTAGTGTACTCTCATACCCTTTCTAATATTACAATTCTAGATCGTCGTTATTACCCAGATCAGACCGAAAGTCTCACACGCACGCACGCACGCACGTTCGCTCGCTCGCGCGCACACGCACGCACGCACTCAGCACGCACGCACGCACGCACACGCACGCACGCACGCACGCACGCACGCACGCACGCACGCACGCACGCACGCACACACACAGAGAAGTGAATCACACTCGTGTCACAACCTTGCACACACTTAATAAGTACATAGTAGAGAATCACGTAGCAAATGCACACATTTATAAAAATAAAAAAATAAATAAAATGGGTAAATATATAATAATTTAATAGTCAACTTATGATTCATATTCATCCCCATAAAGGCAGAAGATGCTATCTGAGAACATCCAGATTTAAAAAACTTTTCCAAAGAGGACCCGCGAAACCCATGCCTGGTGAAACCCCATCATTTATTATGCGATCTAAGGGGCCTTGATTTTTTAGAAAACCGAACAGAATGATGTAAATAATACAATTTAATTTCAGCTCATCACTTTACTCTTAAATTATCAGTTTGATTTTGTATTTAACTGTACATTTGCTAATTGTTAGCAAAAACGTATAGCAGCACAGAATTTATGTAACGCAATTGACACCTGCCTTATTGCTCTATCATTTTTTATTTATTTTATCGTTGTGTTTCTATTATAATATATCTATATCGCTTTCTATAAACGCTAGCATAACCTACCTGCACAACGCGATTCCCTAGACGCTAGCAGCATAAATCATGCGCATCATCACCAAACGGAATGTCTGAAAAGTCGACCTTCCATTTAGGCCATCCTTAAAACCTAAAGGCCTTTAATAGACTAACCAATACACATCTACAGCACCATCTGAACATGGCCACACTTATCGGAATTCAACATGCCCAGCGCTTACAAGCGAATCGTGCCTGTGCAGAATTACAGTCTATATAGAGGTGTTCTGTAAATTGCAGGAATACCCGCAGACGATTAAGAAAGTGAGACCACAGAAAGCAGAATGGTAAAAACGTGACACAGGTTTTAAACTCGCGTGCAGATTCATGTTCGCGTGTAGATTCATGCTCGTGTTGTTTGTTTCTAATATACGCGCTCTTAATTTGTTCGCTATGAAACAGCTCAACAAACGTAGGCCTGCTGTTTTGCATATTCTCAGGGTTTTATATCAGACAGTTCCATACTTCTAACAAGCATCGTCTCACCTTGCCTACCTGCGCCACGACACTAGGGTTACTCCGCTGATTAAACACAAGCCATCATATACCGGCTAACTGAACTCATCAGACAATCAGGCTAACTGAACTCACTAGACAATCAGGCTAACTGAACTCACTAGACAATAAGGCTAATTGAATTCACTAGACAATCAGGCTAATTGAACTCACTAGACAATAAGGCTAATTGAACTCACTAGACAATCAGGCTAGCTGAACTCACTAGACAATCAGGCTAACTGAACCCACTAAACAATCAGGCTAACTGAACTCACTAGACAATCAGGCTAACTGAGCTCACTAGACAATCAGGCTAACTGAACTCACTAGACAATCAGGCTAACTGAACTCACTAGACAATCTGGCATCCGTTATGATGATGCAGTAACATTTAACTTTGCATAAATGTTGTTTTCCTTCAGATATGCAAGTTAAGCACGTGGTAGACAATGACGAGATACGCCCATTGCTAGTATTTTACAGTTGATGCTGTTTCCAGTATGCACGCTGTACGACCAATTTTGTTCATATTGAAGACGACAGCCGATTGCAACGCGGCTTTCTCGCTAAAATATACAACAGTTTACATCGACATGTGAAGTTAATAAAGGCAAAATATGGATTCGATTCACGGATACTGAATCAACAGTTCAACTGATTAAACACTGCAACGGTGTATCGTGTCGCGTATCTTGTCGACATACCTCGCAGGCCGTCATCGATTTTCATTCACACGCCCAGGTATAGAAACATGGAAACATGTATCGATAAACCATTAGATAGCAACAGCCTACAGCAACAAAGCGTGTTTTATCTAACTAAAGTGAAGAAACTGAACAATCAACTTTAATAATAACACGACAAGGTTACGCCGAGACTCTTAAGCTATCGCACGCAACAAGAACCAGAGATCAACATTTAGATACCATTAGGATTAAACAACTTAACGAAATGCTAAATGAGTCCGCTACGTAAGCTATATTATTACAGAAAATGTCGACAAAATACTGAGGCGACATTAAATACAGTGACTGCAATATATTACGAGAGACGGCGGCCAGACACATTACTGCCACAAGCTTGAATAAACACTATGATCTAAGTCCATATTTAAATGTATTTATAATTATTGCATACGAATTCAATGGTAATTCCCTCGGGGCACTGCTGGTAAGAAAAAGGAGCACTCGATAAACTGATACACCTGCAACAGGTGTGCGTACGCGTGCGTGAGTCCGTCAGTGAGTACGTGTATGTATACATTTATTTCTACCATATATCTGTGCTAATCTCACATATATTATGTATATTTATGGAATGGATGAATCTTACAATTGTGTCAATAGTAATTAAATATAAAGCGCGTTTCCGTAACACGGTCCTGTACGCAGTTCAGCTCATCATTACAGGAGTCATGGAACTGTTTATAAGCAATTTAAGTCATCATTACAAGAGCTATAGAGCTGCAGTGGTGGGGGGGGGGGGAGATGACACCTCCACGCCGGTCTCCTCCCTAAGTACCAACTCTGTTGGGAAACTAAGTTATCAAGAATTGCGGGCTGACATCCGCATACAGAGGCAACTCTGATTATGTCTGACTTTCTACAAACAAGAAACTGTGCTCGACATCTGCCCAGGAGCTTGATGACGCTGTAGTTGCTTATATTCACATTATTAATGACACGTAAGGTGATGACGCTGTAGTTGCTTATATTCACATTATTAATGACACGTAAGGTGATGACGCTGTTGTTGTTTATATTCACATTATTAATGACACGTAAGATGATGTTGCTGTAGTTGTTTATATTCACATTATTAATGATACGTAAGGTGATGGCACTGTTTTTGTTTATATTCACATTATTAATGACACGTAAGGTGATGACGCTGTAGTTGTTTATATTCACATTATTAATGACACGTAAGGTGATGGCGCTGTAGTTGCTTATATTCACATTATTAATGACACGTAAGGTGATGACGCTGTAGTTGCTTATATTCACATTATTAATGACACGTAAGGTGATGACGCTGTAGTTGTTTATATTCACATTATTAATGACACGTAAGGTGATGACGCTGTAGTTGTTTATATTCACATTATTAATGACACGTAAGGTGATGACGCTGTAGTTGCTTATATTCACATTATTAATGACACGTAAGGTGATGGCGCTGTAGTTGTTTATATTCCCATTATTAATGACACGTAAGGTGATGGCGCTGTTTTTGTTTATATTCACATTATTAATGACACGTAAGGTGATGACGCTGTAGTTGCTTATATTCACATTATTAATGACACGTAAGGTGATGACGCTGTAGTTGTTTATATTCACATTATTAATGACACGTAAGGTGATGACGCTGTTTTTGTTTATATTCACATTATTAATGACACGTAAGGTGATGACGCTGTAGTTGCTTATATTCACATTATTAATGACACGTAAGATGATGTTGCTGTAGTTGCTTATATTCACATTATTAATGACACGTAAGGTGATGACGTTGTAGTTGCTTATATTCACATTATTAATGACACGTAAGGCGATGACGCTGTAGTTGCTTATATTCACATTATTAATGACACGTAAGGTGATGACGCTGTAGTTGTTTATATTCACATTATTAATGACACGTAAGGTGATGACGCTGTAGTTGCTTATATTCACATTATTAATGACACGTAAGGTGATGACGCTGTAGTTGCTTATATTCACATTATTAATGACACGTAAGGTGATGGCGCTGTTTTTGTTTATATTCACATTATTAATGACACGTAAGGTGATGGCGCTGTTTTTGTTTATATTCACATTATTAATGACACGTAAGGTGATGACGCTGTTTTTGTTTATATTCACATTATTAATGACACGTAAGGTGATGACGCTGTTTTTGTTTATATTCACATTATTAATGACACGTAAGGTGATGACGCTGTTTTTGTTTATATTCACATTATTAATGACACGTAAGGTGATGGCGCTGTTTTTGTTTATATTCACATTATTAATGACACGTAAGGTGATGGCGCTGTTTTTGTTTATATTCACATTATTAATGACACGTAAGGTGATGACGCTGTTTTTGTTTATATTCACATTATTAATGACACGTAAGGTGATGACGCTGTAGTTGTTTATATTCACATTATTAATAACACGTAAGGTGATGACGCTGTAGTTGTTTATATTCACATTATTAATGACACGTAAGGTGATGACGCTGTTTTTGTTTATATTCACATTATCAATGACACGTAAGGTGATGACGCTGTTTTTGTTTATATTCACATTATCAATGACACGTAAGGTGATGACGCTGTTTTTGTTTATATTCACATTATCAATGACACGTAAGGTGATGACGCTGTAGTTGCTTATATTCACATTATTAATGACACGTAAGGTGATGGCGCTGGTGTTGTTTATATTCACATTATTAATGACACGTAAGGTGATGGCGCTGTTTTTGTTTATACTCACATTATTCTTGACACGGAAGGTGATGACGCTGGTGTTGCTGGTTGAATAATGAACGCATGCCTGGTTGACACGTGATCAAAGTATGGCCTAGCTACGTCCTCTCTATGTGATGAGTCATCGCCAACACGTGGCAAGCCATAGCATGTTAAATGGAAACACCAGACCCTCTATACTATTTTGTATAAAATGAATCTACAGACCGTAACGTTTTCAAAAATATAATTGTAAGCTCTGTGCTCAAATTAGAAATATATATCTTCGTTATTTATACATGTGATACATTAGTTAAATTTCTATTCCCAGATTATGACGTCATAAGTTGAACGTTTTTCTCGCTGTCATCCAACGCTATCTCAATAAAACTGCGCATTGCGTTTTATAAAGGGTTTCTCTTCAGCGGTGTTAGGAATATATAAACTATATTTGCGGAAATGTTCAAGAATATATAATAACAGTCCTTTGTCTGATTTCTCTGATGGTGCTGATTTTGACATCAAGTTTTGATCTTAAGATAAATGAATGACGCGATAGTATAACGGCATATCAATATTATTGCCACTTTTGAATCAACACTCTCACTGGCGCTACGGCAGATAATGTTATTAAAGTTTCATCTATTAATATCAGAGTTTAAATAGTTTGTTTTCATATTAGCCTTAAAACTTCCTGAGATATTGTAATATTCATGTAATTGGCAGGTATCTTCATAGAAAATGGCCATCTTAATATTCGGCAACTAACGTATGAAAATAACAAATATATTCCATAAATTTGCTGTAGTGTGATAAACGTCTTAATCTCTTCAATCTGTACATATATAAATGATGTCGATAGCATTATCACCGATAGAGATATCACCATCCAAATGCACGCACTCCTGTCTTCAGAGTGCCGTTATCATGGTTCTTGTCGGATGGGATTCAACCTATGACTTCATAGGTTTAATTAACTCGCAGGAAAGTATAGAAACATAGCGTTCTTTAACGCCATTTTAATCGGATTTATACATAGCTGTCGTAGGAAGGTTTTGCACAGTAGCTTAAATATGGGCTCTATGATAGAACTGCGTGTTTTATGCAAACGATGGCGACCCTTCTTATGTTACCCTTTAATGCTAATTATATATCAAGCAAGAATAATATTCTTCTTCGCAAAATTAACATGCATTCTACCGCAAAAATGTATTGCACTTTAGCACCTGGCCGTGTGATGAAAGCTGAGATGATAGATATAGTTATACACTACATTACAATGCTTTATTTACCCATTACGACAGGAGACAGGAAACATGAATTAGCAGGAAAATTAAAATGCATGCATCTTATTCTTTTCGTTCGCTGAGCATACCGCCAGTCCTGTAAGTGACTATCGACATGATCATATGCATGCATTACATCGCAATTAAAATGAATTTCACGTAAGTCAAAACAAGAGGATTCGAAATCCTGTCATAAATTCAAAAATTATCAACCATTTAACAATTGGTCATAATTATGATAATAAAATTTGCATTATTTTTATATGAAATACAATCTTAATCTGTCAGTTGAAAATGGAAAACATTTGTGTGAAACATCATGAGTTCGATAGTGTCATAGTATTACACATTGGGTTAGACCCTACATTGCATGATTTCCGCTAACCATTCCAACTATCAAATGAAAATATCTCAATTTGAAAGGAAGATCCGTATTGGTGAGCTGCTGGATATTATTTAGATAATTCGCTTGGAAGACGTTGCTGTCCTTTGAATCAACAGCTGTCGGTTAAATCCGTCTCAAGATATCAGAACATTCAGATCATTCTAAAGAAGCTATGATATATAACGAATAAAAAGTAAACTTACTATATATCTGCCTACGCTTGTCTTTAATGTCCCGCCGCCATACTTCCGACAAAAGGTTTAAACTGCCTCCAGAAGTATTGCCTTTAGTGGAAACGCAAAGACGAGGATGCACACTAAAATCATAATTAACATTTAGATTGTTAGCCTGTCGACGATGTTTCATAGAGATACCGCCATGTCGTATAAGCAGTTCGCAGACTGATGATGTAATTGGTTTGTCCCGCATCTAGACTATAGTTAACACACGGCATTACACAGTTTAGATAACTTATATCAAAATCAGCTAAAATCCACTTTTCCTGTGTACATATATTATCTCCAGATTTGTACATAAAGCATTGACATCTGGGTGTACTTTGTGTTGTAAGTGCAATCAACGCATACCTCCACTAAATATAACGTAAGTCATAGGACAAAAATCAGAAATAATAGCTAAGGAGAGCACGATATAGGCCTATTTGATAAAACAGCGACATCTTGAAATGAACATACAACATTCAAATCGGCATGCGTATGCAATTATGTCAAGGAATCTGCCCGTAACTTCCAAATGAAACTTTGAGAAAATACACGCAATTAGGTCAGTCGCAATGTCAAGTGTCCATAACAAACTCAAGCTCGGTACCAGTTCCACTTTATCTCGAGGCACTTGTAAATACCCCCATGCGGTGTTCACGTATCTGTACTACTGATCCACCTCCAAAATGATGCTTGAGCACACAGCCACGAGCACACACTGGACAATCAGTGGAGGAAATAAATACATATTGTAATGCATACAGTAAGGTAACACCTACGTCTACACGTTATTGTTAGCGCTAGTATTCGCGTATGTATGTGTCAACATCAGACCGCTTCGATATCTAATCATGTCAACCTATATCTGACATACCATATTTACTATCCTATGAGATAAATAAATACACCAGCCAACCTTTATTCGAATGAAATAGAGGGTGTGCATCTGGAGCTAGTTTCCTTTCCTTATTCAAGGATTCTGAATTCGAATGTCTTGGTAGTCAGTCTGATATTGGAACTGTTAGGTAAATAAAGGTAATGTTAAACATGCGTTAGTACGTTACTATATAAAAACCTTGTAGCCTCAGTCAGTTTTCACTGTATCAGTAACATCCAGAAAAACGTACCCTCAGTAAGATTGCCACTATATAAAGCCCTTAAGCGGATAACCTTTACTGAGACACACGATATATATAAAACGACAGTAATCAATTCGTCAGTCAAATTAGTTTCAAAATAATCAACAACATATTTATCAAGTAGTAGACATACAATTCGTACACCGTGTCAGACCATTAAGAGTTAAAGACGAGCCAATTATAATCATTTATGACGTATTGATTATGACGTCATCCTACACACCGCTTAGCTGATTATGTCGTCATATGATGTCAGATGATAAATGGATACTCTGGAAATCTGAATTGATCAGTGCCAGTCAAGTGCTCATTAACAGAATAGACTGTGACCCGTTGAGCAGGGTCATTCAAGTGCTCGGTAAGATAATAGATTGTGGCAATGGACATTTCCAAGTTTATCCATCCGTCATATGACGTCATAATAAACTACGTGACGTGAATGATGACATCATAATCATGACGTCATGAATGACGATATAGCCCGTCTTTAACGCCTAATAGTCCGACACCATTTATTAAACATTGTATTGCATATTTTGAAACTAATTTGACTGGACACTTTTGCTTCCATCAACAGCGCCGAGTCAAATTAGTTTCAAAATATTTAACAGCTTGCCTGTATAGCTTTCTGGAAATTGATAGCCAAGGAGTTCAGGGATCGATCGATCCCAACACGAGCGAGGTGCGGGTGGAGCTTAGCTAGTGATGGGCGGGAACATCGTTAAAACTGGAACGGTCCACTACGCAGCGCCAGTCCATTAAGCAGTGCCATGATGGCTGATGATTTTGATGATTGATGATGATGGCATTATGCCTGGCAACTACGGAGCACAGCGTTCCGCTAAAACAATATCTAACGATGATAGAACTTAGTCATGCATATCATTAGTTATACCAGTGTTTTGGCGGGAGTTGGGGGGGGGGGGAAGTTATGGGCTTGTTAAGTATGACGTCATTGCGCGCGATTTACAACCCGGAAGTGTGTATTTTGCTTTATTACATCACAAGTACATGTTTATGATGTTATCATTTGTTATTAAAAAACCCATCGTTTTGTGTATTTAACAAACGAGCAGAACCCGGAAATACGTCATCACTTAACAAGCACACAGGGTCAAGTTCGACTCCTAAGCATAGTTAGCTATAGCTAACTAGATTCAGAGTCGAACTTCAAATAGTTAACTAGGTAGTCAATTATAGTCAACCGAGCATCTATGCTCGGTTCAGATGGTTAGTGCGATATTTGTGTAAACTTCAAAATGGCGGACACTGATCGCTTGCCACGAATAAATGCATATAAAAATGTAAATATTTAACTAAAAAACTTAGGTTTGATGAAATTATGCGTTCCCTTTGTATGTCAATGTTCCCAAGCCCATTTTCCCTCCCACTTTATGTCATATGGAGGCATTTTGACGTATTAGCGGACAAAATAACCCATTTTCGTAGGTCATCAAAACAGACGACAGAAAGGGCTTATAGAGACTGGTACCTGGCTCCAAATTTTCTTCAATAATAATTCAATGGGGAACCGGGAACCAACGAACCATAGTTAACTATTCAGCATTCGGCTTGGCATAGAGACTGCACATGTTCAGTAAACCATGAAACTGTCTATAGTTAGCGAGTCGAACTTGACCCAGGCTGTTACCACACGCGCAAACGTATTTCCCGAGCTAGTGTTTTGTTTTTCACGAGTCACCTCCAAACATGTTTTTGGAAATAGCAGAGCGCTCTAACGTCTAACGTATCGCCTCATAGCAGAGGCAGGTCGCAGTGACGGAACACAAGGTCTATCTTAACCAATCAAATGGCAGCATTTGGCAGTGGGACAATGCTGAGGGGTAATGATATTAGTTACACCATTGTTTTGCTGGGGTGGGTGACAGGCTGTTACCACACGCGCAAACGTATTTCCCGAGTGCAGCGAGGGAAATACATTTTATATTTCCCAAGCGTAGCGAGGGGAATATATTTGTTTGCCCGTGTGGTAACAGCCTATACTCCCTGCAAAACACTGGTGTAACGGATGTATTACTCCTCACACGTTAGCGTCAGGAGAGAGAGAGAAATTTTATTTTAACTTAAGCATTGCCCATTTTCAGAATATAACAACACTTATGACGTCATTTTCAGAATGCGTCAACACATATGACGTCATGGCCTATTGTTACTTCATAATTAATTTGTGCATTAAAACCAAAACACGATATTCGCGCGCGGGGTTGGGGGGGGGGGGGGCGGGGTTGTACTGTGTAGTATTGCCCTAGTGTGGAGGGAAATACCAGATCATGCATCCCTGATCTTAGCCAATCAAATATTCGCATTTGGTGACATTTCTGAGTGGTAATAATTGTATTTATGCTACCATGGGCCGCAGTCTGTGTTTTAGCTTGTCTTAGTGGAATACAGAAATATTACCGTGTTCTTGCTGCTACTTAATGAATAACATAAGAATTTCTACATGTAGCTTGTTGAACCCTTTCCCAATGTGCATGAGGTTATTATATTTACCCAGCAAATGACGTCAAAGACACATTCTGACAAGGCATACCATTGAAACCGATGAGCGAGAACTCGGCGTCACGTGCCTCTCTAACAAGGTATGGCATTTGACCGAGGAACGAGGACTCGGCTTGGCATACCTCTGTGACAAGGCATGCCATTCAAACTGCGTGGCGTACCTCCGTGACAAGGTATGACATTCAAACTGAGGAACTAGGACTCGGCGTGGCGTACCTCCGTGACAAGGTATGACATTCAAACTGAGGGACTCGGACTCGGCGTGGCGATAAGGTATGCCATTCAAACTGAGGAATGAGGACTCGGCGTGGCGTACCTCCGTGACAAGGTATGACATTCAAACCTAGGAACGAGGACTGGGCGTCGCATACCTCCCTGACAAAGTATGACATTCCGAGGACTCGGCGTGGCATACCGCCTTGACCATGTATGATACTCAAACTGAGGAGCGAAGACTCGGCATCACATACCTCCCTGACAAGGTATGTTATTCAAACCGAAGAGCGAGGACCCGGCATCACATACATCCCTGACAAGGTATGACATTCAAACAGAGGAGGGAGGACTCAGCATCAGATACCTCCCTGACACAGTATGCCATTCAAACCGAGGAGCGAGGGCTTGGCATCACATACCTCCCTGACAAGGTATGACATTCAAACCGAGGAGCGAGGACTCGGCGTGGCGTACCTCCCTGACAAGGTATGCCATTCAAACAAAGGACTCGGCGTGGCGTACCTCCATGGCAAGGTATGGCATTCAAACCAAGGACTAGGCATAGCCAATGGAGGCACACGCATCACGAGGACACAGTTTCGAGCCGCATGTTGTCGTTCAGTGCTAAAAAGCTACACACTGTCATGCCTTGTTTGATGATAGATGATTTGACTTTGGAAGGTCATTGGGAACTTAAAAATGAAATATGTGGTGGTACATGACCATTTGGCACAAGTATTTCCCCGTGTGAAGATAATGTGGCTAAAGAATTGAGAAAGTTTGCTTAGTCAATAGGAAAGTGTTGTCATGGAATAACTGATCCATACAATGGAAATTTGCCAGATGGTGATATCCAAGGAGTCAGCGGACACGGTACCTTAAAGAAAGGTCACACAGTGCACTTACTGGTAGTGATTTGTCATCATGGCTGCTGATTTCGATATTAACGGACCGTGGATGCGGGTTTCGTGTCAACTTGCAGAAATTATATTAGTCCGTGAATATATAGTCAAATTGTAAGCCAATAACGCCATCGGCCAAATGTGCAGTTGATCATGTGGATCAAATAATTGGTGAAATAATTAGAAAGACTTCGAAAACCAATCAGTGTGATTTGGTGATTCCTTTCACGCAATGCTCATACTAAAAAGATTTTCCAATCGACTTGAGACACCACTTAGTGATGCGCCATATACCTAGAGGGCAGAGATGATACCTCATTCATAAAGGCATCTATGTATGTAATAGAGAGGTATCGTAAAAAGAACAAATATGCAGAGAGTACTAAGAATAATGCGCTCAAAATGTAATATTCTCTGCCAGATGAAATGGGAAAATGATAATGTAATCCTGGTAGGCTTAAAAGTTGCAAAAGTTGTTGGAAGTAATGTAGTAAATATTGCTAAGTGTGCTAAGAACCGATCTAAAAGCAGCCAGACTGAATACACTGGCGACCAAGAACCCCCCCCCCCCCCCCACCTGATTGAGTGGAGTCTAAGGACTCTGTCTGAGGGCAAACAGCAGTGGCCAATGAAGTGGGACTGATTGCAGCTGCAGAATATATTCAAACTACTGCAGTCGCGGAACATGGTATATTGTCACCAATGTATGAAATAATACCACAGTTGTTCACAGAATGGGAGCTAAGGACTGTGCAAGCTTTTGTTAAAGATTCTTGTTTTATCATGATGTAATTGACATCGAGACCGCAAAGACACCGCCGTGTTAAAATCAAAGTGTCCACCTTACATCTAAAGGCAAGATAAACTACGATAAAAATATTAATATGCTAATGGCGCATCGTGGCACTCTGACCGTGTAGTGTCCCTGCGTTTGATTTACCGGGATATATGAAAATCACCCGACTAGCTTGATATGACAAAAATGTCAAAATCTTGAACTATAACAACTGGTCTAGTCACTATAAGAAAATTTTTAGCAACTAATTATGCGAATATGGTTCCATCTATATATAGTAATAACGTTAGCCATATTTCACGCAAAGCCAAGTGACGGTAAGCCATGCTCGTTCTACGTGTCTAGAACGATATTACGACTTCAAGATATGTGAAACGATTACAAAACATTCACAATATGCTTGTAGGAGCGATTGCATTCACAATATGCTTGTAGGAGCGATTACATTCACAATATGCTTGTAGGAGCGATTACATTCACAATATGCTTGTAGCAGCGATTACATTCACAAAATGCTTGTAGGAGCGATTACATTCACAATATGCTTGTAGGAGCGATTACATTCACAATATGCTTGTAGGAGCGATTACATTCACAATATGCTTGTAGGAGCGATTACATTCACAATATGCTTGTAGGAGCGATTACATTCACAATATGCTTGTAGCAGCGATTACATTCACAATATGCTTGTAGGAGCGATTACATTCACAATATGCTTGTAGGAGCGATTACATTCACAATATGCTTGTAGGAGCGATTACATTCACAATATGCTTGTAGGAGCGATTACATTCACAATATGCTTGTAGGAGCGATTACATTCACAATATGCTTGTAGGAGCGATTACATTCACAATATGCTTGTAGCAGCGATTACATTCATAATATGCTTGTAGGAGCGATTACATTCACAATATGCTTGTAGGAGCGATTACATTCACAATATGCTTGTAGGAGCGATTACATTCACAATATGCTTGTAGGACCGATTACATTCACAATATGCTTGTAGGAGCGATTACATATGCTTGTATGTAAGCATAATCCCCAGAAATAATAAGTGGAGAGTGAGTCATCTATCCGCTTCAGATGTGGCCCATCTATTCACACGAAAATTGTTAAAGGAAAGGACCAGGGAACTAACAAATGCTCATTGAATGATAGATTTAGATAATAATCAACCTATAGCCACCAGCAAAGACAGAAATAAATCGCAATAATTTGAAAAAAGCAAATAAATACCATTTATGTGACTGGCGGGAACCAATTAGTGACGCAGCTGGTGCTGTGCCCTCTGGTGTATGCTGAGTGAATAAATAATACCCGGTGCAGCCGGTCATATAAGCTCAATTTTATTCTCGTTAAACTGATTAGCCACTACTTGCTGCAGGTAAAATTCCAGAGACAGGATCTATATTCAGTTACACGAATTTCTAAATATTCAGTAGGCATCATGTTGCGACCTTGGAAACCAGCAGTGAATTTTGAAATCATTTTGACAGAAACGCGTTACCTCCATCAGAAACAGTGGCTTTCAAATATAATGTTTTCAAAAGGAGCAATAGTGAATTAACAGTAGCGAGTTAATCTCTCTACATCGGTGCCTATAGCGAATACTATTAATACCGCTTACGAAACATTATTCAGGTTTGCTATTGCTATATTCGAGTTCAAAGCTCAAGGTCATTTTATTTCTCCCAGGCTGTTACAATAGCATATGGGAGTAACTGTTATTACATACAATAATTATGGCAGCGGAGCTATTTAACGTAGTAGATTAAAATATGTTTATTCTATGCTAGCTGTGGGACGCCTCTGCTCTGTGGAAATAAATAGATAGACAATTTGTTATGACAGTGAAGATAGAATATATGCAGCTAATTATATAATGCACTATAATAATATACATTAGGGCTTACTACTATGCATTAGGGCTTACATAACACTACTCATACATTCATATTAACCCTTCGAACCGTGGCTTCCCAGAGTCTCAATTTCAACGCAAGTGTACAGGAAAACTGTTGAATGTTTTGAATCAAATCCGACAGGAACCTGACAAGAACCAACACCCCTTCAGTTTAACCTGAAAATACCCAACAGAAATCGTGAATGATTTTGGTGTATTGACCCATTTCGGGTTGATAGGGTTAATATCATTGGCTCGCACTCTAGTTGCAATAAGTTACGCGTTATACCCGCATACGCAGTTGACGCGCGCGGAGTGCAAAACGCAGGCTACGTCACTAATTGGTTCTAAGTTAAGCGCTAATGCTTTTTCTCAAACAATCCTGTTTCATTTCCAATTTTTACCGGTAGTAGATTATTTAATATTGTATGAAATAACCAATAAACACCATTTGTTATTTCCCTTTTCCCTTCCTTTAAGGAAATGTCACGTTGAAACGAGCATTATAACGACGCGTGGGGCAACAGTATGGCATGTTTTTGAGGCAGGTAGTATTCTGACCACATGTCTTTGAGAAACGCTATCATTTTCTTCCAAGAGTCATGTGGTTTCTCGTGCAGAGGTGACTGTGCATATTAGGTCATTTATTTGTTTAAATTATGCTTTTGTTCTTGTTTATAAATTCTAGTTAATTATATTATGCCAATTTTCTACGTAACATCGTAGATCTTTGTATGGCCAAAACGTGTAAATTTCGTTCCGTACCAATAAATTTAAATTTGATTTAATTAAATATAGAAACACGCAAATAAATCCCAATTCGATATCCTCTGTTTGATTCACGGTGCATTTGTGTTCTGTTTACTTAACCTTTTATGACCTTATATCAGCCAAAAACGGCTTCTGCAGTGGTCTTGGAAATGTCAAATCACCGAGCCAGTCATTCCAGTGGTAAAGCTTCAAAAATAGTATTCTCTTGCTCTTCAAATTGACAATTTATGAGGAAATTGAATTTTTTAAAACAAATTCTAGGGGTAAAGAGTTAAAGGATACGCATGCGCAATTGGAATACGTAGCACTCTAACATTTAGCTCACATACATGCTCGTACGGCGTATGCTCAAATTATCTAGGCTCCTTTTCCAGCATCTTATTCTAAAATGCACGCATGCTTAGTATCTAACGCGTGACTGGTGTGATTACACGCCGCTGGTTGTAGGCAGCCTTATCAGTCCGCAGCAACATCGCGTGATCTGTCGTCATGGGCATATTCTCTAGACAATGACTATATACACAGACAATGCCGCAGCAACATCGCGTGATCTGTCGTCATGGGTATATTATCTAGACAATAACTATATACACAGATAATGCCGCAGCAACATCGCGTGATCTGTCGTCATGGGTATATTATCTAGACAATGACTATATACACAGATAATGCCGCAGCAACATCACGTGATCTGTCGTCATGGGTATATTATCTAGACAATAACTATGTACACAGATAATGCCGCAGCAACATCCCGTGATCTGTCGTCATGGGTATATTATCTAGACAATAACTATATACACACATAATGCCGCAGCAACATCGCGTGATCTGTCGTCATGGGTATATTATCTAGACAAGAACTATATACACAGATAATGTCGCAGCAACATCGCGTGATCTGTCGTCATGGGTATATATAATGCAAAGTTCTTGGAATTTACGAACTGGCCGAAATTTTAATGTACGCACTATACCAAGTACATACATATACATATGAGGATATATTTCTCGTCACCCATATTCAAAGATCCACACATTCAGAGAACGACTGGTTCACCCGAAAGACGAGGTGGTATTGTGCATGCATATTGGTCATTAAGTGCCTACTTGGTAATGCACGAGGGTTGAAACGAGAGAGAGTTTACGTCTCAGGTTAAAGCGTCCTATATCTAGAGCACAAGGTGAATAAATACATCACTGAATATGCATTTTGGCCATACCTCTGGCATGCAATATAGGATAGAATCACCACATTTAGGACATCCATTCATATTGGATCGGCTAGAAGTACTTTGCGTTTCAAGTCAAACCGTCAAATATCTAGCTCATGTGATCACGATGATATCGGATTGCACGTTTCTGGCTAGAACTTGGGAATGCAAACGGATACAATCATCAAATTTGACACATCTATTCATATTTTGCTGGGCCATAATTAATTTTGAGTGTCCGGTTAAAATATTAGCAATCTAGGTCAGGTGATCACTAAGTGGGTACGGAAATATGCATTTTCGGCCATAACTGTGGAATACAAGAAACTAACATCCATGGCCTATATATCCTATTTCATATATAGTCGTCCATTTGCTAGTAATGGTCAAAATATTATCAATGTTACAAATGGCTTAAAACATGAAACACAAAGTGCACCTAGCCATCAGTAATATGAATGGTTATCTCAAATTTGGTGATTCTACTTTCTTGCATTCCTGAGCTATGGCCAACAAGAGGGTCAAAGGGCTATATCGCTCATCTGGAAAATAGGCATTTCAACTAGAAGGGCCATCGAGTATAAGTAAAACACTAAGGAGTTGATCAGAATTGTAACAAAAACACAGCCACCATGTTTCTTTACGTACCAACCTCCCGTGAACAAATTTTAATGGCTCTTAATCCCTAATCACATTGCCCAAATTTCAGCCCAATCCGTTCAACGGTTCTGTAAAGGTCGTTTTCACGAAAATTAGACCGTTGAAGCATTAGGCCAAACAAGTTCCCTTGAACAAACTTAGTTCAACTGTTGCCCTAGATGGCCTTTCATGAGTTTAGAAAAGATCCCCCTGGCGGATTCAGAAAAAAGGATTTTTAAAGGAGTAACAAAAAGGAGGCCAAATCCAAGATGGCAACGGGACAAATTGGCTGATCTGGTTCGTTTGAACAAATCTGAATCTTTATGTCCTAAGGATGCTTCCTGCCAAATATACTTGAAATCGGCTTCTCGGTAGACATTTAAAGTTTCCTATTGCTTTCGTATGGGAGCGTTTGGCAGGAAAAATATCCAAGATGAACGCCAAACAGTTTGTCTGACAGTTTCGAAAATAGCAAATCTGAAAGCAGAATGCCTAAAAATTCGTATAAAACCTATTTCGGCTTCAAAATCTCTCCAATTAAAAATCCAATATGGCCGCCAAAGACGCTACCATTTGATTGGTCCACGGCAGCCATGGTTTTGACGTATTAACTTTGCTTGAAAAACTTTAATCAGCATTAGTCCCTTACCATATCTCCTAAATGTTTGCTCGATCCATTCAGTGGTTCTGGAGAAGTCGTTTTCAAGAAAACTAGGTCATCCAAGATGGCCACTGGACCATTTGGTCAATCAAGCATGGTTCAGCTCTTGCCCAAGGTGATATTTCATGAGTTTTGAATCAATCCCCCAAGAGAATTTTTTTTAGATGTTTCGAAAAATCGGCCAAAGTTGAAGATAGCCACAGGACAAATTGGCCGATCGACTTCCTAGGAGCAAACTTGGTTCTGTATGTCCTTAGGCTGCTTCCTGGCAAATATAATTGAAATCGGCCCAGTGATTCTTGCAAAGTTGTTTAAAGGAAAAGTTGGCAGACAACGGACACAAGATGGATGGTGGCCAAGGCATAAGCTCATTTGGCCTTTCAGGCCAGGTGAGCTAAAATGCATATTCCCTTATGCACGTAGTGAGGATACCATGACCTAGTCTTTAAGCCTTTGACGTTGAACTCTCTAGTCACTCACAATACGCATGGTTTATCCAGCCAGAACATGAATATGTATTCTAAATATGATGATTACACTTTCTTGCATTCAGCTCATAAGCTGCGGATATACGACATGCCCAGGAAGTGAGGAGCACCGCACCCACACACACACGCACACACGCACGCACGCACGCACGCACGCACGCACGCACGCACGCACGCACGCACGCACGCACGCATCTAGAATATGATACCCAGTCTCTTCACAGGCCCCAACGCCATACCGAGGGTGCACTTCGGAGAGACACGCCGAAGCCCCACGCCATATTATGGCGGAGCCTGTGTGTGAAAAACACATATTTCGGCCACATCACCAGCACCATCACCCACCACATCACGCTCCGTACTACCACTGAGGACCATATCCACAACCACCGTCGGCTTTCTCCCCAGTACCCACTGGCTTTGCCCCAATTGATCGAGCCCCTGGCAACACCCGGATCATCCTCGGCCCTGAATTCAGCGGGGAATGTGACTAGGAAAACTATCGTTGCCAGCTCGAGATAATATCTCGGACCAACTGTTAGTCTAACCAACAGAAGGGGGGGGGGGGATATCTGGCAGCTAAATTTTCTGGCAGAGCCTTCCAAGTACAGGCCAATTTACGTTCCTGCTATACACTAACTTACACCCTCCTGGTAGTTTCCTTTCCAGAGCGCTTCGGCGACACAGGGTGGGGGGGGGGGAGGGGTTGGATGGGGGAACTAGTCGCCTCCAACTTAAAAACTTGTGCTGTAAGCTAAAGTCAGTCATCTGATGATCTTAAGACCAGTCATCTGATGATCCTAAGACCGGTCATCTGATGATCCTAAAGTCAGTCATCTGATTATTCTAAGACCAGTCATCTGATGGTCCTAAAACCAGTCATCTGATGATCCTAAGACCTGTCATCTGATGATCCTAAGGACCGTCATCTTATGAGCATACGCCCTGTCATCTGATGATCCTAAGACCAGTCATCAGATGATCCTAAGACCAGTCATCCGATGATCATAAGACCTGTCATCTGATGATCCTAAGACGAGCCATCTGATAATCCTAAGACCAGTAATCCGATGATCCTAAGGTCAGTCATCTGATGATGCTAAGACCAGTCATCTGATGATCCTAACACCAGTCATCTGATGATCCTAAGACCGGTCATCTGATGAGCATACGCCCTGTCATCTGGTGATCCTAACACCAGTCATCTGATGATCCTAAGACCGGTCATCTGATGAGCATAAGCCCTGTCATCTGGTGATCCTAACACCAGTCATCTGATCATCCTAAGACCAGTCATCTGATGATCCTAAGACAAGTCATCTGATGATTCTAAGACCAGTCATCTGATGGTCCTAAAACCAGTCATCTGATCATCCTAAGACCAGTCATCTGATGGTCCTAAAACCAGTCATCTGATGATCCTAAGACCAGTCATCCGATGATCATATGACCTGTCATCTGATGATCCTAAGGTCAGTCATCTGATGATCCTAAGACCAGTCATCTGATGATCCTAAGACCAGTCATATGATGATCCTAAGACCAGTCATCTGATGATCCTAAAGTCAGCCATCTGGTGATCCTAAGACCAGTCATTTGATGATCCTAAGATCAGTCAACCGATGATCCTAAGACCAGTCATCCGATGATCATAAGACCTGTCATCTGATGATCCTAAGACAAGTCATCTGATAATCCTAAGACCAGTAATCTGATGATCCTAAGGTCAGTCATCTGATGATGCTAAGACCAGTCATCTGATGATCCTAACACCGGTCATCTGATGATCCTAAGACCGGCCATTTGGAGATCTTAATACCAGTCATCTGATGATCTAAGACCAATAATCTGATGATCCTAAGTCCAGTCATCCGATGATCCTAAGACCGATCATCTGATGATCCTAAGACCAGTCATGTGATGATCCTAAGACCAGTCATCTTATGATCCTAAGACCAGTCATCTGATGATCCTAAGACCAGTCATCCGATGATCCTTTGACCAGTCATCCGATGATCCTAAAACCAGTCATCTGATAATCCTAAGACCAATCATCTGATGATCCTAAGCCCAGTCATCCGATGATCCTTTGACCAGTCATCCGATGATCCTAGGACCAGTCATCTGATAATCCTAAGGCCAATCATCTGATGATCCCAAGACCAGTCATCTGATGATCGTAAGACCAGTCATCTGATGATCCTAAGTACAGTCATCTGATGATCCTAAGACCAGTCATCTGATGATTTTAAGACCAGTCATCTGATGATCCTAAGGTCAGTCATCTGATAATCCTAAGACGAGTCATCTGATGATCATAAGGCCATTCATCTGATGATCCTAAGACCAGTCATCTGATCATCCTAAAACCAGTCATCCGATGATCCTAAGGTCAGTCATCTGATGATGCTAAGACGAGCCATCTGATAACCCTAAGACCAGTAATCTGATGATCCTAAGGTCAGTCATCTGATGATGCTAAGACCAGTCATCTGATGATCCTAACACCAGTCATCTGATGATCCTAAGTCCAGTCATCTGATGAGCATAAGACCTGTCATCTGGTGATCCTAACACCAGTCATCTGATGATACTAAGACGAGCCATCTGATAATCCTAAGACCAGTCATCCGATGATCATAAGACCTGTCATCTGATGATCCTAAGACGAGCCATCTGATAATCCTAAGACCAGTAATCTGATGATCCTAAGACCGGTCATCTGATGAGCATAAGCCCTGTCATCTGATGATCCTAACACCAGTCATCTGATGATACTAAGACCAGTAATCTGATGATCCTAAGACCAGTCATCAGATGATCCTAAGACCAGTCATCCGATGATCCTAAGACCTGTCATCTGATGATCCTAAAGTCAGTCATCTGATGATTCTAAGACCAGTCATCCGATGATCATAAGACCTGTCATCTGATGATCCTAAGACGAGCCATCTGATAATCCTAAGACCAGTAATCTGATGATCCTAAGGTCAGTCATCTGATGATGCTAAGACCAGTCATCTGATAATCCTAAGACCAGTCATCTGATGATCCTAAGACCAGTCATCTGATGATCGTAAGACCAGTCATCCGATGATCCTTTGACCAGTCATCCGATGATCCTAAGACCAGTCATCTGATGATCCTAAGACCAGTCATCTGATGATCCTAAGACCAGTCATCTGATGATCCTAAGGTCAGTCAGCTGATGATCCTAAGACGAGTCATCTGATGCTACTAAGACCAGTCATCTGATGCTACTAAGACCAGTCATCTGATCGTCCTAAGACCAGTCAACTGATGATCCTGCACCAACCAGTCATCTGATGATCCTAAGGTCAGTCATCTGCTGATCCTAAAACCAGTCATCTGATGATCCTAAGGTCAGTCATCTGATGATCCTAAGACCGATCATCTGATGATCCTAAGACCTTTCATCTGATGATCCTAAGGTCAGTCATCTGATAATCCTAAGACCAGTCATCTGATGATCCTAAGACCAGTCATCTGATGATCCTAAGACTAGTAATCTGATGATCCTAAAACCCGTCATATGATGATCCTAAGACCAGTCATCTGATGATCCTAAAGTCAGCCATCTGGTGATCCTAAGACCAGTCATTTGATGATCCTAAGATCAGTCAACCGATGATCCTAAGACCAGTCATCCGATGATCATAAGACCAGTCATTTGATGATCCTTAGACCAGTCAACCGATGATCCTAAGACCAGTCATCCGATGATCCTATGACCTGTCATCTGATGATGCTAAGACCAGTCATCTGATGATCCTAAGACCAGTCATCTGATGATCCTAAGACCGGCCATTTGGTGATCTTAATACCAGTCATCTGATGATCTAAGACCAATAATCTGATGATCCTAAGTCCAGTCATCCGATGATCCTAAGACCGATCATCTGATGATCCTAAGACCAGTCATGTGATGAGCCTAAGACCAGTCATCTTATGATCCTAAGACCAGTCATCTGATGATCCTAAGACCAGTCATCCGATGATCCTTTGACCAGTCATCCGATGATCCTAAACCACCCAGTCATCTGATAATCCTAAGGTCAGTCATCTGATGATCCTAAAACCAGTCATCTGATGATCCTAAGGTCAGTCATCTGATGATCCTAAGACCAGTCATCTGATGATCCTAAGACCAGTCATCTGATGATCCTAAGACTAGTAATCTGATGATCCTAAAACCCGTCATATGATGATCCTAAGACCAGTCATCTGATGATCCTAAAGTCAGCCATCTGGTGATCCTAAGACCAGTCATTTGATGATCCTAAGACCAGTCATCTGATGATCCTAAAGTCAGCCATTTGGTGATCTTAATACCAGTCATCTGATGATCCTAAGACCAATAATCTGATGATCCCAAGTCCAGTCATCTGATGATCCTAAGACCAGTCATCCGATGATCCTAAGACCAGTCATCCGATGATCCTAAGACCAGTCATCTTATGATCCTAAGACCAGTCATCTGATGATCCTAAGACCAGTCATCCGATGATCCTTTGACCAGTCATCCGATGATCCTAAAACCAGTCATCTGATAATCCTAAGGCCATTCATCTGATGATCCCAAGACCAGTCATCTGATGATCCTAAGTTCAGTCATCTGATCATCCTAAGACGAGTCATCTGATGATCGTAAGACCAGTCATCTGATGCTACTAAGACCAGTCATCTGATGATCCTACGGCCAGTCATCTGATCGTCCTAAGACCAGTCAACTGATGATCCTGCACCAACCAGTCATCTGATGATCCTAAGGTCAGTCATCTGCTGATCCTAAAACCAGTCATCTGATGATCCTAAGGTCAGTCATCTGCAGATCCTAAGACCGATCATCTGATGATCCTAAGACCTTTCATCTGATGATCCTAAGACTAGTAATCTGATAATCCTAAGACGAGTCATTTGATGCTCCTAAGACCAGTCAGCCGATAATCCTATGACCTGTCATCTGATGATCCTAAGGTCAGTCATCTGATGATCCTAAGCCCAGTCATCTGATGATCCTAAGACCGGCCATTTGATGATCTTAATACCAGTCATCTGATGATCCTAAGACCAATCATCTGATGATCCTAAGACCTTTCATCTGATGATCCTAAGACTAGTAATCTGATAATCCTAAGACCAGTCATTTGATGATCCTTAGACCAGTCAACCGATGATCCTAAGACCAGTCATCCGATGATCCTATGACCTGTCATCTGATGATCCTAAGGTCAGTCATCTGATGATCCTAAGACCAGTCATCTGATGATCCTAAGACCGGCCATTTGATGATCTTAATACCAGTCATATGATGATCCTAAGACCAATCATCTGATGATCCTAAGACCAGTCATCTGATGATCCTAAGGTCAGTCATCTGATCATTCTAAGACGAGTCATCTGATGATCGTAAGACCAGTCATCTGATGCTACTAAGACCAGTCATCTGATGATCCTACGGCCAGTCATCTGATCGTCCTAAGACCAGTCAACTGATGATACTAAACCACCCAGTCATCTGATGATCCTAAGGTCAGTCATCTGCTGATCCTAAAACCAGTCATCTGATGATCCTAAGGTCAGTCATCTGCAGATCCTAAGACCGATCATCTGATGATCCTAAGACCTTTCATCTGATGATCCTAAGACTAGTAATCTGATAATCCTAAGACCAGTCATTTGATGCTCCTAAGACCAGTCAGCCGATAATCCTAAGACCAGTCATCCGATGATCCTATGACCTGTCATCTGATGATCCTAAGGTCAGTCATCTGATGATCCTAAGCCCAGTCATCTGATGATCCTAAGACCGGCCATTTGATGATCTTAATACCAGTCATCTGATGATCCTAATACCAATCATCTGATGATCCTAAGACCTTTCATCTGATGATCCTAAGAATAGTAATCTGATAATCCTAAGACCAGTCATTTGATGATCCTAAGACCAGTCATCCGATGATCCTATGACCTGTCATCTGATGATCCTAAGGTCAGTCATCTGATGCTCCTAAGACCAGTCATCTGATGATCCTTAGACCGGCCATTTGATGATCTTAATACCAGTCATCTGCTGATCCTAAGACCAATCATCTGATGATCCTAAGACTAGTCATCCGATGATCATTTGACCAGTCATCCGATGATCCTAGGACCAGTCATTCGATAATCCTAAGGCCATTCATCTGATGATCCCAAGACCAGTCATCTGATGATCGTAAAACCAGTCATCTGATGATCCTAAGTACAGTCATCTGATGATCCTAAGACCAGTCATATGATGATCCCAAGACCAGTCATCTGATGATCCTAAGACCAGTCATCCGATGATCATTTGACCAGTCATCCGATGATCCTAGGACCAGTCATCTGATAATCCTAAGACCAATCATCTGATGATCCCAAGACCAGTCATCTGATGATCGTAAAACCAGTCATCTGATGATCCTAAGAACAGTCATCTGATGATCCTAAGACCAGTCATCTGATGATCCTAAGACCAGTCATTTGATGATCCTACGTCCAGTCATCTGATAACCCTAAGACCAGTCAACTGATGATCCTAAGACCAACCAGTCATCTGCTGATCCTAAGGTCAGTCATCTGCTGATCCTAAAACCAGTCATCTGATGATCCTAAGGTCAGTCATCTGATGATCCTAAGACTAGTAATCTGATGATCCTAAGACCAGTCATCTGATGATCCTAAGACCTGTCATATGATGATCCTAAGACCAGTCATCTGATGATCCTAAGGCCAGTCATCTGATGATCCTAAGACCAGTCATCCGATGATCATAAGACCTGTCATCTGATGATCCTAAGACGAGTCATCTGATAATCCTAAGACCAGTAATCTGATGATCCCTTATAAGGTTAGTCCAGCTAAGACCAGTCAACTGATGATCCTAACACCGGTCATCTGATGATCCTAAGACCGGCCATTTGATGATCTTAATACCAGTCATCTGATGATCCTAAGACCAATCATCTGATGATCCTAAGACCAGCATCCGATGATCCTAAGACCGGTCATCTGATGATCCTAAGGTCAGTCATCTGATGATCATAAGGCCATTCATCTGATGATCCTAAGACCAGTCATCTGATGATCCTAAGACCAGTCATCTGATGGTTCTAAGACCAGTCATCTGATGGTCCTAATCCCAGTCATCCGATGATCCTAAGACCTGTCATCTGATGATCCTAAGACGAGTCATCCGATGATCCTAAGACTTGTCATCTGATGATCCTAAGACGAGTCATCTGATAATCCTAAAACCAGTCATCTGATGATCCTAAGGACAGTCATCTGATGAGCATAAGCCCTGTCATCTGATGATCGTAAGACCAGTCATCTGTTGATCCTAAGACCAGTCATCTGATGATCCTAAGACCAGTTATCTGATGATCCTAAGACTAGTAATCTGATGATCCTAAGACCCGTCATCTGATGATCCTAAGACTAGTAATATGATGATCCTAAGACCAGTAAACCGATGATCCTAAGACCAGTCATCTGATGATCCTAAAACCAGTCATCTGATGACCCTAAGACCAGTCATCTAATGATCCTAAGAAGAGTCATCTGATCATCCTAAGGTCAGTCATCTGATGATCCTAAGATCAGTCATCTGATGATCCTAAAACCAGTCATCTGATGACCCTAACACCGGTAATCTGATGATCTAAGACCAATAATCTGATGATCCTAAGTCCAGTCATCCGATGATCCTAAGACCGATCATCTGATGATCCTAAGACCAGTCATGGGATGATCCTACGACCAGTCATCCGATGATCCTTTGACCAGTCATCCGATGATCCTAAAACCAGTCATCTGATAATCCTAAGACCAGTCATCTGATGATCCTAAGACCAGTCATCTGATGATCCTAAGGTCAGTCATCTGATCATCCTAAGACCGATCATCTGATGATCGTAAGACCAGTCATCTGATGCTACTAAGACCAGTCATTTGATGATCCTACGGCCAGTCATCTGATCGTCCTAAGACCAGTCAACTGATGATCCTAAACCAACCAGTCATCTGATGATCCTAAGGTCAGTCATCTGCTGATCCTAAAACCAGTCATATGATGATCCTAAGGTCAGTCATCTGCAGATCCTAAGACCGATCATCTGATCATCCTAAGACCTTTCATCTGATGATCCTAAGACTAGTAATCTGATAATCCTAAGACCAGTCATTTGATGCTCCTAAGACCAGTCAGCCGATAATCCTATGACCTGTCATCTGATGATCCTAAGGTCAGTCATCTGATGATCCTAAGCCCAGTCATCTGATGATCCTAAGACTGGCCATTTGATGATCTTAATACCAGTCATCTGATGATCCTAATACCAATCATCTGATGATCCTAAGACCTTTCATCTGATGATCCTAAGACTAGTAATCTGATAATCCTAAGACCAGTCATTTGATGATCCTTAGACCAGTCAACCGATGATCCTAAGAGCAGTCATCCGATGATCCTATGACCTGTCATCTGATGATCCTAAGGTCAGTCATCTGATGATCCTAAGACCAGTCATCTGATGATCCTAAGACCGGCCATTTGATGATCTTAATACCAGTCATATGATGATCCTAACACCAGTCATCTGATGATCCTAAGACGAGCCATCTGATAATCCTAAGACCAGTCATCCGATGATCCTAAGACCTGTCATCTGATGATCCTAAGACGAGCCATCTGATAATCCTCAGACCAGTAATCTGATGATCCTAACGTCAGTCATCTGCTGAGGCTAAGACCAGTCATCTGATGATCCTAACACCAGTCATCTGATGATCCTAAGACCGGTCATCTGATGAGCATAAGCCCTGTCATCTGATGATCCTAACACCAGTCATCTGATGATACTAAGACCAGTAATCTGATGATCCTAAGACCAGTCATCAGATGATCCTAAGACCAGTCATCCGATGATCCTAAGACCTGTCATCTGATGATCCTATGACCTGTCATCTGATGATTCTAAGACCAGTCATCCGATGATCATAAGACCTGTCATCTGATGATCCTAAGACGAGCCATCTGATAATCCCAAGACCAGTAATCTGATGATCCTAAGGTCAGACAACTGATGATGCTAAGACTAGTAATATGATGATCCTAAGACCCGTCATATGATGATCCTAAGACCAGTCATCTGATGATCCTAATGTCAGTCATCTGGTGATCCTAAGACCAGTCATTTGATGATCCTAAGACCAGTCTACCGATGATCCTAAGACCAGTCATCCGATGATCCTATGACCTGTCATCTGATGATCCTAAGGTCAGTCATCTGATGATCCTAAGACCAGTCATCTGATGATCCTAAGACCAGTCATCTGATGATCCTAAAACCCGTCATATGATGATCCTAAGACCAGTCATCTGATGATCCTAAAGTCAGCCATCTGGTGATCCTAAGACCAGTAATTTGATGATCCTAAGATCAGTCAACCGATGATCCTAAGACCAGTCATCCGATGATCATAAGACCTGTCATCTGATGATCCTAAGACAAGTCATCTGATAATCCTAAGACCAGTAATCTGATGATCCTAAGGTCAGTCATCTGATGATGCTAAGACCAGTCATCTGATGATCCTAACACCGGTCATCTGATGATCCTAAGACCGGCCATTTGGTGATCTTAATACCAGTCATACTAAGACCAAAAATCTGATGATCCTAAGCCCAGTCATCCGATGATCCTAAGACCGATCATCTGATGATCCTAAGACCAGTCATGGGATGATCCTAAGACCAGTCATCTTATGATCCTAAGACCAGTCATCTGATGATCCTAAGACCAGTCATCCGATGATCCTTTGACCAGTCATCCGATGATCTTATAACCAGTCATCTGATAATCCTAAGACCAGTCATCTGATGATCCTACGACCAGTCATCTGATGATCCTAAGGTCAGTCATCTGATCATCCTAAGACGAGTCATCTGATAATCCTAAGACCAGTCATCTGATGCTACTAAGACCAGTCATCTGATGATCCTACGGCCAGTCATCTGATCGTCCTAAGACCAGTCAACCGATGATCCTAAACCAACCAGTCATCTGATGATCCTAAGGTCAGTCATCTGCTGATCCTAAGACCGATCATCTGATGATCCTAAGACCAGTCATGGGATGATCCTACGACCAGTCATCCGATGATCCTTTGACCAGTCATCCGATGATCCTAAAACCAGTCATCTGATAATCCTAAGACCAGTCATCTGATGATCCTAAGACCAGTCATTTGATGATCCTACGGCCAGTCATCTGATCGTCCTAAGACCAGTCAACTGATGATCCTAAACCAACCAGTCATCTGATGATCCTAAGGTCAGTCATCTGCTGATCCTAAAACCAGTCATATGATGATCCTAAGGTCAGTCATCTGCAGATCCTAAGACCGATCATCTGATCATCCTAAGACCTTTCATCTGATGATCCTAAGACTAGTAATCTGATAATCCTAAGACCAGTCATTTGATGCTCCTAAGACCAGTCAGCCGATAATCCTATGACCTGTCATCTGATGATCCTAAGGTCAGTCATCTGATGATCCTAAGCCCAGTCATCTGATGATCCTAAGACTGGCCATTTGATGATCTTAATACCAGTCATCTGATGATCCTAATACCAATCATCTGATGATCCTAAGACCTTTCATCTGATGATCCTAAGACTAGTAATCTGATAATCCTAAGACCAGTCATTTGATGATCCTTAGACCAGTCAACCGATGATCCTAAGAGCAGTCATCCGATGATCCTATGACCTGTCATCTGATGATCCTAAGGTCAGTCATCTGATGATCCTAAGACCAGTCATCTGATGATCCTAAGACCGGCCATTTGATGATCTTAATACCAGTCATATGATGATCCTAACACCAGTCATCTGATGATCCTAAGACGAGCCATCTGATAATCCTAAGACCAGTCATCCGATGATCCTAAGACCTGTCATCTGATGATCCTAAGACGAGCCATCTGATAATCCTCAGACCAGTAATCTGATGATCCTAACGTCAGTCATCTGCTGAGGCTAAGACCAGTCATCTGATGATCCTAACACCAGTCATCTGATGATCCTAAGACCGGTCATCTGATGAGCATAAGCCCTGTCATCTGATGATCCTAACACCAGTCATCTGATGATACTAAGACCAGTAATCTGATGATCCTAAGACCAGTCATCAGATGATCCTAAGACCAGTCATCCGATGATCCTAAGACCTGTCATCTGATGATCCTATGACCTGTCATCTGATGATTCTAAGACCAGTCATCCGATGATCATAAGACCTGTCATCTGATGATCCTAAGACGAGCCATCTGATAATCCCAAGACCAGTAATCTGATGATCCTAAGGTCAGACAACTGATGATGCTAAGACTAGTAATATGATGATCCTAAGACCCGTCATATGATGATCCTAAGACCAGTCATCTGATGATCCTAATGTCAGTCATCTGGTGATCCTAAGACCAGTCATTTGATGATCCTAAGACCAGTCTACCGATGATCCTAAGACCAGTCATCCGATGATCCTATGACCTGTCATCTGATGATCCTAAGGTCAGTCATCTGATGATCCTAAGACCAGTCATCTGATGATCCTAAGACCAGTCATCTGATGATCCTAAAACCCGTCATATGATGATCCTAAGACCAGTCATCTGATGATCCTAAAGTCAGCCATCTGGTGATCCTAAGACCAGTAATTTGATGATCCTAAGATCAGTCAACCGATGATCCTAAGACCAGTCATCCGATGATCATAAGACCTGTCATCTGATGATCCTAAGACAAGTCATCTGATAATCCTAAGACCAGTAATCTGATGATCCTAAGGTCAGTCATCTGATGATGCTAAGACCAGTCATCTGATGATCCTAACACCGGTCATCTGATGATCCTAAGACCGGCCATTTGGTGATCTTAATACCAGTCATACTAAGACCAAAAATCTGATGATCCTAAGCCCAGTCATCCGATGATCCTAAGACCGATCATCTGATGATCCTAAGACCAGTCATGGGATGATCCTAAGACCAGTCATCTTATGATCCTAAGACCAGTCATCTGATGATCCTAAGACCAGTCATCCGATGATCCTTTGACCAGTCATCCGATGATCTTATAACCAGTCATCTGATAATCCTAAGACCAGTCATCTGATGATCCTACGACCAGTCATCTGATGATCCTAAGGTCAGTCATCTGATCATCCTAAGACGAGTCATCTGATAATCCTAAGACCAGTCATCTGATGCTACTAAGACCAGTCATCTGATGATCCTACGGCCAGTCATCTGATCGTCCTAAGACCAGTCAACCGATGATCCTAAACCAACCAGTCATCTGATGATCCTAAGGTCAGTCATCTGCTGATCCTAAGACCGATCATCTGATGATCCTAAGACCAGTCATGGGATGATCCTACGACCAGTCATCCGATGATCCTTTGACCAGTCATCCGATGATCCTAAAACCAGTCATCTGATAATCCTAAGACCAGTCATCTGATGATCCTAAGACCAGTCATCTGATGATCCTAAGGTCAGTCATCTGATCATCCTAAGACCGATCATCTGATGATCGTAAGACCAGTCATCTGATGCTACTAAGACCAGTCATTTGATGATCCTACGGCCAGTCATCTGATCGTCCTAAGACCAGTCAACTGATGATCCTAAACCAACCAGTCATCTGATGATCCTAAGGTCAGTCATCTGCTGATCCTAAAACCAGTCATATGATGATCCTAAGGTCAGTCATCTGCAGATCCTAAGACCGATCATCTGATCATCCTAAGACCTTTCATCTGATGATCCTAAGACTAGTAATCTGATAATCCTAAGACCAGTCATTTGATGCTCCTAAGACCATTAACCCATAATCCTATGACCTGTCATCTGATGATCCTAAGGTCAGTCATCTGATGATCCTAAGCCCAGTCATCTGATGATCCTAAGACTGGCCATTTGATGATCTTAATACCAGTCATCTGATGATCCTAATACCAATCATCTGATGATCCTAAGACCTTTCATCTGATGATCCTAAGACTAGTAATCTGATAATCCTAAGACCAGTCATTTGATGATCCTTAGACCAGTCAACCGATGATCCTAAGAGCAGTCATCCGATGATCCTATGACCTGTCATCTGATGATCCTAAGGTCAGTCATCTGATGATCCTAAGACCAGTCATCTGATGATCCTAAGACCGGCCATTTGATGATCTTAATACCAGTCATATGATGATCCTAACACCAGTCATCTGATGATCCTAAGACGAGCCATCTGATAATCCTAAGACCAGTCATCCGATGATCCTAAGACCTGTCATCTGATGATCCTAAGACGAGCCATCTGATAATCCTCAGACCAGTAATCTGATGATCCTAACGTCAGTCATCTGCTGAGGCTAAGACCAGTCATCTGATGATCCTAACACCAGTCATCTGATGATCCTAAGACCGGTCATCTGATGAGCATAAGCCCTGTCATCTGATGATCCTAACACCAGTCATCTGATGATACTAAGACCAGTAATCTGATGATCCTAAGACCAGTCATCAGATGATCCTAAGACCAGTCATCCGATGATCCTAAGACCTGTCATCTGATGATCCTATGACCTGTCATCTGATGATTCTAAGACCAGTCATCCGATGATCATAAGACCTGTCATCTGATGATCCTAAGACGAGCCATCTGATAATCCCAAGACCAGTAATCTGATGATCCTAAGGTCAGACAACTGATGATGCTAAGACTAGTAATATGATGATCCTAAGACCCGTCATATGATGATCCTAAGACCAGTCATCTGATGATCCTAATGTCAGTCATCTGGTGATCCTAAGACCAGTCATTTGATGATCCTAAGACCAGTCTACCGATGATCCTAAGACCAGTCATCCGATGATCCTATGACCTGTCATCTGATGATCCTAAGGTCAGTCATCTGATGATCCTAAGACCAGTCATCTGATGATCCTAAGACCAGTCATCTGATGATCCTAAAACCCGTCATATGATGATCCTAAGACCAGTCATCTGATGATCCTAAAGTCAGCCATCTGGTGATCCTAAGACCAGTAATTTGATGATCCTAAGATCAGTCAACCGATGATCCTAAGACCAGTCATCCGATGATCATAAGACCTGTCAGCTAATGATCCTAAGACAAGTCATCTGATAATCCTAAGACCAGTAATCTGATGATCCTAAGGTCAGTCATCTGATGATGCTAAGACCAGTCATCTGATGATCCTAACACCGGTCATCTGATGATCCTAAGACCGGCCATTTGGTGATCTTAATACCAGTCATACTAAGACCAAAAATCTGATGATCCTAAGCCCAGTCATCCGATGATCCTAAGACCGATCATCTGATGATCCTAAGACCAGTCATGGGATGATCCTAAGACCAGTCATCTTATGATCCTAAGACCAGTCATCTGATGATCCTAAGACCAGTCATCCGATGATCCTTTGACCAGTCATCCGATGATCTTATAACCAGTCATCTGATAATCCTAAGACCAGTCATCTGATGATCCTACGACCAGTCATCTGATGATCCTAAGGTCAGTCATCTGATCATCCTAAGACGAGTCATCTGATAATCCTAAGACCAGTCATCTGATGCTACTAAGACCAGTCATCTGATGATCCTACGGCCAGTCATCTGATCGTCCTAAGACCAGTCAACCGATGATCCTAAACCAACCAGTCATCTGATGATCCTAAGGTCAGTCATCTGCTGATCCTAAAACCAGACATCTGATGATCCTAAGGTCAGTCATCTGCAGATCCTAAGATCGATCATCTGATGATCCTAAGACCTTTCATCTGATGATCCTAAGACTAGTAATCTGATAATCCTAAGACCAGTCATTTGATGCTCCTAAGACCAGTCAGCCGATAATCCAATGACCTGTCATCTGATGATCCTAAGGTCAGTCATCTGATGATCCTAAGCCCAGTCATCTGATGATCCTAAGACCGGCCATTTGATGATCTTAATACCAGTCATCTGATGATCCTAATACCAATCATCTGATGATCCTAAGACCTTTCATCTGATGATCCTAAGACTAGTAATCTGATAATCCTAAGACCAGTCATTTGATGATCCTTAGACCAGTCAACCGATGATCCTAAGACCAGTCATCCGATGATCCTATGACCTGTCATCTGAAGATCCTAAGGTCAGTCATCTGATGATCCTAAGACCAGTCATCTGATGATCCTAAGACCGGCCATTTGATGATCTTAATACCAGTCATATGATGATCCTAAGACCAATCATCTGATGATCCTAAGACCAGTCATCTGATGATCCTAAGGTCAGTCATCTGATCATTCTAAGACGAGTCATCTGATGATCGTAAGACCAGTCATCTGATGCCACTAAGACCAGTCATCTGATGATCCTACGGCCAGTCATCTGATCGTCCTAAGACCAGTCAACTGATGATCCTACACCACCCAGTCATCTGATGATCCTAAGGTCAGTCATCTGCTGATCCTAAAACCAGTCATCTGATGATCCTAAGGTCAGTCATCTGCAGATCCTAAGACCGATCATCTGATGATCCTAAGACCTTTCATCTGATGATCCTAAGACTAGTAATCTGATAATCCTAAGACCAGTCATTTGATGCTCCTAAGACCAGTCAGCCGATAATCCTAAGACCAGTCATCCGATGATCCTATGACCTGTCATCTGATGATCCTAAGCCCAGTCATCTGATGATCCTAAGACGAGCCATCTGATAATCCTAAGACCAGTCATCCGATGATCCTAAGACCTGTCATCTGATGATCCTAAGACGAGCCATCTGATAATCCTCAGACCAGTCATCCGATGATCATAAGACCTGTCATCTGATGATCCTTAGACCGGCCATTTGATGATCTTAATACCAGTCATCTGCTGATCCTAAGACCAATCATCTGATGATCCTAAGACTAGTCATCCGATGATCATTTGACCAGTCATCCGATGATCCTAGGACCAGTCATCCGATAATCCTAAGGCCATTCATCTGATGATCCCAAGACCAGTCATCTGATGATCGTAAAACCAGTCATCTGATGATCCTAAGTACAGTCATCTGATGATCCTAAGACCAGTCATATGATGATCCCAAGACCAGTCATCTGATGATCCTAAGACCAGTCATCCGATGATCCTAGGACCAGTCATCTGATAATCCTAAGACCAATCATCTGATGGTTCTAAGACCAGTCATCCGATGATCCTTTGACCAGTCATCCGATGATCCTAGGACCAGTCATCTGATAATCCTAAGGCCATTCATCTGATGATCCCAAGACCAGTCATCTGATGATCGTAAAACCAGTCATCTGATGATCCTAAGTACAGTCATCTGATGATCCTAAGACCAGTCATCTGATGATCCTAAGACCAGTCATCTGATGATCCTACGTCCAGTCATCTGATGACCCTAAGACCAGTCAACTGATGATCCTAAGACCAACCAGTCATCTGCTGATCCTAAGGTCAGTCATCTGCTGATCCTAAAACCAGTCATCTGATGATCCTAAGGTCAGTCATCTGATGATCCTAAGACTAGTAATCTGATGATCCTAAGACCAGTCATCTGATGATCCTAAGACCTGTCATATGATGATCCTAAGACCAGTCATCTGATGATCCTAAGGCCAGTCATCTGATGATCCTAAGACCAGTCATCCGATGATCATAAGACCTGTCATCTGATGATCCTAAGACGAGTCATCTGATAATCCTAAGACCAGTAATCTGATGATCCCTTATAAGGTTAGTCATCTGATGATGCTAAGACCAGTCAACTGATGATCCTAACACCGGTCATCTGATGATCCTAAGACCGGTCATTTGATGATCTTAATACCAGTCATCTGATGATCCTAAGACCAATCATCTGATGATCCTAAGACCAGCATCCGATGATCCTAAGACCGGTCATCTGATGATCCTAAGGTCAGTCATCTGATGATCATAAGGCCATTCATCTGATGATCCTAAGACCAGTCATCTGATGATCCTAAGACCAGCCATCTGATGGTTCTAAGACCAGTCATCTGATGGTCCTAATCCCAGTCATCCGATGATCCTAAGACCTGTCATCTGATGATCCTAAGACGAGTCATCCGATGATCCTAAGACTTGTCATCTGATGATCCTAAGACGAGTCATCTGATAATCCTAAAACCAGTCATCTGATGATCCTAAGGACAGTCATCTGATGATCGTAAGACCAGTCATCTGTTGATCCTAAGACCAGTCATCTGATGATCCTAAGACCAGTTATCTGATGATCCTAAGACTAGTAATCTGATGATCCTAAGACCCGTCATCTGATGATCCTAAGACTAGTAATATGATGATCCTAAGACCAGTCAACCGATGATCCTAAGACCAGTCATCTGATGATCCTAAAACCAGTCATCTGATGACCCTAAGACCAGTCATCTGATGATCCTAAGACGAGTCATCTGATCATCCTAAGGTCAGTCATCTGATGATCCTAAGATCAGTCATCTGATGATCCTAAAACCAGTCATCTGATGACCCTAACACCGGTAATCTGATGATCTAAGACCAATAATCTGATGATCCTAAGTCCAGTCATCCGATGATCCTAAGACCGATCATCTGATGATCCTAAGACCAGTCATGGGATGATCCTAAGACCAGTCATCTTATGATCCTAAGACCAGTCATCTGATGATCCTAAGACCAGTCATCCGATGATCCTTTGACCAGTCATCCGATGATCCTAAAACCAGTCATCTGATAATCCTAAGACCAGTCATCTGATGATCCTAAGACCAGTCATCTGATGATCCTAAGGTCAGTCATCTGATCATCCTAAGACGAGTCATCTGATGATCGTAAGACCAGTCATCTGATGCTACTAAGACCAGTCATTTGATGATCCTACGGCCAGTCATCTGATCGTCCTAAGACCAGTCAACTGATGATCCTAAACCAACCAGTCATCTGATGATCCTAAGGTCAGTCATCTGCTGATCCTAAAACCAGTCATATGATGATCCTAAGGTCAGTCATCTGCAGATCCTAAGACCGATCATCTGATCATCCTAAGACCTTTCATCTGATGATCCTAAGACTAGTAATCTGATAATCCTAAGACCAGTCATTTGATGCTCCTAAGACCAGTCAGCCGATAATCCTATGACCTGTCATCTGATGATCCTAAGGTCAGTCATCTGATGATCCTAAGCCCAGTCATCTGATAATCCTAAGACCAGTAATCTGATGATCCTAAGGTCAGTCATCTGATGATGCTAAGACCAGTCATCTGATGATCCTAACACCGGTCATCTGATGATCCTAAGACCGGCCATTTGGTGATCTTAATACCAGTCATCTGATGATCTAAGACCAAAAATCTGATGATCCTAAGCCCAGTCATCCGATGATCCTAAGACCGATCATCTGATGATCCTAAGACCAGTCATGGGATGATCCTAAGACCAGTCATCTTATGATCCTAAGACCGGTCATCTGATGATCCTAAGACCAGTCATCCGATGATCCTTTGACTAGTCATCCGATGATATTATAACCAGTCATCTGATAATCCTAAGACCAGTCATCTGATGATCCTAAGACCAGTCATCTGATGATCCTAAGGTCAGTCATCTGATCATCCTAAGACGAGTCATCTGATAATCCTAAGACCAGTCATCTGATGATCCTAAGACCAGTCATCTGATGATCCTAAGGTCAGTCATCTGATCATCCTAAGACGAGTCATCTGATGATCGTAAGACCAGTCATCTGATGCTACTAAGACCAGTCATCTGATGATCCTACGGCCAGTCATCTGATCGTCCTAAGACCAGTCAACTGATGATCCTAAACCAACCAGTCATCTGATGATCCTAAGGTCAGTCATCTGCTGATCCTAAAACCAGTCTTATGATGATCCTAAGGTCAGTCATCTGCAGATCCTAAGACCGATCATCTGATGATCCTAAGACCTTTCATCTGATGATCCTAAGACTAGTAATCTGATAATCCTAAGACCAGTCATTTGATGCTCCTAAGACCAGTCAGCCGATAATCCTATGACCTGTCATCTGATGATCCTAAGGTCAGTCATCTGATGATCCTAAGCCCAGTCATCTGATGATCCTAAGACTGGCCATTTGATGATCTTAATACCAGTCATCTGATGATCCTAATACCAATCATCTCATGATCCTAAGACCTTTCATCTGATGATCCTAAGACTAGTAATCTGATAATCCTAAGACCAGTCATTTGATGATCCTTAGACCAGTCAACCGATGATCCTAAGAGCAGTCATCCGATGATCCTATGACCTGTCATCTGATGATCCTAAGGTCAGTCATCTGATGATCCTAAGACCAGTCATCTGATGATCCTAAGACCGGCCATTTGATGATCTTAATACCAGTCATATGATGATCCTAACACCAGTCATCTGATGATCCTAAGACGAGCCATCTGATAATCCTAAGACCAGTCATCCGATGATCCTAAGACCTGTCATCTGATGATCCTAAGACGAGCCATCTGATAATCCCCAGACCAGTAATCTGATGATCCTAACGTCAGTCATCTGCTGAGGCTAAGACCAGTCATCTGATGATCCTAACACCAGTCATCTGATGATCCTAAGACCGGTCATCTGATGAGCATAAGCCCTGTCATCTGATGATCCTAACACCAGTCATCTGATGATACTAAGACCAGTAATCTGATGATCCTAAGACCAGTCATCAGATGATCCTAAGACCAGTCATCCGATGATCCTAAGACCTGTCATCTGATGATCCTAAAGTCAGTCATCTGATGATTCTAAGACCAGTCATCCGATGATCATAAGACCTGTCATCTGATGATCCTAAGACGAGCCATCTGATAATCCCAAGACCAGTAATCTGATGATCCTAAGGTCAGACAACTGATGATGCTAAGACTAGTAATCTGATGATCCTAAGACCCGTCATATGATGATCCTAAGACCAGTCATCAGATGATCCTAATGTCAGTCATCTGGTGATCCTAAGACCAGTCATTTGATGATCCTAAGACCAGTCTACCGATGATCCTAAGACCAGTCATCCGATGATCCTATGACCTGTCATCTGATGATCCTAAGGTCAGTCATCTGATGATCCTAAGACCAGTCATCTGATGATCCTAAGACCAGTCATCTGATGATCCTAAAACCCGTCATATGATGATCCTAAGACCATTCAACTGATGATCCTAAAGTCAGCCATCTGGTGATCCTAAGACCAGTCATTTGATCATCCTAAGATCAGTCAACCGATGATCCTAAGACCAGTCATCCCATCATCATAAGACCTGTCATCTGATGATCCTAAGACAAGTCATCTGATAATCCTAAGACCAGTAATCTGATGATCCTAAGGTCAGTCATCTGATGATGCTAAGACCAGTCATCTGATGATCCTAACACCGGTCATCTGATGATCCTAAGACCGGCCATTTGGTGATCTTAATACCAGTCATCTAATGATCTAAGACCAAAAATCTGATGATCCTAAGCCCAGTCATCCGATGATCCTAAGACCGATCATCTGATGATCCTAAGACCAGTCATGGGATGATCCTAAGACCAGTCATCTTATGATCCTAAGACCAGTCATCTGATGATCCTAAGACCAGTCATCCGATGATCCTTTGACCAGTCATCCGATGATCTTATAACCAGTCATCTGATAATCCTAAGACCAGTCATCTGATGATCCTAAGACCAGTCATCTGATGATCCTAAGGTCAGTCATCTGATCATCCTAAGACGAGTCATCTGATAATCGTAAGACCAGTCATCTGATGCTACTAAGACCAGTCATCTGATGATCCTACGGCCAGTCATCTAATCGTCCTAAGACCAGTCAACCGATGATCCTAAACCAACCAGTCATCTGATGATCCTAAGGTCAGTCATCTGCTGATCCTAAAACCAGTCATCTGATGATCCTAAGGTCAGTCATCTGCAGATCCTAAGACCGATCATCTGATGATCCTAAGACCTTTCATCTGATGATCCTAAGACTAGTAATCTGATAATCCTAAGACCAGTCATTTGATGCTCCTAAGACCAGTCAGCCGATAATCCTATGACCTGTCATCTGATGATCCTAAGGTCAGTCATCTGATGATCCTAAGCCCAGTCATCTGATGATCCTAAGACCGGCCATTTGATGATCTTAATACCAGTCATCTAATGATCCTAATACCAATCATCTGATGATCCTAAGACCTTTCATCTGATGATCCTAAGACTAGTAATCTGATAATCATAAGACCAGTCATTTGATGATCCTTAGACCAGTCAACCGATGATCCTAAGACCAGTCATCCGATGATCCTATGACCTGTCATCTGAAGATCCTAAGGTCAGTCATCTGATGATCCTAAGACCAGTCATCTGATGATCCTAAGACCGGCCATTTGATGATCTTAATACCAGTCATATGATGATCCTAAGACCAATCATCTGATGATCCTAAGACCAGTCATCTGATGATCCTAAGGTCAGTCATCTGATCATTCTAACACGAGTCATCTGATGATCGTAAGACCAGTCATCTGATGCCACTAAGACCAGTCATCTGATGATCCTACGGCCAGTCATCTGATCGTCCTAAGACCAGTCAACTGATGATCCTACACCACCCAGTCATCTGATGATCCTAAGGTCAGTCATCTGCTGATCCTAAAACCAGTCATCTGATGATCCTAAGGTCAGTCAACTGCAGATCCTAAGACCGATCATCTGATGATCCTAAGACCTTTCATCTGATGATCCTAAGACTATTAATCTGATAATCCTAAGACCAGTCATTTGATGCTCCTAAGACCAGTCAGCCGATAATCCTAAGACCAGTCATCCGATGATCCTATGACCTGTCATCTGATGATCCTAAGGTCAGTCATCTGATGATCCTAAGCCCAGTCATCTGATGATCCTAAGACCGGCCATTTGATGATCTTAATACCAGTCATCTGATGATCCTAATACCAATCATCTGATGATCCTAAGACCTTTCATCTGATGATCCTAAGACTAGTAATCTGATAATCCTAAGACCAGTCATTTGATGATCCTAAGACCAGTCAACCGATGATCCTAAGACCAGTCATCTGATGATCCTAAAACCAGTCATCTGATGACCCTAAGACCAGTCATCTGATGATCCTAAGACGAGTCATCTGATCATCCTAAGGTCAGTCATCTGATGATCCTAAGATCAGTCATCTGATGATCCTAAAACCAGTCATCTGATGACCCTAACACCGGTAATCTGATGATCCTAAGACCAGTCATCTGATGATCCTAAGGCCAGTTATCTGATGATCCTAACACCAGTCATCTGATGATCCTAACACCGGTCATCTGATGATCTTAAGACCAGTCATCTGATGATCCTACGACCAATCATCTGATGGACCTAAGACCAGTCATCTGATGATCCTAAGACCAGTCATCTGATGATCCTAAGGTCAGTCATCTGATCATTCTAAGACGAGTCATCTGATGATCGTAAGACCAGTCATCTGATGATCCTAAGACCAGTCATCTGATGATCCTAATGTCAGTCATCTGGTGATCCTAAGTCCAGTCATTTGATGATCCTAAGACCAGTCTACCGATGATCCTAAGACCAGTCATCCGATGATCCTATGACCTGTCATCTGATGATCCTAAGGTCAGTCATCTGATGATCCTAAGACCAGTCATCTGATGATCCTAAGACCAGTCATCTGATGATCCTAAAACCCGTCATATGATGATCCTAAGACCAGTCATCTGATGATCCTAAGACCAGTCATCCGATGATCATAAGACCTGTCATCTGATGATCCTAAGACAAGTCATCTGATAATCCTAAGACCAGTAATCTGATGATCCTAAGGTCAGTCATCTGATGATGCTAAGACCAGTCATCTGATGATCCTAACACCGGTCATCTGATGATCCTAAGACCGGCCATTTGGTGATCTTAATACCAGTCATCTGATGATCTAAGACCAAAAATATGATGATACTAAGCCCAGTCATCCGATGATCCTAAGACCGATCATCTGATGATCCTAAGACCAGTCATGGGATGATCCTAAGACCAGTCATCTTATGATCCTAAGACCAGTCATCTGATGATCCTAAGACCAGTCATCCGATGATCCTTTGACCAGTCATCCGATGATCTTATAACCAGTCATCTGATAATCCTAAGACCAGTCATCTGATGATCCTAAGACCAGTCATCTGATGATCCTAAGGTCAGTCATCTGATCATCCTAAGACGAGTCATCTGATAATCGTAAGACCAGTCATCTGATGCTACTAAGACCAGTCATCTGATGATCCTACGGCCAGTCATCTGATCGTCCTAAGACCAGTCAACTGATGATCATAAACCAACCAGTCATCTGATGATCCTAAGGTCAGTCATCTGCTGATCCTAAAACCAGTCATCTGATGATCCTAAGGTCAGTCATCTGCAGATCCTAAGACCGATCATCTGATGATCCTAAGACCTTTCATCTGATGATCCTCAGACTAGTAATCTGATAATCCTAAGACCAGTCATTTGATGCTCCTAAGACCAGTCAGCCGATAATCCTATGACCTGTCATCTGATGATCATAAGGTCAGTCATCTGATGATCCTAAGCCCAGTCATCTGATGATCCTAAGACCGGCCATTTGATGATCTTAATACGAGTCATCTGATGATCCTAATACCAATCATCTGATGATCCTAAGACCTTTCATCTGATGATCCTAAGACTAGTAATCTGATAATCCTAAGACCAGTCATTTGACGATCCTTAGACCAGTCAACCGATGATCCTAAGACCAGTCATCCGATGATCCTATGACCTGTCATCTGATGATCCTAAGGTCAGTCATCTGATGATCCTAAGACCAGTCACCTGATGATCCTAAGACCGGCCATTTGATGATCTTAATACCAGTCATATGATGATCCTAAGACCAATCATCTGATGATCCTAAGACCAGTCATCTGATGATCCTAAGGTCAGTCATCTGATCATTCTAAGACGAGTCATCTGATGATCGTAAGACCAGTCATCTGATGCTACTAAGACCAGTCATCTGATGATCCTACGGCCAGTCATCTGATCGTCCTAAGACCAGTCAACTGATGATCCTAAACCACCCAGTCATCTGATGATCCTAAGGTCAGTCATCTGCTGATCCTAAAACCAGTCATCTGATGATCCTAAGGTCAGTCATCTGCAGATCCTAAGACCGATCATCTGATGATCCTAAGACCTTTCATATGATGATCCTAAGACTAGTAATCTGATAATCCTAAGACCAGTCATTTGATGCTCCTAAGACCAGTCAGCCGATAATCCTAAGACCAGTCATCCGATGATCCTTGACCTGTCATCTGATGATCCTAAGGTCAGTCATCTGATGATCCTAAGCCCAGTCATCTGATGATCCTAAGACCGGCCATTTGGTGATCTTAATACCAGTCATCTGATGATCCTAATACCAATCATCTGATGATCCTAAGACCTTTCATCTGATGATCCTAAGACTAGTAATCTGATAATCCTAAGACCAGTCATTTGATGATCCTAAGACCAGTCATCCGATGATCCTATGACCTGTCATCTGATGATCCTAAGGTCAGTCATCTGATGCTCCTAAGACCAGTCATCTGATGATCCTTAGACCGGCCATTTGATGATCTTAATACCAGTCATCTGCTGATCCTAAGACCAATCATCTGATGATCCTAAGACTAGTCATCCGATGATCATTTGACCAGTCATCCGATGATCCTAGGACCAGTCATCCGATAATCCTAAGGCCATTCATCTGATGATCCCAAGACCAGTCATCTGATGATCGTAAAACCAGTCATCTGATGATCCTAAGTACAGTCATCTGATGATCCTAAGACCAGTCATATGATGATCCCAAGACCAGTCATCTGATGATCCTAAGACCAGTCATCCGATGATCATTTGACCAGTCATCCGATGATCCTAGGACCAGTCATCTGATAATCCTAAGACCAATCATCTGATGATTCTAAGACCAGTTTTCCGATGATCCTTTGCCCAGTCATCCGATGATCCTAGGACCAGTCATCTGATAATCCTAAGGCCATTCATCTGATGATCCCAAGACCAGTCATCTGATGATCGTAAAACCAGTCATCTGATGATCCTAAGTACAGTCATCTGATGATCCTAAGACCAGTCATCTGATGATCCTAAGACCAGTCATCTGATGATCCTACGTCCAGTCATCTGATGACCCTAAGACCAGTCAACTGATGATCCTAAGACCAACCAGTCATCTGCTGATCCTAAGGTCAGTCATCTGCTGATCCTAAAACCAGCCATCTGATGATCCTAAGGTCAGTCATCCGCTGATCCTACGACCAGTCCTCTGATGATCCTAAGACCATTCATCTGATGATCCTAAGACTAGTAATCTGATGATCATAAGACCAGTCATCTGATGATCCTAAGACCTGTCATATGATGATCCTAAGACCAGTCATCTGATGATCCTAAGGCCAGTCATCTGATGATCCTAAGACCAGTCATCCGATGATCATAAGACCTGTCATCTGATGATCCTAAGACGAGTCATCTGATAATCCTAAGACCGGTAATCTGATGATCCCTTATAAGGTTAGTCATCTGATGATGCTAAGACCAGTCAACTGATGATCCTAACACCGGTCATCTGATGATCCTAAGACCGGCCATTTGATGATCTTAATACCAGTCATCTGATGATCCTAAGACCAATCATCTGATGATCCTAAGACCAGCATCCGATGATCCTAAGACCGGTCATCTGATGATCCTAAGGTCAGTCATCTGATGATCATAAGGCCATTCATCTGATGATCCTAAGACCAGTCATCTGATGATCCTAAGACCAGTCATCTGATGGTTCTAAGACCAGTCATCTGATGGTCCTAAACCCAGTCATCCGATGATCCTAAGACCTGTCATCTGATGATCCTAAGACGAGTCATCCGATGATCCTAAGACTTGTCATCTGATGATCCTAAGACGATTCATCTGATAATCCTAAAACCAGTCATCTGATGATCCTAAGGACAGTCATCTGATGAGCATAAGCCCTGTCATCTGATGATCGTAAGACCAGTCATCTCATGATCCTAAGGTCAGTCATCTGATGATGCTAAGACCAGTCATCTGTTGATCCTAAGACCAGTCATCTGATGATCCTAAGACCAGTTATCTGATGATCCTAAGACTAGTAATCTGATGATCCTAAGACCCGTCATCTGATGATCCTAAGACTAGTAATATGATGATCCGAAGACCAGTCAACCGATGATCCTAAGACCAGTCATCTGATGATCCTGAAACTAGTCATCTGATGACCCTAAGACCAGTCATCTGATGATCCTAAGACGAGTCATCTGATCATCCTAAGGTCAGTCATCTGATGATCCTAAGATCAGTCATCTGATGATCCTAAAACCAGTCATCTGATGACCCTAACACCGGTAATCTGATGATCCTAAGACCAATCATCTGATGATCCTAAGGCCAGTTATGTGATGATCCTAACACCAGTCATCTGATGATCCTAACACCGGTCATCTGATGATCTTAAGACCAGTCATCTGATGATCCTACGACCAATCATCTGATGGACCTAAGACCAGTCATCTGATGATCCTAAGACCAGTCATCTGATGATCCTAAGGTCAGTCATCTGATCATTCTAAGACGAGTCATCTGATGATCGTAAGACCAGTCATCTGATGCTACTAAGACCAGTCATCTGATGATCCTACGGCCAGTCATCTGCTCGTCCTAAGACCAGTCAACTGATGATCCTAAACCACCCAGTCATCTGATGATCCTAAGGTCAGTCATCTGCTGATCCTAAAACCAGTCATCTGATGATCCTAAGGTCAGTCATCTGCAGATCCTAAGACCGATCATCTGATGATCCTAAGACCTTTCATCTGATGATCCTAAGACTAGTAATCTGATAATCCTAAGACCAGTCATTTGATGCTCCTAAGACCAGTCAGCCGATAATCCTAAGACCAGTCATCCGATGATCATATGACCTGTCATCTGATGATCCTAAGGTCAGTCATCTGATGATCCTAAGCCCAGTCATCTGATGATCCTAAGACCGGCCATTTGATGATCTTAATACCAGCCATCTGATGATCCTAATACCAATCATCTGATGATCCTAAGACCTTTCATCTGATGATCCTAAGACTAGTAATCTGATAATCCTAAGACCAGTCATTTGATGATCCTAAGACCAGTCATCCGATGATCCTATGACCTGTCATCTGATGATCCTAAGGTCAGTCATCTGATGCTCCTAAGACCAGTCATCTGATGATCCTTAGACCGGCCATTTGATGATCTTAATACCAGTCATCTGCTGATCCTAAGACCAATCATCTGATGATCCTAAGACTAGTCATCCGATGATCATTTGACCAGTCATCCGATGATCCTAGGACCAGTCATCCGATAATCCTAAGGCCATTCATCTGATGATCCCAAGACCAGTCATCTGATGATCGTAAAACCAGTCATCTGATGATCCTAAGTACAGTCATCTGATGATCCTAAGACCAGTCATATGATGATCCCAAGACCAGTCATCTGATGATCCTAAGACCAGTCATCCGATGATCATTTGACCAGTCATCCGATGATCCTAGGACCAGTCATCTGATAATCCTAAGACCAATCATCTGATGATTCTAAGACCAGTCATCCGATGATCCTTTGACCAGTCATCCGATGATCCTAGGACCAGTCATCTGATAATCCTAAGGCCATTCATCTGATGATCCCAAGACCAGTCATCTGATGATCGTAAAACCAGTCATCTGATGAACCTAAGTACAGTCATCTGATGATCCTAAGACCAGTCATCTGATGATCCTAAGACCAGTCATCTGATGATCCTACGTCCAGTCATCTGATGACCCTAAGACCAGTCAACTGATGATCCTAAGACCAACCAGTCATCTGCTGATCCTAAGGTCAGTCATCTGCTGATCCTAAAACCAGTCATCTGATGATCCTAAGGTCAGTCATCCGCTAATCCTACGACCAGTCATCTGATGATCCTAAGACCATTCATCTGATGATCCTAAGACTAGTAATCTGATGATCCTAAGACCAGTCATCTGATGATCCTAAGACCTGTCATATGATGATCCTAAGACCAGTCATCTGATGATCCTAAGGCCAGTCATCTGATGATCCTAAGACCAGCATCCGATGATCATAAGACCTGTCATCTGATGATCCTAAGACGAGTCATCTGATAATCCTAAGACCAGTAATCTGATGATCCCTTATAAGGTTAGTCATCTGATGATGCTAAGACCAGTCAACTGATGATCCTAACACCGGTCATCTGATGATCCTAAGACCGGCCATTTGATGATCTTAATATCAGTCATCTGATGATCCTAAGACCAATCATCTGATGATCCTAAGACCAGCATCCGATGATCCTAAGACCGGTCATCTGATGATCCTAAGGTCAGTCATCTGATGATCATAAGGCCATTCATCTGATGATCCTAAGACCTGTCATCTGATGATCCTAAGACGAGTCATCCGATGATTCTAAGACTTGTCATCTGATGATCCTAAGACGAGTCATCTGATAATTCTAAAACCAGTCATCTGATGATCCTAAGGACAGTCATCTGATGAGCATAATCCCTGTCATCTGATGATCGTAAGACCAGTCATCTCATGATCCTAAGGTCAGTCATCTGATGATGCTAAGACCAGTCATCTGTTGATCCTAAGACCAGTCATCTGATGATCCTAAGACCAGTTATCTGATGATCCTAAGACTAGTAATCTGATGATCCTAAGACCCGTCATCTGATGATCCTTAGACTAGTAATATGATGATCCTAATACCAGTCAACCGATGATCCTAAGACCAGTCATCTGATGATCCTAAAACCAGTCATCTGATGACCCTAAGACCAGTCATCTGATGATCCCAAGACCAGTCATCTGATGATCCTAAGACCAGTCATCCGATGATCATTTGACCAGTCATCCGATGATCATTTGACCAGTCATCCGATGATCCTAAGACCAGTCATCTGATGATCCTAAGACGAGTCATCTGATCATCCTAAGGTCAGTCATCTGATGATCCTAAGATCAGTCATCTGATGATCCTAAAACCAGTCATCTGATGACCCTAACACCGGTAATCTGATGATCCTAAGACCAATCATCTGATGATCCTAAGGCCAGTTATGTGATGATCCTAACACCAGTCATCTGATGATCCTAACACCGGTCATCTGATGATCTTAAGACCAGTCATCTGATGATCCTACGACCAATCATCTGATGGACCTAAGACCAGTCATCTGATGATCCTAAGACCAGTCATCTGATGATCCTAAGGTCAGTCATCTGATCATTCTAAGACGAGTCATCTGATGATCGTAAGACCAGTCATCTGATGCTACTAAGACCAGTCATCTGATGATCCTACGGCCAGTCATCTGCTCGTCCTAAGACCAGTCAACTGATGATCCTAAACCACCCAGTCATCTGATGATCCTAAGGTCAGTCATCTGCTGATCCTAAAACCAGTCATCTGATGATCCTAAGGTCAGTCATCTGCAGATCCTAAGACCGATCATCTGATGATCCTAAGACCTTTCATCTGATGATCCTAAGACTAGTAATCTGATAATCCTAAGACCAGTCATTTGATGCTCCTAAGACCAGTCAGCCGATAATCCTAAGACCAGTCATCCGATGATCCTATGACCTGTCATCTGATGATCCTAAGGTCAGTCATCTGATGATCCTAAGCCCAGTCATCTGATGATCCTAAGACCGGCCATTTGATGATCTTAATACCAGCCATCTGATGATCCTAATACCAATCATCTGATGATCCTAAGACCTTTCATCTGATGATCCTAAGACTAGTAATCTGATAATCCTAAGACCAGTCATTTGATGATCCTAAGACCAGTCATCCGATGATCCTATGACCTGTCATCTGATGATCCTAAGGTCAGTCATCTGATGCTCCTAAGACCAGTCATCTGATGATCCTTAGACCGGCCATTTGATGATCTTAATACCAGTCATCTGCTGATCCTAAGACCAATCATCTGATGATCCTAAGACTAGTCATCCGATGATCATTTGACCAGTCATCCGATGATCCTAGGACCAGTCATCCGATAATCCTAAGGCCATTCATCTGATGATCCCAAGACCAGTCATCTGATGATCGTAAAACCAGTCATCTGATGATCCTAAGTACAGTCATCTGATGATCCTAAGACCAGTCATATGATGATCCCAAGACCAGTCATCTGATGATCCTAAGACCAGTCATCCGATGATCATTTGACCAGTCATCCGATGATCCTAGGACCAGTCATCTGATAATCCTAAGACCAATCATCTGATGATTCTAAGACCAGTCATCCGATGATCCTAGGACCAGTCATCTGATAATCCTAAGGCCATTCATCTGATGATCCCAAGACCAGTCATCTGATGATCGTAAAACCAGTCATCTGATGAACCTAAGTACAGTCATCTGATGATCCTAAGACCAGTCATCTGATGATCCTAAGACCAGTCATCTGATGATCCTACGTCCAGTCATCTGATGACCCTAAGACCAGTCAACTGATGATCCTAAGACCAACCAGTCATCTGCTGATCCTAAGGTCAGTCATCTGCTGATCCTAAAACCAGTCATCTGATGATCCTAAGGTCAGTCATCCGCTAATCCTACGACCAGTCATCTGATGATCCTAAGACCATTCATCTGATGATCCTAAGACTAGTAATCTGATGATCCTAAGACCAGTCATCTGATGATCCTGAGACCTGTCATATGATGATCCTAAGACCAGTCATCTGATGATCCTAAGGCCAGTCATCTGATGATCCTAAGACCAGTCATCCGATGATCATAAGACCTGTCATCTGATGATCCTAAGACGAGTCATCTGATAATCCTAAGACCAGTAATCTGATGATCCCTTATAAGGTTAGTCATCTGATGATGCTAAGACCAGTCAACTGATGATCCTAACACCGGTCATCTGATGATCCTAAGACCGGCCATTTGATGATCTTAATATCAGTCATCTGATGATCCTAAGACCAATCATCTGATGATCCTAAGACCAGCATCCGATGATCCTAAGACCGGTCATCTGATGATCCTAAGGTCAGTCATCTGATGATCATAAGGCCATTCATCTGATGATCCTAAGACCAGTCATCTGATGATCCTAAGACCAGTCATCTGATGGTTCTAAGACCAGTCATCTGATGGTCCTAAACCCAGTCATCCGATGATCCTAAGACCTGTCATATGATGATCCCAAGACCAGTCATCTGATGATCCTAAGACCAGTCATCCGATGATCATTTGACCAGTCATCCGATGATCCTAGGACCAGTCATCTGATAATCCTAAGACCAATCATCTGATGATTCTAAGACCAGTCATCCGATGATCCTTTGACCAGTCATCCGATGATCCTAGGACCAGTCATCTGATAATCCTAAGGCCATTCATCTGATGATCCCAAGACCAGTCATCTGATGATCGTAAAACCAGTCATCTGATGAACCTAAGTACAGTCATCTGATGATCCTAAGACCAGTCATCTGATGATCCTAAGACCAGTCATCTGATGATCCTACGTCCAGTCATCTGATGACCCTAAGACCAGTCAACTGATGATCCTAAGACCAACCAGTCATCTGCTGATCCTAAGGTCAGTCATCTGCTGATCCTAAAACCAGTCATCTGATGATCCTAAGGTCAGTCATCCGCTAATCCTACGACCAGTCATCTGATGATCCTAAGACCATTCATCTGATGATCCTAAGACTAGTAATCTGATGATCCTAAGACCAGTCATCTGATGATCCTGAGACCTGTCATATGATGATCCTAAGACCAGTCATCTGATGATCCTAAGGCCAGTCATCTGATGATCCTAAGACCAGTCATCCGATGATCATAAGACCTGTCATCTGATGATCCTAAGACGAGTCATCTGATAATCCTAAGACCAGTAATCTGATGATCCCTTATAAGGTTAGTCATCTGATGATGCTAAGACCAGTCAACTGATGATCCTAACACCGGTCATCTGATGATCCTAAGACCGGCCATTTGATGATCTTAATATCAGTCATCTGATGATCCTAAGACCAATCATCTGATGATCCTAAGACCAGCATCCGATGATCCTAAGACCGGTCATCTGATGATCCTAAGGTCAGTCATCTGATGATCATAAGGCCATTCATCTGATGATCCTAAGACCAGTCATCTGATGATCCTAAGACCAGTCATCTGATGGTTCTAAGACCAGTCATGTGATGGTCCTAAACCCAGTCATCCGATGATCCTAAGACCTGTCATCTGATGATCCTAAGACGAGTCATCCGATGATTCTAAGACTTGTCATCTGATGATCCTAAGACGAGTCATCTGATAATCCTAAAACCAGTCATCTGATGATCCTAAGGACAGTCATCTGATGAGCATAAGCCCTGTCATCTGATGATCGTAAGACCAGTCATCTCATGATCCTAAGGTCAGTCATCTGATGATGCTAAGACCAGTCATCTGTTGATCCTAAGACCAGTCATCTGATGATCCTAAGACCAGTTATCTGATGATCCTAAGACTAGTAATCTGATGATCCTAAGACCCGTCATCTGATGATCCTAAGACTAGTAATATGATGATCCTAAGACCAGTCAACCGATGATCCTAAAGACCAGTCATCTGATGATCCTAAAACCAGTCATCTGATGACCCTAAGACCAGTCATCTGATGATCCCAAGACCAGTCATCTGATGATCCTAAGACCAGTCATCCGATGATCATTTGACCAGTCATCCGATGATCATTTGACCAGTCATCCGATGATCATTTGACCAGTCATCCGATGATCCTAAGACCAGTCATCTGATGATCCTAAGACGAGTCATCTGATCATCCTAAGGTCAGTCATCTGATGATCCTAAGATCAGTCATCTGATGATCCTAAAACCAGTCATCTGATGACCCTAACACCGGTAATCTGATGATCCTAAGACGAATCATCTGATGATCCTAAGGCCAGTTATGTGATGATCCTAACACCAGTCATCTGATGATCCTAACACCGGTCATCTGATGATCTTAAGACCAGTCATCTGATGATCCTACGACCAATCATCTGATGGACCTAAGACCAGTCATCTGATGATCCTAAGACCAGTCATCTGATGATCCTAAGGTCAGTCATCTGATCATTCTAAGACGAGTCATCTGATGATCGTAAGACCAGTCATCTGATGCTACTAAGACCAGTCATCTGATGATCCTACGGCCAGTCATCTGCTCGTCCTAAGACCAGTCAACTGATGATCCTAAACCACCCAGTCATCTGATGATCCTAAGGTCAGTCATCTGCTGATCCTAAAACCAGTCATCTGATGATCCTAAGGTCAGTCATCTGCAGATCCTAAGACCGATCATCTGATGATCCTAAGACCTTTCATCTGATGATCCTAAGACTAGTAATCTGATAATCCTAAGACCAGTCATTTGATGATCCTAAGACCTGTCATCTGATGATCCTAAGGTCAGTCATCTGATGATCCTAAGCCCAGTCATCTGATGATCCTAAGACCGGCCATTTGATGATCTTAATACCAGCCATCTGATGATCCTAATACCAATCATCTGATGATCCTAAGACCTTTCATCTGATGATCCTAAGACTAGTAATCTGATAATCCTAAGACCAGTCATTTGATGATCCTAAGACCAGTCATCCGATGATTCTAAGACTTGTCATCTGATGATCCTAAGACGAGTCATCTGATAATCCTAAAACCAGTCATCTGATGATCCTAAGGACAGTCATCTGATGAGCATAAGCCCTGTCATCTGATGATGCTAAGACCAGTCATCTGTTGATCCTAAGACCAGTCATCTGATGATCCTAAGACCAGTTATCTGATGATCCTAAGACTAGTAATCTGATGATCCTAAGACCCGTCATCTGATGATCCTAAGACTAGTAATATGATGATCCTAAGACCAGTCAACCGATGATCCTAAGACCAGTCATCTGATGATCCTAAAACCAGTCATCTGATGACCCTAAGACCAGTCATCTGATGATCCTAAGACCAGTCATCTGATGATCCTAAGACCAGTCATCCGATGATCATTTGACCAGTCATCCGATGATCATTTGACCAGTCATCCGATGATCCTAGGACCAGTCATCTGATAATCCTAAGACCAATCATCTGATGATTCTAAGACCAGTCATCCGATGATCCTTTGACCAGTCATCCGATGATCCTAGGACCAGTCATCTGATAATCCTAAGGCCATTCATCTGATGATCCCAAGACCAGTCATCTGATGATCGTAAAACCAGTCATCTGATGATCCTACGTCCAGTCATCTGATGACCCTAAGACCAGTCAACTGATGATCCTAAGACCAACCAGTCATCTGCTGATCCTAAGGTCAGTCATCTGCTGATCCTAAAACCAGTCATCTGATGATCCTAAGGTCAGTCATCCGCTAATCCTACGACCAGTCATCTGATGATCCTAAGACCATTCATCTGATGATCCTAAGACTAGTAATCTGATGATCCTAAGACCAGTCATCTGATGATCCTAAGACCTGTCATATGATGATCCTAAGACCAGTCATCTGATGATCCTAAGGCCAGTCATCTGATGATCCTAAGACCAGTCATCCGATGATCATAAGACCTGTCATCTGATGATCCTAAGACGAGTCATCTGATAATCCTAAGACCAGTAATCTGATGATCCCTTATAAGGTTAGTCATCTGATGATGCTAAGACCAGTCAACTGATGATCCTAACACCGGTCATCTGATGATCCTAAGACCGGCCATTTGATGATCTTAATACCAGTCATCTGATGATCCTAAGACCAATCATCTGATGATCCTAAGACCAGCATCCGATGATCCTAAGACCGGTCATCTGATGATCCTAAGGTCAGTCATCTGATGATCATAAGGCCATTCATCTGATGATCCTAAGACCAGTCATCTGATGATCCTAAGACCAGTCATCTGATGGTTCTAAGACCAGTCATCTGATGGTCCTAAACCCAGTCATCCGATGATCCTAAGACCTGTCATCTGATGATCCTAAGACGAGTCATCCGATGATCCTAAGACTTGTCATCTGATGATCCTAAGACGAGTCATCTGATAATCCTAAAACCAGTCATCTGATGATCCTAAGGACAGTCATCTGATGAGCATAAGCCCTGTCATCTGATGATCGTAAGACCAGTCATCTCATGATCCTAAGGTCAGTCATCTGATGATGCTAAGACCAGTCATCTGTTGATCCTAAGACCAGTCATCTGATGATCCTAAGACTAGTAATCTGATGATCCTAAGACCCGTCATCTGATGATCCTAAGACTAGTAATATGATGATCCTAAGACCAGTCAACCGATGATCCTAAGACCAGTCATCTGATGATCCTAAAACCAGTCATCTGATGACCCTAAGACCAGTCATCTGATGATCCTAAGACGAGTCATCTGATCATCCTAAGGTCAGTCATCTGATGATCCTAAGATCAGTCATCTGATGATCCTAAAACCAGTCATCTGATGACCCTAACACCGGTAATCTGATGATCCTAAGACCAGTAATCTGATGATCCTAAGGCCAGTTATCTGATGATCCTAACACCAGTCATCTGATGATCCTAACACCGGTCATCTGATGATCTTAAGACCAGTCATCTGATGATCCGACGACCAATCATCTGATGGACCTAAGACCAGTCATCTGATGATCCTAAGACCAGTCATCTGATGATCCTAACACCAGTCATCTGACGATCCCAAGGCCAGTCATCTGATGATCCTAAGGTCAGTCATCTGATGATCCTAAGGCCAGTCATCTGGTGATCCTAAGACCAGTCATTTGATGATCCTAAGACCAGTCATCCGATGAGCCAGACTATACACGAGATACAGTCCTTATTGCTGAGCCAGTCTGTACACGAGATACAGTCCTTATTGCTGATCCAGTCTGTACATGAGATACAGTCCTTATTGCTGAGCCAGGCTGTACACGAGATACAGTCCTTATTGCTGAGCCAGTCTGTACACGAGATACAGTACTTATTGCTGAGCCAGGCTGTACACGAGATACGGTGCAAATGCAATGCAATACGACGTTATTACATAGACGATGTTGAAACGTGTGCTCACAATTTGTCATTTATAAGTAGTATCATTTTAAAGGCCTATATTCGTCCTTGTGTCACCATGCTACGTCAGATAACGCTATCCAGGTGATAGAAGAGCATGTCAGTGCGTGTGTGCGTGCGTGCGCGTGCATTGGCCACCGCTATCTGATAGCGGATTCCGGAGAAAAAAGCACGACGCCACACTACAATGAGATAAGAGAAGAAGAGATGTGTGCTTAATAACGGTTCAATAATGAGCACAAAGTCTGATAAAGGTGAACCGAGCATGTTTAGGTGTGATATTGTCAGGCCACTCAATATACCACACAGATACAATCTACCAGTGGTCCAGCAAACTAGACACGGGGGGGGGGGGTAGGGGGTGGATGCGGTGGTGGTGGTGGGTGGGGGGAGGGGGGGGGGTGCATTGGGGGTTGCGTAATACAATTTCTTGGTTATGGTATAAAACCTTTGCTGCCGGTTCATTAAGACAGGGTTCCGTTATAAACGTGTTTAAATACATGTTATTTTGATTTAAACATATTTTATTGCAACATGTGCACAATGAGATCGGACACAAGTTCTTACAGCATACGGTTGTCCGTTACCTACAGATCTGTCATACGCAGCCAATATATAATTGTGTATGCACATTATTGACAAATCCTGAAACATTAATGAAAACAATAAATAAAGAGACGGAAGATTCGGACCTGGAATGACTGGCTGGGCTATTGTTGAAACACATCTGTCTATAGAGTACTATAACCCTTTTATGACAAAACCGGCCCAAACCGGCCTCTGCAGTGGTCTTGACAAATGTCCATTGGCAGGCCAAGTGAAGACTATTTTTGAAAATTGGCCACTGGAATGACTGGCTCGGTAACCGAGCCAGTCATTCCAGTGATCAATTTTCAAAAATAGTCTTCACTTGGCCTGCAAGTAGACATTCGATAAGCAAATATTTTTATTTTTTGACAAAATTTAGTCACTAAAGTGATAAAGGAATGTTATTACTTCATAAAACAGCCCGATCCGTTTAGATTAAAATTGGTAAATATCCAATACATTGGTTATATATTTGCCTTGAAATCGAGTTCTATTATAGGTCGACTGCAGTATCATCGCAGGAGTTCACATGCCATAACTTAGGCACGCGTTCATATGACGTCACAATTAACTGAGCGCGACCGATGACGTGTATAGGCGAATATAATGAATGACGGACACAACTGACGTCACCCATTTGGCGTCACAAAATCGTTCTTCATTGTGAAGAAATACACTAATTAAATGAAACGCATTAAGCGGGGAACACATATTTGCGTATTACGTAGTGAGTATGCTCATTGCGTGGTAGGGGAACACATGTGTGCGTATTGCGTAGTGCGTAATGCCTAATGCGTATGCGCATTGCGTTGTGCGTGATGCGCAAATTAAAAAATAATTGAAAATAAATGGGAGTGATCGCATGTGTCCGCAGTGCGTAATGCGTGTTGCGTACTGCGTATTGCGTTGCGTATTTATCGCTTCATGGAGAGAAAAACACGCATCACGTACCACGCAATGAGCATACGCAATACGCAATACGCATTACGCACTACGCAATACGCACACATTTGTTCCCCGCTTTAAGATTCAGATGCTTGCCACTTTAACTGCCGACATGGCGACAACACGTATCAGTGTGAATATACGTGGGGCTCATACACGAGAACGTATGCGCGCATATACCCGAGAACTTATTTCCGCACATGCGCGAGAATTTATGTGCGTATATGCGCGAGAACATATTTGCGCGAGAACGTATGAGCGCTTATACGCGAGAACTTATGTGCGCATATGTATAAGAACTTATTTGCGCGAGAACTTATGAGCGTGCCCTGTAGGTGGGGCTTAGAATACACCTTCCGTATCCTCTGCGTGTCCTACGGGGCGACTAAAGGAGGTAAGGGTGAGGTAACCCTGACAGAAACCTCGAGTGATGAAGACGGAGGTTCCAGGCCGCACGGCGCACTCTAATAAACCATGGATCCACGCACGTAACGCTTATGATCATGTCGATAGTCACTAACAGGACTGGCGGTGTGATCAGCGAACGAAAAGAAGAAGAAGAACGTATGAGCGCATAGAGGCGTACGCGAGAACTTATGTGCGCATAGAGGCGTACGCGAGAACTTATGTGCGCATATACGCAAGAAGCTATATTGATGTATATAATATTCGTGAACTAATTAAAGCTATCACTGACCTGATTGTTGCTTTGTATTACCGATATTCTGTTTAATATTCCTCCGGTTCAGCATTGACAACGTTCCAACACAAACTCATGTCCAGCACTGTCATACTCCATAAGACTGTTTATCAACGAATGCTAACACGTCTTTCGAAGATTGTTACACGTTCATGTATTATGTTCACGTCTCTTACACACCCACCTATGCTCGTGGGAGGAAGGGTATGTTACTGAGACATCCACCTGCCCAGAACACTAGAAATTATGAAGAAACATGCCAGCGCAGAGATTTCTAACGCCCACAGCTATCGAGCCCCAATATCGGCATGTTACAACAAACTTACGCTAAAGCCTTTGACTATGTAACTTACTTCAAGGCAAGCTAACTACAGAATAACCAACTGAATACGTCATGCATCGTCAATAGATTATAATGGAACACGGCAAGGCAATTATAGATTTGAACTGACAATCACAGGTGCTTTACCTTGACGGCTGAGATTACACCCAGGTGAACCACATACCATGACATATAACAGTAGCTTTAATTCTATAACGTATTTCAGTATAAATTCAATGACTTTGTCCAGCCAAAAACTCCTACAATATTTGTAAAATTAGGCCACAGGGTCACGTTAGGTCTAAGATTACATTGCGAAGATGATTGCTTGTTCAAATACAATGCTTAGTAATGCCCCATGCAAGCTTGTCTGCAAGGTAAAACCTGTAATAGCCTATATTAGATAGATGGCAGTTGGCAACGCCGCTTGTAGACAATCACTAAATGATGGACATCAGTTACGAATAAAGCTACTATACAATTGGCAGCAGTTACTAATGACGCTTATGGCCAGCTACTATACGATTTACAGTAGTTACTAATGACGCTTATGGCCAGCTACTATACGATTGACAGCAGTTACTAATGCCATTTATGGCCAACTACTATACTATCGACAGTCGTTGCTAATGACGCTTGTGGCCAACCACTATATGCTTGACGGTAGCTTATGCCCAGCTATTATATGATTAACCATAGGTACTAATGACGCTTATAGCCAGCTACTATACGATTGACGGCAGTTAGTAATGATGCTTGCAGCCAGTTACAATATGACTGACAGTAGTTACTAATGACACCTGTCACCAGCTACCATACCATTGATGGCTTGTTGCCAGTTACTAGACGAGTAACTGCAGTTGATAATGACGCTTGTGATCAGTCACTATATGGTTGACGGCAGGTGCTAATGACGCTTATGGCCAGCTACTATACGATTGATAGTAGTTACTATTGACGCCTATGGCCAGCTACTATACGATTGACAGCAGTTACTATTGACGCTTATGGCCAGCTACTATATGATTGCCGATAGTTACAGCCACTATACGATTGACAGCAGTTACTATTGACGCTTATGGCCAGCTACTATATGATTGTCGATAGTTACTAATGACGCTTGTGGCCAACCACTATATGCTTGACAGTAATTACTAATGACGCTTGTGGCCAGCTACTATACAATTGACAGTATTTACTAATGACGCTTGTGGTAAGCTACTATACGATTGACAGCAGTTACTATTGACGCTTGTGACCAGTCACTATATGATTGACAGCAGTTACTATTGGCACTTGTTTCTAGCTACCATACGATTTACGGCAGTTACTAATGATGCTTGTTGCCATCTACTATACGATCGACGGCAGTTACTAATGACCCTTGTCGGCAGATACTATACGATTGACGGCAGTAACCAATGACGCTTGTGGTCAGCTACTATACGACTGGCGGCAGTTGCTAATTATGCTTGTCACCAGCTACTATATTAATGACGGCAGTTACTATTGACGCATGTTGCTAGCTACCATACACTTGATGGCAGTTACTAATGACGCTTGTTGCCAGCTACCATAAGATTAATGGCAGCTACTAATGATGCCTGTTGCCAGCTCCCATAAGATTGATGGCAGCTACTGATGACGCTTGTTGTCAGCTAATATGCGATTGACGCCAGTTACTAATGACGCTTGTGGCCGGCTACTATACGATTGACGGCAGTTACTAATGATGTTTGTAGTCAGCTACTATAGGATTGCTGGCAGTTGCTAATGACGCTTGTGGTCGGCTACTATACGATTGACGGCAGTTACTAGTCATGCTTGTCACCAGCTACTATATAATTAACAGTACTTACTAATGACGCTTGTGGCTACCTACTATATGATTGACGGCAATTACTAATGATGCGTGTCACCATCTACTATATGATTGGCGGCAGTTACTAATGACGCTTTAGATATAGTTGCAGCAAAAATAAAACAAAGATGATTAAAATCTGCTGTCCTACATGGCAAATTATCAGACAATTCCCAATCACGTCCTCATGGACAGGTGTCATCATGGCACTCAGTAACCAATTAAGAGATTCATTAGTTTGTTGTACTAGTTGGATAGCAATACAGTTACACAGATGATGTAATATCATGTTTATATGGTACAGCCTTATAGCCAGATGTCAGGTTTACCATTGTGCTTGTTTACGTCAACAGCCATTCAAATCCCGACCAAACACTGTCTTCTAATACCACATGCAAATACACCAAGTTATATTAAGTTGATCAATGGCCAGGGCCTTACACCCATTTGTAGGAGATCCTACTCCACTACAACCACAAATCGAAGCAACTGAGGTTGAGAGGGCACCTAGGGCCTTGGGAAATGGACCTGCATCTGGACCAGATACCATCAGCAATGCACCCTTTAGCAGGCGTGACACTGTGCCGCATCCGAGAAAAGTTTGACAGTTTCACTGAAGCCTAACAGAAGGGCTTTAAACGAGGGCACAACAACCAGCAAAGCCACTGCATGGGCGCAGCGAATGCTCGTGTCAGTAGTCATGTCCAAGCACTGGGCCCTTCACAAGATGGGCATCTATATATCACTGGCCATTGACATTATCAAACGATCGAAGATTTTGGACGTGCTACATCAAGCTAGTTGTAATAACAATCCGCTGCAACTAATCTGCTGGCTATTGGCAAATAACAAGTTGAAAGTGCGAGTAAAAATGGGGGAGTCTGCAGCGTTCGAGACCTTCATTGGTTCTCTACAGGGAGATGGTCTCCCTCCAGTGCTGGTTTCATGCTTCATTGCCGCTTCCCTCTCACCTGTGCGAGACCACTTCACGGGACCAAACCAACTGCTATCTACACTGGGCGACAGGGCCTCCCACCAGAGATGAAGTACGCGGACGATGTAGACTTTATAGACCAGGAAAATAAACCTCTCGATAATCTTCTCCAAATAGCTAAAGAACAACTCAACGATGTGAATCTTTTCATGAACGAAGCCAATACATAGTTTACCTATGTACACCTATTAGCGACAGGCGAGGTCAGTGACAAAGGCATCCCCGATGCGTGGCCTGGAAGAATGGAGGAAGTTAGTGTCAAAGGCATCTCCGCTGCGTGGCGGGGAGGAATGGAGGAAGTTAGTGACAAAGGCATCCCGCTGTTTGGCGGGAAGGAATAGAGGATGTCAGCGACACAGGCATCCCGCTGCATGGTGGGGAGGAATGCAGGAAGTCAGTGACAAAAACATCTCGCTGCGTGGCTGGGAGGAATGGAGGAAGTCAGTGACACAGACATATCGCTGCGTAGCTGGGAGGAATGGAGGAAGTCAGTGACGCAGACATCGTGCTGCGTGGAAGGGTGGAATTGAGGAAGTCAGTGATGCAGGCATTTCGCTACATGGCGGATATGACTGGAGGAAGTCAGTAACACAGACATCTCGCTGCATGGCATGGAGAAATGGAGGAAGTACGTGGCAAGGGCATCTTGCTGCGTGGCGGGGAGGAATGGAGAAAGTCAGTGACGCAGACATCCCACTGCATGACAGGGAAGAATGGAGGAAGTCAGTGACGCAAGCATCTCGCTGCGTGGCGGGGACGGAGGGAGGGAGGGAGGCAGGGAGGGAGGGAGGGAGGGAGGGAGGGAGGAAGTCAGTGACACAAGCATCATGCTGCGTGGCGGGGAGGGAGGGAGGAGGTCAGTAACACAGGCATCATGCTGCGTGGCTGAGAGGAATGAAGGAAGCCAGTGACGCAGGCATCTCGCTGTATGGCTGGGATGAATGGAGGAAGTCAGTGACACAGGCATCTCGCTGCGTGGCGGGAGGAATTGAGGGAGTTAGTGACGCAGACATCCCGCTGCATGGCAGGGACGAATGGAGGAACTCAGTGACACAAGCATCTCCCTGCGTGGCAGGGAGGGAGGGACGAAGTCAGTAACACAGGCATCATGCTGCGTGGCAGAGAGGAATGGAGGAAGTCAGTGATGCAGGCATAATGCCGCATGATGGAGAGGAATGAAGGAAGCCAGTGACGCAGGCATCATGCTGCATGGCGGGGAGGGAGGAGGAAGTCAGTGACTTAGACATCCCGATGCATGGCAGGGAGGAATGGAGGGAGTCAGTGACGCAGGCATCTCGTTGAGTGGTGGGGAGGAATAGAGGAAGTCAGTGATACAGGCATCTCGCAGCGTGGCGGGGAGGTGGGGGTGGGGTGGAGGAAGATCAAAATCTTTGGTTCACTAATGTGCAGCTCTTCTGATAGCACTACATGCTGCATCATGGGAAACTTTGCCTTCCAGTCCTTTTGGAATCTGTGGATATATGGATCACGGATATCCCTGAACATAAACCCTATGCTTGTACAAGGCGAACTGTGTATCGCTGATGTTGCACAACTGTAATTGCTTGCCTGATCTGAAGACACGTCTAGATAAGCTTGATGCCTGACGGCGCAGACACATTTGCACTATAACCAAACATCGCTGCCAGGACAGTATACTCTCCAATGACACGCTATACACGATGCGTAATATAGTTTCAGTGAAGGTGGCCCAATGAAGATGGTGTATGTTTGGCCACGATCACAGAATACAACAAAACACCTGTACAGAAAGCCTGATAAATTACTGTACTATGTGCCAACATCTACAAAGCTCGTAGAGGACGACACTCCGCAAACTTGCTAAGTGTGCTATGCACCGATCTAAAACAATTCTACCTGGGTACACTGACGACCAAGAAGAACCGTAGGGAGCTAAGGACTCTCGTTGAGGACAGGAAGCAGTGTCCAAAGAAGGACTGATTCCAGCTGCCCACAGAATACAGTATATCATCACGTTGCCAGTTATAGACAGGTCTGTCGGTGAGCTTAAAGAGATAATACCTCCTATATATGAATTTGGAAATACTCGGTATTTTTGTGGTAATTTATAAAATATAACTGTGGTGCCGGGGTGGGATGAATGCGTGTTGACAGAGATGGCCGAGGAGTTCCGAGGAGTCCCGAGTACTTGAGACCCCGGGAGCAGTCTGTACAACACGGGCAGATGTTCCTGGATCAGCTTATGCAACACACGCTCGATGCGACTGTCCGTCGGGCCCTGATGTCTCACCCACGGCACACAGGTAACATATGTTACGTAGCACCACATTTGGTGTCAGAGTATTCTCGGTACGCCCAGATTTAATTCTTTATCGCTATTGGGTTGCGGTCTGTTTGTTCTTTGATATCTATTTCTATTTTCAAACTTTGAGAATTCTCGATTTCTGAACAGAGTTATCTTACTTGCATTATGAACGTAGGTGTTTTGCTGCTTGCTATATACGGCTGCTGTTCTTAGGTCTGTTTACAGTAGGAAAAAGTAAAATTGAGGAAATGTCATTTTGCTGTAAATATGTGATATTATTTCTTTAACCACGTGGCTTCAAAGAGAGGTAATTATTATCAAAGTCATTGATTTTCACATGATGTTTCCGTGCCTCGCTTAGTTTGTATTATACTGCTGTATATTTCCGTGACATGGCTTATCATTGTAAAGTACCATATTTCGTAATACATCATGTCTAATACCTGATGTAAATTGTAATACCTCATGTCTAATACCTCATATCTAATACCTCATGTCTAAGAAATGTTTGCAGGATTTTTTGTTAAATCATGAAGAGTCATCACTCATTATTTCGGATTTGAAATTTAGCCCTATTGTTGTAGGTACCAGCAAAGGGTTGAAGTTACAATCAGTGGATAGGAGTAACTTAATAGAGTATTGTTGTAGGTACCAGTAAAGGGTTGAAGTTACAATCAGTGGATAGGAGTAACTTAATAGAGTATTGGTGTAAAGTGGGTGCAACTACCTATGAGTTAGTAAAATTACTAGAGGAAGAATTGGCAAATGCGGTCTATAGATATCCAGGTCAAAGATTAGTAATCTATTTTTGGTCTGGCACCTGTGACTTGTCGTATAAACATGGCAAATTGATTTATCTAAGGGACAGGGAAGGGCACATTTTAGACGATATTTGCAGCCAATTTCAGCGGGCGATATCCATTGTTGCTAGATATGGGTTCATCATCAAATTTGTAGATTTGCCATATTTCTCAATTCAGGCTTGGAATAAGAATAAGCAGCACTTTGATTGGCACACATTCAAATCTGCTGATGATGTAATTCTAGATGCCCAAATTCTTGAACTCAATGACAGAATTTGTCAAATTAATTCAAACCTCAGTCAGAACACTGTGCACTTTAACACAAATTTAATGTACCGTCGTAAGAGTGGCAATATGGTCAGGTACACCTACCATATTGTGCACCTTTATGACGGGGTGCATGCATGTGATCTTTTAAGTAAGGTGTGGCTGCTGAAGATAAAGTTAGATTTTTCATCATACTTCGCCAATTCGCACAGTTTTGATGACATCGTTCAGCTACGCATGACTCAGAGTGAGTTAAATTCCCTGGTTTAGTGATGCCGAGCCCACTCAATTTAAACCTAGCTTCCTATGAGGATTTGTTATCTCTCAAGGATATCGGGACTGCTAGAGTCAAAGGAATCATTAAAATCAGGACAAATCTTGGTATGATAACTTCGCTTGATTGCTTAAGAGAATCTGGGGACATGCAGCAGACCACAGCTGTGCTGGAAATCTGTTGGCAGAGGCGAAATCACTTTTGAAGGGAGGACTAATGACTCTGGTTCTGCGTCATCACCGAAGGGCGCTGAAGGCGGTCATAGCTCTGTCACCACGACAAAAGGCGGGTCACTCCTATTGGATCCACCAGGTTCCCAATGAAGTAATGGTAGAGTCTGTTAAAATGAGAGTAGCATTAGAGGAGCAGAACAAGCTGATTCATGCCCAGCTCAAAATGGAGCAGAGCAAAAATCAGCAGCTCCTAGCTCAGCTTGACCATGGGGGTTTAATCAATACATTAGCCCCTGGTGGTGTTTATCATGGTCAGTCTGATACTGACCAAAATGTGGCCGGGTTCGTAGGTAATATTGGTGGAATGAGGTTGAGGTCCGGTGGTGTTTACTCTGGTCGGTCTGATGCTGACCAGGATATAACTACTTCAGTGGGCAATGGTGGTGGAAGTATGACAAGAATTTTCAAGGGCCCACCCCAGCCCAAGATGGCCATTTTCGATGGAACCCAAGAATGGTTACCATTTTGCATCTTGTTTCACCAGATAGCCACCCGTTACGCATTGCCAAAATTCCATCGCTTAGAGATGTTGATTGAGGCCCTACGTTGTAAGGCACTTAAATTCTTCACTACCTGCTCTGGCCCATGTTAAAATAATTATGACAGACTAGTACAGAGACTTAATGCCAGATTTGGTAAATCAGACCTCCCTCAGACTTCTCGTCACAGATTAAAGGAAATTCGTCAAGAGGTGGTTCTTTAGAAGAATTTGCGGAGTGGGTCCAGGACCTAACTCTTGAGGGATACCCTGATGTGTCTGAGGATGTCACAGAATGCATTGCCTTGGATAATTTTCTACGTGGGGTGGACAACAAAAAAGCGACCTTAGCAACCATGGACAAAGACCCTCAAACTCTAGACCGTGCACTTCAGTTGGTTAAAGCGTCCATCTGTAACCAAAGGCTTGTTCTAGGACCAAGGAGGACAGAAATTGGAAAGGTTCATTTCTCCTCTGAGGGTAGCCCCGACACCGAAGAAGACCTCTCAGACTTGCAGGTTCGAGTTGTCCATCCGCCTAGCTGAATGGACAAACTTGAAGATGAGGTCCGCAAGGTGAAAGGGGAGCTATCAGAGGTCAAGGTAAATATCAACAAAATCCTGTCTATTTTGACTGACCGGAGCCATTTATCGTCTAGGAGGGAGCCCCCAAGTTCTCTAAGAAGGCCATCACCTACAGTTACTTCTACTGGTACCAGACGAGGGGCTTGTTTCAGTTGTCATGAGGAAGGACATTTTAGCCATGAATGTCCCCATCGCAGTCGATCACCCACACCTCCTAATCCCTCGGTGGTGTCTGACTCCTGACAGAGAATAGGCGACTCTGTTGAGGTGAGCATGTATAATTATAACCATCAATGTCATCTAATGAATTTAGTAATTCCCATCATACTCAACGGTTCTTCAGTAAAAGCAGCAGTGGATACAGTGGCTCAAATTACAGTATTAAGTACACTTTTGCTAAAAATTTGTCTGAGACTGTACAGATTGGCAAAAGTATATCTCTAAAAGGTGCTGGGAAAGATAACTTGATAAAAGCTCATCTGGTGGGTGATGTCCGCCTTCAGATTGGAATGCTAACTTTCAGATGGACTGTTCTTGTTGCTGATATTTCAGATCCTATTATTTTGGGTCTGGACAGTCATAGATCTGGTCAATCTTTCGATTACTATCAATGGGCAGATAATTCCTGCTTCCATGATGAAAACTGGTGATAATACTGCCCGGGTGGCACGAGTGGTTCTGAAAAGCAGGGTGGTAGTGGCCCCCTTTTAGACTGTACATACCATTGGGCGTGTGGAGCATCGTTTCAGAGTCGGTAGTGGGATTACCATCCAGCCTTCTAAAGAGTTTAAAGGGATGCTTTCGTCAATTGCCGTGAGAATCTTGTTCCAGTTCTTTGGAGGAATATTTCACCACACTTTGTGACACTCAAGAAAAATCATGCCTTGGGTGGAAGTGGATGAAGTTATCAATCCTCAACCTGAGACAGCAGATCATTCTGAGGATAACCACAGTCTGCCTCTGCCGGAGCATCTATGTGAACTCTTTGAGAAGTTGGTTAAAGATCTATCAGAAGATCCAGGATGTTTTTGCGGGGAATGATTTAGGCCTAGGACTGCTTCAGTGGGTCTACCAACCATCGAGTTCATACTGAGGACGCCAAACCAGTTCATGCAAAATTGCATCGAACGCCCATAGGATTCGAACAAGAAGAGGAGAGTCACCTGAGAGATATGTTGGAAAAAGGAGTGATTGTCCCTTCCCAGTCCGAATGGGATTCAGCTCTAGTCCTGGTTCGGAAGAAGGACAACTCTGTTGGGTATTGCTTAGATTTTCGCGCAGTAAATAATTTAACCCGCTGTGATGCCTTTCCAGTTCCGAACATAAATGCCTGTCTTCATGCTCTCAGTGGTTGCACATACATCAGCATGCTAGATATGGTGGCTGGTTATTGGCAGATTGAGGTCGACCCAAAAGATAGGCATAAGCTGGCATTCATTACAAGGTACGGCCTGTTTGAATGTGTGAGGATGCCATTTGGTACTTCTAATAGTCTGGCTACTTTTCAATGGGCTATTCAGCTTATACTGCAGGGGTCGAACTGGCAGGAGTTCTAACCAGACCATGGGTCTGGCTTATAGCGATGATGGGATTGTGTTTTGACGAACCTTCTCGGAACACGTTGTTAACCTGCGAAATGTGCTACAGAGGTTCCGCTCATACAATCTTAAGTTGAAACCAAATAAGTGCAATTTGCTACAGAAAGAGTTGTGCTTTTTGAGAAAACTTGTCAGTGAACGAGTGATTGGAGTTACAGCCAGTAATATAAGCTGCATGGCTTCCTGGCCTACCCCTACTAGTAAGAAAGAGTTAGAAGCTTTCCTTGGCTATGTAAACTATCACCATGAACATATCCAAGAGTTTGCCAGAATCTCCGCTCCACTCTATTCATTGACTAGCTCCAAATCTGACTTCAATTGGAACTCGGAACACCAGCAAGCTTTCAATAACCTAAAATCATCCATGACTAGCCCACCAGTACTTGGATTCCCTCTACCTGAGGGAATGTTTATTTTCGACCTGATGCTTCACATACCTCAATCAGAGCCAAGCTGTCTCAAGTGCAAAGTGACTGTGAGGTTGTGATAGGGTTTGCAAGCAAAGTCCTTTCTCCAGCACAGAGGAAGTACTGTGTCACCTGGAAGGAGTTCGATGTTGCATTCACTCACCAGTATAGAGGATTTTTACTCGGCAGACCCTTTGTGGTGCGGACTGACCATAACAGCTGGGCGTGGCCAATGCGTTTCAAGAATATTGAAGGCCAATTGGCCAGGTGGTTAGGGGAACTTTCCCAGTGTAATATGACCATCCAGCATTGGTAAACACAGCAATGCAGATGGGCTCTCTTGTATCCCAGATAGAGTACCACCCTGTTATCATGTGGGGCAAGACCTCAAATCACTTCCCTGCCAAAAGTGCAATTATTGCACCAGACTTCACTCGCAGTGGGAGCGTTTTGAGGTTGATGTGGTTGAGGTGATTCCCTTATCATTTAACGCTTTGAGCATACAGGACAGTGATAGTGACTCTGATGACGAGGAGATTCCTGAGCAAAGTCGGGATTCGTCAAGCTGGGTACTTTCTTACTCATTGTCTAAACTGAGTTGCAGACTGATGACTCTAATTTAGGTCGACTAATTACATGGATAGAGTCTAATCATACTCCTTCAGAGTTAGAATTTTACCTGTCCAGTCCTGCGGTCAAGTCGCTATGGTTATCCCGGGATAAATTAGTCATCAAGAATGGAGTCCTTTATTACAACTGGGAAACCAGCAACTCTAGGAAGGAGGCTGCTTGTGGTGCCCACAGCGTTACAGGAAGTTATTCTGTTAGGTTGTCATGATTCCAGATTGTCAGGTCACATGGGTCAGAAGAAAACGTTGGAGCGGGTATGCCAAAAGTACTTTTGGGTCAGTTGCTCAAAGGATTGCCTGGACTATGTTCTTTCTTGTGCCAAATGCAACCGTAACAAAAGAGCAACTGTACGTCCCAGAGCTCCACTAGGTCAATATCATGCTGGATTACTGCTAGAACGGGTTCATCTCGATATCCTTGGCCCATTCATAGAATCGCGGCATGGGAATCGTTATGTTCTGGTTCTGGTGGATCAATTCACCAAGTGGGTGGAGTGCTACGCATTACCAAGTCAAGAAGCAGGGTTAATTGCGCAGACACTGGTTGAGCGGTTCATCTGTGTTTTCGGGTATCCTCTTCAGATCCATACTGACCAGGGGAGGAACTTTGAACGCAGGCTCTTTTCCAGTCTCTGTGACCTCTTGGAGATTACGAAAATGCGTACCATGGCCTACCATCTAATGGCCAGGTTGAGAGATATATGGCCAGGTTAATCCGGTGCTTCATCGGTGAGAATGATACCCAGAGGGACTGGGATAAATATATTCCATTCATCTCGTCGGCTATTCAGTCAACAGTTCACAGACAGACTGGATTCACTCCCAACATGATGACGTTAGGAAAAGAAACTCTACAACCCCTAAACATCCTTGTTGGAGGTGCTGGATCATTACCTCAGCGGGAATCTGCATGTTGGACTATGTCCAGGAACTAGAACAGATCATGCGATCCACCTATGCCATAGCGCGGGACAATATTGGGATGGCTCAGCAGCGCCAGAAACGTACCTTCGATCTGAAGTTGAAAACGTATCTGTACAAGGTAGGCGATTTTGTGTACCTGATCAACTCGGTTGGCAAAGCTGGTTCATCCGGGAAACTAAATCGACCTTGGAATGGCCCCTTTGTGGTTGTCAAGTGTTTATCACCCGTGCTCTTCCACCTTAGGGGTCTGCGTCGAGAAAGTGTGGTACACCATGATCGAATGAAACTTTGCATGGACAGGGATGTGCCGCTCTGGTTGTAAAGAGCTAGACATTCTATCTTGTCAGCATCTGCAACTGATATCATCTCATCCCCTGATGATGATTCCTCTGAACATCCATAGCTACAGGGTGAGTCTCCCTTGGAGCAGCTTGAGGTGCCAGAATGGACAGAGGATGAAGACGAAATGTCCACTATCCTATATGGAGATGAGGGGGTAGAAGTGGTAGGTGACACCCATGATCTGGAGGACGATTCTATATGGTGAAGATGAGGCAGTGGCGGGAGACAGCAATGCTCGTCCCAAGAAGTAGTGCCGTCTTCCTGGCCGGTTGCAGGATTTTTAACTACTGTATTAATTATTCAAGTATTTTTGTAATAACTTCTTGTACAGTATTATTTAGTATTTGATTATGGTCAGCACGCCTAGTTATTAATCTCCTTGTGGCTTGGACACGCTAGCTCCTGAAGAGACTGTTACTGTGCTAATGTAAACCTTTTTGTGGCTAGGACACACTGGCTCTTGGAGGTAGTCGTTAAAATTGGGTGTATATACGTATAGTTGAGTGCACAGAAAACCTTTTTGTGGCTAGAGCATGCTGGCTCTCGGAGTAACTGTCAATCATTTACAAAATCTCCTTGTGGCTGGGACACACTGGCTCATGGGTGTATTCGTTAAACTTTGGTATATATATAGTTGAATGCACAGAAAATCTCCTTGTGGCTAGGACACACTGGCTCTTGGGATGACTGTCAATTATTTACATTATCGCAGTCATCATCCTTGTGGCTAGGACACACTGGCTCTTGGAATATCGTATTTGGACTGCGACAGTAACTTTCAGATATATGCATCGGTGATTGCTGGTTGAGTTCAGATTGGGCTTGCTTTAACTTGTCATTTAACTAGCAATTATCAATGTATTGTCTGTATTGTAAATTGACATGTAAATACGCTGTAAATTACTTTAGCAATTCACATGTTTCATAGCGAACCTGTGTATTAATGGATGGCATGTGTTAGCTGTCATCAGATTCCAGCTGCGTCATATTCTGAGTCACGAACTTGAACGAATCTTTCGTTAGATTCCGCAATCATCCTCTAGATTATCATATACATTGTTTCATTTTAAGCCAATCTGAGTGCTGGTTGGGTCTACGGTAGGGGTCATCCTAGAGAATCGTGGTAAACGTGGGATTCTGGGTTTGTAGAAGCACCTGGGCTAGGGGGGTTCTCATCTTGTCCATCCCATAGGCATTCATAATCATGTTCACTTTTGGCTGTCTTGTCCATAGAGTAATAAATGGTTTCATTGGTTTCTATATCAAATTATTCTTCCATGTCATACTAATCCTACCAGTTGTTTTTCCTGTGGCATGGTCACTCAGGCTCTCGAAGAGCACCGGTATCTCTGGTATTTGCTATTTGCTCCTAGCTCTTGTGACAAGGTCACGCTGGCTCTTGAGCGACAGAGTAGCTCTCGGTCTTATCTAACGCGCCGCCTATATTGCGCATCTGCTTTATCTGTCATGTCTGATTCTAAAAGCCAGTTCAGGTTGTTTGTCATTGACCGCAACCATAACCAAATTCCTACTCTGGACAGTCAATTAAAATATAATGAGGTCGAGTGTGGTACCGGGGTGGGATGAGTGCGTGTTGACGGAGATGGCCGAGGTGTTTCGAGGAGTCCCGAGTGCTTGAGACCCCGGGAGCAATCTCTACAACACGGGCAGATGTTCATGGATCGGCTTACACGCGACACACGCTCGATGCGACTGTCCGTCTGGCCCGGACGTCTCACCCACGGCACACAGGTAACATATGTTACCTAGCACTACATAACATATAATCAGCCCGTTCCATATCTCTCTATATTCAACGAAAGATTTTCATTGATTAGATAACCGTAAGAAATATGTGTATTGGCTAGATAACGCGTAATAATCCCATATTCCCGTGACACTGCAAATATTTCCCAGCGACGGCGGAAGATAAACAAGACGGGATACGGTTTGTTGTTGATTTAAATTGTGCAATATTTACATTATAGACGTGGACATTTTAGAAGCTGGATTAAAAGTAATTTCAAGCCTGAAATAAGGATGTTATTTTATTTGTCATTACTTTTTATGGCACCTCCTTCCAGATCCTCTCTACATACAATATGCTAGTGCCAAGATGATCGACGATCAAGAACATATAACGCACCACGACGGGAGGACTGTCACTAAAAACATTATACAACAGCTTCAGAGAAATCGGTTGCATAGCACTCGATGTTAAAATGCTGGAATTGACAGACGCGAATCGTTTTATGGACATGTTTCCTTATATTAAATTTTTAAATATATCAGCTAATGTACCTTTAAGGACAATCTAATAAAAATGTCGAGTATGTTTCCATTCTACTCAGGGTCTAGTTATGCATATCTCCTGTACTTAGTCTCTGACACGGCGACGTATTTGACATTAAACTATAAGCTGTTTCTCTCATTAAAATATATTTTGTTATATACACATTGACCAGCAGTAGAACGGTAACTGTCTGTCTGCTCAATTGCTGCAGACTGCACCTTCCGTAGGGCTTAACTATGGATATACTGATTATTTCGAAAGCAAATTGACTGAAAGTTGTTGGTGGCTAAGCCACCAACAACTTTCAGTCAAATTGTTTTCAAAATATTCAGCAGTTTCAATGTTATAGCGTATTGAAACGGTCACAATCTGGCAAGTCAGCGGTAAAGCGACTAATAATCAGAATGTGGTCACCGAGCACTTGTATTAATGAATATGTCACCCGGTCATTTATCGGGCTGATTAATGGTTTCATATAGGATGAAACACAAATGTGGCGATATTCATACACTTTCAATATCGTCATTTAGATAGAAAACGTACGAATATGATTTTAATATTTCCCAGGGCTGTATATTTCGTTAGGATAAGATACACTCTAACAATTGAGCTCTGGATTTATATATCTCATGTACCATATCTTATTTTTTTAAACTTATATAGAAAGTACCCTTCTGATGCACGTCTGTCCGTCAGCTTCCTACTACCAGCATTAATAGAGGGATACATTTCTAGCTATGCCCGCCCATTTATAACTAAGCTCCGCCCATGCATTGCGCGTTTTGTGGTCGATTTATATACTTTGAACCCTGTCTTTCCAGAATCCTATTTTCAAGATAACCATTCAAGGTAAGCTCTTGACGATTTTGAAACCAATTCGACTGGTTGCAGTTGCTGCCTAGTTAAATTAAACGGTTTCAAATTATTGAACAAGGAGGTTTGTTAAATCGTAAATCTATCAATTCGCACACTTGATGGATTATTTCAGATTCAATATCTATGAATACTGGGACCCACGTAAAAGCATCTGTATTGACAACACTAGGTTCAGAACAGGTTATTGGTTTGATTGGCCATCTGTCCACGATACCAGCCAGGTCAAAACAACCCACAGCATAGGCACATCTAGACTTGTACAGCCTATGACGTAAATGCTCGAATTGATTACTCAATATTAAGGTAGTTCAATGGATGTCTGCATGCCAGTATCCCCTAGAATGACCGAGCGATATCGCTCTGAAGGGCATTCAGTTCAATGGATGTCTGCATGCCAGTATCCCCTAGAATGACCGAGAGATATCGCTCTGAAGGGCATTCAGTTCAATGGATGTCTGCATGCCAGTATCCCCTAGAATGACCGAGAGATATCGCTCTGAAGGGCATTCAGTTCAATGGATGTCTGCATGCCAGTATCCCCTAGAATGACCGAGAGATATCGCTCTGAAGGGCATTCAGTTCAATGGATGTCTGCATGCCAGTATCCCCTAGAATGACCGAGAGATTTCGCTCTGAAGGGCATTCAGTTCAATGGATGTCTGCATGCCAGTATCCCCTAGAATGACCGAGAGATTTCGCTCTGAAGGGCATTCAGTTCAATGGATGTCGGCATGCCAGTATCCCCTAGAATGACCGAGAGATTTCGCTCTGAAGGGCATTCAGTTCAATGGATGTCGGCATGCCAGTATCCCCTAGAATGACCGAGAGATATCGCTCTGAAGGGCATTCAGTTCAATGGATGTCTGCATGCCAGTATCCCCTAGAATGACCGAGAGATAGCCCTCTGAAGGGCATTCAGTTCAATGGATGTCGGCATGCCAGTATCCCCTAGAATGACTGAGACATATCGCGCTGAAGGGCAGTCAGTTCAATGGATGTCTGCATGCCAGTATCCCCTGCTCTAAGAGACTATTTCCAACAATCTGAATATCAAACAGCACTCTCACATCATTACACTCAAATCAAATATAATTATCTGACGTGAATATTAAAAAAAAGTGTGTCATCGGGACCAAAAGTTGAAAATGACTTGTCCACAGTATAGTTAAATATATTGTTTACTAGGCGACTTGCGTTCTAAAGTGTGTGATTTCACCACATCATTACACTCAAAATCAAATATGATTATCTGACGTGAATATTAAAAAAAGTGTGTCATCGGGACCAAAAGTTGAAAATGCCTTGTACGTCCACAGTATAGTTAAATATATTGTTTACTAGGCGACTTGCGTTCTAAAGTGTGTGATTTCAACGTCGCTCAGTTAATGTAAACTGCACACTACAACTGTGACCATGACGACGAACGCACTATTAGAGATCGTGAAACGCTATTACGTACTAAATAATCTATCTATGCGCGCCATTATGTTGTAGTTGAAACGACTCGCACGCACGCACGCACGCACGCACGCACGCACGCACGCACGCACGCACGCACGCACGCACGCACGCACGCACGCACGCACACACACACACCAAGCTCATCAAGCTGACCCCAGCCACACAAACTCGCTCGACAACCTAACTCGTAGCGCGCCGACACATACCGTATCCCTACACGCCACCCACACATACTATAGCTCGGCAGCCCACCCACACATACTATAGGTCGCCAGCCCACCCACACATACTATAGGTCGCCAGCCCACCGACAAATACTATAGGTCGCCAGCCCACCCACACATACTATAGCTCGCCAGCCCACCCACACATACTATAGCTCGCCAGCCCACCCACACATACTATAGCGCGCCAGCCCACCCACACATAGGGTTACCTAGCTTGTCAGCCACCCACACATGGAGTTACCTAGCTTGTCAGCCCAGCCACACATACCATAACTGGTAAGGCCACCCACACATACCCCCTTGTCCTATTGACGGTCCTCGCCCTCTCACCCCGCTCCAGTATCGAGTCCACATACAGCGTAGCGATGTGAGTGGGCGTATGTTAGTACGATGCACATACCCTATCTGGACAGCCTACCCACACATACCATAGCCTCTCATGATTTTCATGTATTGTTGTCGGGAAATCCATAAACAAGAGAACTCATTGATGAAATGGTTAAAAAGCGCATTGTGTGCACGGCTGCAGTGACGATACGAATTGCGTGTCAGTCATAGATCCACAATTTAATAATTGTTGAATATCTTGATACTAACTTGACTGGTAAAATGCCCAATTTACTTGGTCTTTGTGCTATTTGCAATTGTAATAATTGCATGTCATTAAGAAATCCGCCAAAACTAATTGAATATTTTGGAACTAATATGATTGAAAAAAAAATTGGAACAATGTTTTGCTTTTACCTTATCGTCACGTAACTAGACTATCAGAAAAAAGGAAAGATTTATTTCTATTTCTTGTAGGCCGATGTTTCCTAGTCATTTGAATACGAAAACCACCCAGATATGTAAAACGAAGCAAAAACCAAATAACTTTACAGTGCCAGATAATCTCAGTAGAATATTTTGCTGCTAATTTGACTGGAGGCTGTTGTTGTCTAAGGCAGCAACCGATTTCGGCCAACTTATTTCCAAAGTATGCAACAACTAACCTGTTAGGTTGCATTTTAATGTTAAAACTGGATTTCGGTGTTGAGATGGTTAAGTGTAAATAAGTAAAACGTGAAACATGACAACTATTATTTTAATTGCTTATTGCAATGTATATAAAATGTGTGAGTGCGCGAGTATCTATGTGAGTGCGTGAGTGGGTGCACGCGTGTATGTGAGCGAGTGTGAGTGTGAGTACACATGAATGTGTGCGTGAGCGTGTGCAGGCTTATTCTTATCATAAGGTAATGGTAAACGCAACAACTACCATGTTACAGGCGCTTTGGCGAGAGTTGACCGACAGACAGGACCGACAGACAGACAGACATACATACATACATACAGACAGACAGACAGACAGACATACAGACAGACAGACAGACAGACAGACAGACAGACAGACAGAATTAGAAGAATTATAAGAATTGCTGCAACGACGACAGCCACGACGACGATAATAATAATAACTAGATCTGTTCCATGAACAGATATACGGCTTCCAAGAATACATGCACTTGAACTAGACATTCTTTTCTTGTACTTCATGTACAATCTAGTTATCTGGTGAAATTCCGTTTTTCTAGAACTTCTTTAGATAACATTTCTTGTCTTTCTGATCAATCGCCTAGGTGGTTTTGGAGACGATCTATATACACAAAACTGGTCACAAAATCAGCTAGATGATTGGTCATTCAGCAGTAAACAGGTTAATCAGGGATTTCTTTGGACACTAAATCTGGTAACATGGAACCAGTTTAACTGTTCTATACCTGGTGCTTCGGGAGAAGTAACTAGCAGGACAAGAGGTATTAGAAGATAGGAATATCTCGCATTTTTAAGTTACCCAAGGAACCGGCTGCTGCAGGACCCGGTCTGCGCAGGACTAACTATTCTGTGAAGAAACACTATCCAAGCCATGTACATATATAGACTTAGATTTCCCATTTGACTCCTGCTCACTGCCCGCAGATTGACTCAAGAACAAAATAATGTGTTGTACTGTAGTCTACTAACTACAAGCTTCAAAATGATATGTGACATGACCACATTTGATAAAATTTATTTTCTGCCCACCATTTCCCCCACCCCTTCGGCTGATATCAAAATTCCAATGTGTCATGCACATCTCTGGCCATATGTGGAATCATATATTTCTATGTGAAATGGTCTAGGAGGAGTTGTGTTACAATTGATTGGTGCCCACTTTTGACCCTGCCCCCTACCCTCAGTTTGACCCAAGATCAAAACAATTCCTTGTACTGTAGTCTACTCATCATCGGCTTCAAAATGATATGTGACATGACCACCTTTGGAAATTTTTTATTTTTTACTCCACATTTCCCATCACTGGGATCATACAAAATTCTCTCTCTCTCCTCCCTCTCCCTCTGACTCGTTTCAACCGTATATATACGTGGCGGTTATCAATAAAACTCAAGTGGTCTACCTTAGATGGGTATTCCTATGCATTAGGCTAAATAATCGCTTAGATGGGTGGTCCTATTTGATTTAAACATATTTTATTGTAACAATTGCACAATGGGATCGGGCACAAGTTCTTACAACTTAGATTTGCCCTCTTCCTACAGAATTATTATAAGCAGCCAATGATTGAGAACACGAGGTGAGAGAGAAACAATAAATTGAGAGAGAGAGAGAGAGAGAGAGAGAGAGAGAGAGAGAGAGAGAGAGAGAGAGAGAGAGATATATGTAGGGAAAAACGATGTAAACAGATTAAAAAAGAATAGGAAAGAAAAGAACAGCTCCTTCAAACACTTTCATTGTCGGATAGCAGTTAGCCATTAATATAATAGATTAAACAATACGAATAATTGAATTAACAGACCATATTCATGGTTATTCCATGCCGTCGTCATTTGCCCCCATTTACCCACCCCAACCCTTCCTCTCAACTCCCACGATGCTTTCACCAGGTCTTCTCTTCTCGTTTCTTACACGAAACAAAACGAAACAGAAACGAAAAATGAGACCCAGTCACCACCAACCCCGCCCACCCCACACATTCAAAATTGCTCCACTCCTGTGTATTTAGGTAAATCTGAACTTTTAACCTCCTCATAACTTGGAACGAAAAGTTTGAGGAGATTAACGGTTTAGCGAGCCTTTATTGCATCCCCATCATCCCCTCTCCTGTCGTCATCATCGTCGTCGTCGACGTCGTCATAATCGTCATCGTCGTCTGCGGCATCGTATTATCGTGGATGGCCCGAAAAGCAATTGGAGAGTAATACATTAATTGTGAGTACGGGAAGAACTATATACACAGTAACGACAGCGGAAATAAAGCATTACAGTATATAGCACATCTGTGCAGTCATTTCTATCATAAACATTTAACAGTAACGACAGCGGAAGCAAAAATTTGAAGTAAATAGTATATCTATACAATCATTTGTATCCTAACCATGTAACCATGACAATAAAAATACGGACTATTCCTACATCATATCAAAAGGTGGTCCTATGCAGGAATAGCAATGTGTTCTTAGAATCACAACTCAAGTGGTCCACTTAGATAGGGGGTCATATGCAATAATTGCGCCGCTAATAGTTAAGAACCAATCACCAATAGCTGGGTTTTTTTAAACAACCCGTAATAAAGGTCAAGTGGTCCTATACGGCAATTGACCGCTAATGCTTAAAAACCACCATCAACATACATCGGCATCTATGTTCTAGTGAACGCTGTTGCTGCCTTCAATAACAATGTTTTCATTGACTAAACTTGGTCAATAAAGGTGTAAATGTCAGCATATATTATAGTACTTTTTCCCACTACATTTGTAATAGTTATCCACGTACAAAACACACGCGCAATGCAAGTGTGTGTTCAGGGGGTGGGGTGGGCGTGGGAGGAGGGGGTTGTGACGGCTGTGTGGACACAATGCAAATAATTTGTCCGGCATGCAATGCATAATAAATAGCATTGTATTCACTCAAAGGCCAATTGCCTATTGTGTAAAAAATATATCTATCTAGCTAACTCTTTAACGCTTAAGCTGACCAAAACGGCTTCTGTGGTAGTCTTGGAAAATGTCCGTTTGCATATCGAAAGAAGACTATTTTTTAAACAGTATCTTCTCTGTCTCTCCACCCTCTCTCCCCTCCGTCTCCTGCTCCTCCCCTTCTCCCTTCCCTCAATCCCTCCCTCGCTCCTGCCATCCTCTCCCGCCTTCCCTCAATGCCGTCTTCTCTCTCTCTCTCTGTATTATATTATAATGTGATCCTATTGTATGATGACAAAAGATGGAATGGTACCGAGTGCAAAATGCATGCACCAACATCAGCTAATACATTGATATATGTGTATGATCTTGCAACGTCAAAATGAACAGCCTTGCGTATTTAAAATGTCATGACATTTGATTGCAGATTTCAAAAATACCCAATTTGTCCCACCCTTTAAACAACTGAATTACCGGTTGCTAAAATGCCGCTGCTGTGCCCGAGAGCAACAACATTCCGCAACATCATCATCAAAAAGAAACATTGGAACACTATAATTTAAAGAACAGCCACAACATGTGTAGGGGACAATCGAAATTGGTGGGTTAATTTTATGTGCACCTTACATTCGCCAGAATTGCGGTACAGGCGCACACTTCTTTATTAACGGCAGTGTACAAGTAGTTTGCAATACAAACCCTTTCATGACCAAGAGCCAAAAACAACCCAAATTGACTAGCTTCAATAAGGAACAAACTACCAAATTGGACCTCTAAAAATAATGCCGGTGTTTTGTGCTAAGTTTTTGCAACATAATTTAGCGACGGAATGATCATAGGTACATAATTAAATACTATCATTGACTATATAAATTCCAATCTACGGTGCAATTTGGACAAAATCATACCATCGGCTTTGAGTTCTCTCACTAATACAGATTGTCCAAGCGTGGAGGAATATCAGCCTCAGCCATTACGCTACAACCCGGCCAAATTGGGCATGGCGCTGAATAGACATAGAGCATGGGCAATTATTTAAAACTTAATTTAGGCTACACCTCTTGCACGGGGCGTGACCTAGCTCTCAAACAATGAAAAGTTGGAGATATCGCCCTATCTATAAAACTAACATCGCAATTACTTTGTGATTTGTTACCCGGTTTAGGCTAAACCTGGTTTAAACATCCTTATTGAATTCCGGCCAATGTGACTGAATTGATAGCAACAATTTAGCAACTCATTCCAGCAACATAATTGTCCAAACAAACTCCATAATGGCTATTTTACTTTGACGCAAAATAGAGTGGCTTCATTACATGTGACAAAATAGCATTACATACGGGGGTGGGTGGTGAGTGAATGGGCGGCGAAGCAACAACTCGTTATATACGCTGAGAGAAATGTAAACAAACTCGGACAATCATCATATTAAATATTTCAGTTCCCTACAGATAAATACTCATGACTGAAAGTTGCTGCTACCCTAAATAGCAACAGGTTTCAACAAACATAATACGATAATTGTCAAGCAGGCTACACGATTTCTCACAAAAAGCCAGTCTTGTTTCAATACATACAAGCAGTTGTGGCATAATTTCACTGGTTTCTTCAGCCCTGCTAGAAGGAAACGGGTTAATTTTGCATTTTGCTCAATTCATCACCAGTTCCTTGAAAAATGCCCTAGCTGGTTACTTAAAAACAATTTGACTGGACGTAATTGTTTCCTTAGGTAGCAACAACATTCAGTCAATGTTCTTTCAAAACATTAAGTTGGTTCTCCGCACAACTATCTTCAGAAATAAAAACGCTTTTAAATCGATCATTGGATAAATAATTGTGTTGAGATCAGTGCGAAATTGAAATGCTAGCCTTTTCTATGCATGGTAATTATCACCCCCACCCACTGTGGTTTGACCCCTATCATTGGTCTCATTCATTCTTTACATGACACTAAAACATTTCATGATTGCTTGTTCAAATGAATAAACAGTGTAACAGTCTATTTCATTCTATTTTCAGAACAGTTATCAAAGAAACCTAAAACGATTTGGCTGATTTAAAAAAACAATTTGGTTGTATGTTGTTGATACCCTAGTCAACAATAATTTTCAGTATATTTCTGTTCGGAATCGATATTATAATTCTGTCAATAACGATCTCATTGGGCGCTTAAGAATTTGTCAGTAAAGGCGGGTTAATACAGGGTAGTTGAAAAAAAGAAATGATTTTGGAGACCGAGGCTCATAATTTGCCATGAAATTAAAAATAATGATGTTACTGTCCATAGATTGACCTTAATGCACTGCATATGCAGCTATGCACATCAGTGATATTTAACTCAGATAAGCCCTCTGACACAGCTCGTCCAAGACTGTCTGGTGTGCGCATTCTTTCAAAGTGCTATCACAGGAAGAGAGGGACATACAATTATTAAATAACTTAAGGTACTCTATGATGTAATCTCGTTCCAAATGAATCTTTAAAATACTGAATATGTCCCATAGTCTGATGGGACCAGTTAGCGAGCGTTGTTGTTTATTTATTCCAGTCATAAAAACATAGAGGTATCCATTGCCAGCAATGCCCCTCCGATTTCTAGCTATGCTAGACAGGGTTATAATGTCCATCAATTATACAAATTGTAAGCCCTATGTCCTTAACATTTAACCCTTTAATGACTAAATCTTGTCAAAAAAACTAAACATTTTCTTGTTGAATGTCTTATTGCAGGCCAAAAAAATTGTATTTTGAAATTTTGCCACTGGAATGAATGGCTCGCTTACCGAGCCAGTCATTCCAGTGGTAAATTTTCAGAAATAGTTTTCACTTGGCCTACTAATCGACATTCCTCAAGACCCCTGCAGAGGCCGGTTTGGCGGGCTTCATCATAAGAGTTTTAAGGCCCTATATTTTTAACATTATGTTGAATATTTTGAAACTATTTCACTGAGCGTTGTTGCAGCAACAACTCACAGTCAAATTAGTTTCAAAATATTCAACATGTTACATGAAATTCAGGGATCAATGTGTACAAATTATATACAAATGTTCTCTGGTGAAATTCACTTTTTAGTAACTGCTCTAGATAATAATACTTGTCATTCAGATCAATCACTTAGGTGGCTCTTTGGAGAAGATTTATATACAGACACAAAACTGGTCACAAACTTAAGCTAGATGATTGGCCATTCAGCAGTAAATAGGTTAATCAGGGATTGGCCATTCAGCAGTAAAATATATACGAAGTGTGTGACAATTTACCTTTCCAATATTTCTTAATGGATACTGGAAAATTAGTAAAAAATCAATGAAATAAAAGTTAACATTCTGCAGTATAAGGGTTAATACAAAATCTAATATTTCACCAGTAGAAGGTTTAATAGGCAGGAACAATTTGCTGTCAAATTGTTTTGAAAAAAATTCATCAGCTATCCTTAGCATCTACATTAAGTGCAAGTTTTATATTGACATTACTACATTCATGGGTTAATCGGGCAGATGGTCAACTGGTATTAAATGGCAATTAAATCCCCATTATATTAATCTGTTTGCCTAGAGCATTTACAGTACCAAATGCCATTTATTACCCCCATAGTAACGAGATATAAAATGAAAATCAAATGTCACATTAATCATTTTTATTAGAGCCTATAGCAAACTGTCTTCTACTACATAATAAAGAGGAAAATTAAAATCTAAATATTTCCGCCCATTACAGATGGATCTTGTTCATTTTAAAACACACCATGCAGACGGTCAACTAACAAATGTATAGCAATTTTCTCCATCAAAATCCATCAAATAAAAAAGTTCAAAATGGTCCCCAAATGCTCGAATTTGATTGGTCCACGGTGGCGATACTGTTTTATCAATCAAGTTTTTGCTAACAAATTTCACTTGTCGTCATTGACTAATTATATTCCCCAAATCTTAGCCAGATCGCTTCAGAAGTTCCAGAGGAGAAGATTATTTTGTCATTTATGACGTCATCAATATGGCCGCTAATGCCCTGAGCCAATCAGGCTCTGTTTAGCTATTTGGTTTCAAGGTATTGATCTCAACGAAATACTCTGAGTTTTAGTCCAATTTGCTTGCTGGTTTCGGAGTTTTGATTCAATTTACTTGCTGGAAAAGCTGGCGGTAGAATAATAATAAAAAAACGGAACAATCACTCTAGTCTTCCAGAGCTTTTCTCTTGGAAGCCTAATAATAATGATTATAATAGTGGTAATAATGGTAGTATCGCACTGATGGGGACGCGCACATTGTAAAATTTGACCAGCCGTTGATTGACGAATTTCTTGCGCGCTCTCATCATCCCTGAAGAAATTGGTCACGTGTCTGGGAGTTTACATCTTGTAGGCGTCGCATGTATAAACATGGTATCAACATGCTGAAGATGATGTGATGATAATGTGTTATATTCAATCCTGTGTATGCCGTATCTCATTACAGCAGAGGTGCATTACTTCAGTGGACATTGGGACTAAGATGGGGGTGATGCGGTACATTCTATGATTCAAACATCATGGGAAATAATAGCATAGACACGTGACTTACCTAGCGCATTTTTGGAAGCTATAGTACCGTTTGTCTTCGATTGAATTGAAACTTAATATATTAGATAATAATAGCATAACGCGCACCGCCATGCACCCGCTTCTTAGCGCTTTAACACTCATATCAACTAAAATGTCTTCTAAAGTGGTCTTAAGAAATATCCATTTGCAGACCAAGAGATTATTTTTGAAAATTAACCACTGGAATGACTGGCTCGATAACCTGTCATAATAGCCATTGCTTGGTCTGCACATGGACATTTTCTGAGAAAATTTAAATTTTCCTGAACAAATTCGAGGTTTAAAGGACCAATGCGCCCTTGCGAGCGAGCCTTTAATGGAGGGTGTAGCTAGAAATAAATGACCTACATCCTTTCAAATGTCAGTTAGTTATTCGTCAAAAGCGTACATGTATTTCTAGAATTTCTTTAAGTACGTTTTAAAAAGGTCCTTATGCGAAATGAAGCTTATAAATAAATGACCTTAATATGACTTTATTATTTTCTAACACCATCGAATTATTGGTGGAATATGTAGGTCTACATGAATCATAGTAATATTCAGAGTTAGACCTATCCATTAATTGCTCGCAATACCGTATAATAAAATAGAAATGAGTGGCATAGTGCTAAATGCGTCCCTTTATTAATGGTTAATTGCATCATTTGATGTCATCAACGCCATCATCAGTGGCGACAATTTCTACTACAACCATACCGCTAATGCAGTGTCATAACCTGTTCAGGACATTAGAAAGAATACAGTGTCGTAACCTGTTCAGAACATTAGAAAAAATACAGTGTCGTAACCTATTCATGACATTAGAAAGAATACAGTGTCGTAACCTGTTCAGGACATTAGAAAGAATACAGTGTCGTAACCTGTTCAGGACATTAGAAAGAATAGTGTCACAACCTGTTCATGACATTAGAATGAATACAGTGTCGTAACCTGTTCATGCCATTAGAAAGAATACAGTGTCATAAGCTGTTCATGACATTAGAAAGAATACAGTGTCCTAACCTGTTCATGACATTAGAAAGAATACAGTGTCGTAACCTGTTCAGGACATTAGAAAGAATACAGTGTCGTAAACCTGTTCAGGACATTAGAAAGAATACAGTGTCGTAACCTGTTCATGACATTAGAAAGAATACAGTGTCGTAACCTGTTCATGACATTAGAAAGAATACAGTGTCGCAACCTGTTCATGACATTAGAAAGAATACAGTGTCATAACCTGCTCATGACATTAGAAGAATACAGTGTCGTAACATGTTCATGACATTAGAAAAAATACAGTGTCGTAACCTGTTCAGAACATTAGAAAGAATACAGTGCCATAATCTGTTCACGGCCTTATAAAGAATACAGTGTCGTAAGCTGTTCATGACATTAGAAAGAATACAGTGTCGTAACCTGTTCATGACATTAGAAAGAATACAGTGTCGTAACCTGTTCAGGACATTAGAAAGAATACAGTGTCATAACCTGTTCATGATACTAGAAAGAATACAGTGTCGTAACCTGTTCATGACATTAGAAAGAATACAGTGTCATAACCTGTCGAGAACATTGGACAGAATACAGTGTCGTAACCTGTTCATGGCATTAGAAAGAATACAGTGTCGTAACCTGTTCAGGATATTAGAAAGAATACAGTGTCATAACCTGTTCATGATACTAGAAAGAATACAGTGTCGTAATCTGTTCATGACATTAGAAAGAATACAGTGTCATAACCTGTCGAGAACATTGGAAAGAATACAGTGTCGTAACCTGTCGAGAACATTGGAAAGAATACAGTGTCGTAACCTGTTCATGGCATTAGAAAGAATACAGTGTCGTAAGCTGTTCAGGATATTAGAAAGAATACAGTGTCGTAACCTGTTCATTACATTAGAAACAATACAGTGTCGTAACCTGTTCAGGACATTAGAAACAATACAGTGTCGTAACCTGTTCAGGACATTAGAAAGAATAGTGTCACAACCTGTTCATGCCATTAGAATGAATACAGTGTCGTAACCTGTTCATGCCATTAGAAAGAATACAGTGTCATAAGCTGTTCATGACATTAGAAAGAATACAGTGTCCTAACCTGTTCATGACATTAGAAAGAATACAGTGTCCTAACCTGTTCAGGACATTAGAAAGAATACAGTGTCGCACCTGTTCAGGATATTAGAAAGAATACAGTGTCGTAGCCTGTTCAGAACATTAGAATGAATACAGTGTGGTAACATGTTCAGGCCATTAGAAAGAATACAGTGTCGTAACCTGTTCAGGATATTAGAAGGAATACAGTGTAGTAAACTGTTTATGACATTAGAAGGAATACAGTGTAGTAAACTGTTTATGACATTAGAAACAATACAGCATCGTAGCCTGTTCAGGACATTAGAAAGAATACAGTGTGGTAACATGTTCAGCCCATTAGAAAGAATACAGTGTCATAATCTGCTCATGCCATTAGAAGAATACAGTGTCGTAACCTGTTCATGACATTAGAAAGAATACAGTGTCGTAACCTGTTCAGGACATTAGAAAGAATACAGTATCGTAACCTGTTCATGACATTAGAAAAAATACAGTGTCGTAACCTGTTCATGACATTAGAAAGAATACAGTGTCATAACCTGCTCATGACATTAGAAGAATACAGTGTCGTAACATGTTCATGACATTAGAAAAAATACAGTGTCGTAACCTGTTCAGAACATTAGAAAGAATACAGTGCCATAATCTGTTCACGGCATTATAAAGAATACAGTGTCGTAAGCTGTTCATGACATTAGAAAGAATACAGTGTCATAACCTGTCGAGAACATTGGAAAGAATACAGTGTCGTAACCTGTTCATGGCATTAGAAAGAATACAGTGTCGTAAGCTGTTCAGGATATTAGAAAGAAAACAGTGTCGTAACCTGTTCATTACATTAGAAACAATACAGTGTCGTAACCTGTTCATTACATTAGAAACAATACAGTGTCGTAACCTGTTCAGGACATTAGAAAGAATACAGTGTCGTAACCTGTTCATGACATTAGAAAGAATACAGTGTCGCAACCTGTTCATGACATTAGAAAGAATACAGTGTCGCAACCTGTTCATGACATTAGAAAGAATACAGTGTCATAACCTGCTCATGACATTAGAAGAATACAGTGTCGTAACATGTTCATGACATTAGAAAAAATACAGTGCCATAATCTGTTCACGGCATTATAAAGAATACAGTGTCGTAAGCTGTTCATGACATTAGAAAGAATACAGTGTCGTAACCTGTTCATGACATTAGAAAGAATACAGTGTCGTAACCTGTTCAGGACATTAGAAAGAATACAGTGTCATAACCTGTTCATGATACTAGAAAGAATACAGTGTCGTAACCTGTTCATGACATTAGAAAGAATACAGTGTCGTAACCTGTTCATGACATTAGAAAGAATACAGTGTCATAACCTGTCGAGAACATTGGACAGAATACAGTGTCGTAACCTGTTCATGGCATTAGAAAGAATACAGTGTCGTAACCTGTTCAGGATATTAGAAAGAATACAGTGTCATAACCTGTTCATGATACTAGAAAGAATACAGTGTCGTAACCTGTTCATGACAATAGAAAGAATACAGTGTCATAACCTGTCGAGAACATTGGAAAGAATACAGTGTCGTAACCTGTTGAGAACATTGGAAAGACTACAGTGTCGTAACCTGTTCATGGCATTAGAAAGAATAAAGTGTCGTAAGCTGTTCAGGATATTAGAAAGAATACAGTGTCGTAACCTGTTCATTACATTAGAAACAATACAGTGTCGTAACCTGTTCAGGACATTAGAAAGAATACAGTGTCGTAACCTGTTCATGACATTAGAAAGAATACAGTGTCGTAACCTGTTCATGACATTAGAAAGAATACAGTGTCGCAACCTGTTCATGACATTAGAAAGAATACAGTGTCGTAACCTGTTCATGACATTAGAAAGAATACAGTGTCGTAACCTGTTCAGGACATTAGAAAGAACACATTGTCGTAACCTGTTCATGACATTAGAAAGAATACAGTGTCGTAACCTGTTCAGAACATTAGAAAGAATACAGTATCGTAACCTGTTCATGACATTAGAAAGAATACAGTGTCGTAACCTGTTCATGACACTAGAAAGAATACAGTGTCGTAACCTGCTCATGACATTAGAAAGAATACAGTGTCGCAACCTGTTCATGACATTAGAAAGAATACAGTGTCATAACCTGTTGATGACATTAGAAAGAATACAGTGTCGTAACCTGTTCATGACATTAGAAAGAATACAGTGTCGTAACCTGTTCATGACATTAGAAAGAATACAGTGTCGTAACCTGTTCAGGACATTAGAAACAATACAGTGTCGTAACCTGTTCGTGACATTAGAAAAGATGCAGTGTCGTAACCTGTTCAGAATATTAGAAAGAATACAGTGCCTTACTCTGTTCACGACATTATAAAGAATACAGTGTCGTAACCTGTTAATGACATTATAAAGAATACATTGTCGTAACCTGTTCATGACATTAGAAAGAATACGGTGTCGTAACCTGTTCAGGACATTAGAAACAATACAGTGTCGTAGCCTGTTCAGGACATTAGAAAGAATACAGTGTGGTAACCTGTTCAGGATATTAGAAAGAATACAGTGTCGTAACATGTTCATGAAATTAGAAAGAATACAGTGTCGTAACCTGTTCATGAAATTAGAAAGAATACAGTGTCGTAACCTGTTCAGGCCAGTCACACCTGTCTTACTACCTTCCATAATGTGTACTCCCATGATACTACTGCTTGAGATATAGGCAGACACCACATCAAATGGATGAATCCTGTTCTGGCTATGCCCCGCCCATCCCTAGCTAAGACCCGCTTTGCGATCGACCGAACACTGCACTCCCTGATTCTCAATTTCCAGAAAACAATACTGGTAAGATGGTGAATATTTTGAAACTAGTATGACTGAGTGTTGTTGCTGCCTATGGCCGCAACATCGCCCAATCAAATTAGTTTCAAAATAGTAAACATACAATTCATACACATGACGGACTATTAAGAGTTCCTGACGGACTTAGATACGCCATTCATGGCGTATTTTACTTGTGAAGGCAACGCACCTGTGACATAATTGATTATGACGTCAAATGGCATGGTTCGGGACATGAGTGACGAAAAATGACATGGTTCCAGACACGTGTGCCGATCATCCTATGGCATGGTTCAGGGTGTGTGACGAGTATCCTATGGCATGCACGCAGCGTATACAGCAGAACATTGTGATTAATTCAGGGATCCATGTCTAGTTACGCTCCGCCAATATCTAGCTACACCCCGCCCATTTCTAGATACGTGCCGCCCACGTTTTACATGTGTTGAAATCAATTTATATACTTTGAATCCTGAATTCCCACAATCCAGATTTCAAATAATTATACAAGTTGTTGAATATTTTGACCTAATTCGACTGGGTGCTGTTGCTGCAACAGCGCCCAGTTAAGAGAGGTTCAAAATACTCAACAACATGTTTATTAAATTGAAAATCCATCAAAGGAATACAATTCGTACACTTGACGGACCTTAACGGTGTTAGATATTCACTATGAATTGTGAAGGTAGCCTACATGCGGCGTAATTAACTGAGACGTTATATACTTGAGTGACAGGTCGGATCCTTCCATTATTTTATATTGTAATGTGCTGAGAGAAATTGGCATTGCTGCATGACAAAAGATTGTCATGTTAATTTCCAGTCTGCGCCAAAATGGCCCCTAAACAATTATAAATATTCTTTATGGTAAATAAAATGGTGTTGAACGATGAATAGTGCTAGATTGAGAGCCATGTGATGTATTCGCGTTTGTTACATACATAGATTTAGTATATACTTACTAGATCGCTCATGCCCCTTCTCAAAAGTGACATGTCAGAATTCAGTATTTTCTCACCGGATGTATAGTCTCCAAAATAATATGTTTGTGTTACTAAACCTATTACATAGTCGAATACAATGTTCGATTAATATAGCCAATGCAATTTTATTTCTGATAAAAGTATGTAAATTTGCATCTGCTCAATTTCTCTTCAAATTACCAAAAGATAATTTAGTCATTTTCGAGGGCTATATATGCAGCTGATCGTCGTCAGCCAGTCAGTGAATACCCAGTCATGCGCTATTGCTATTTACTGAACTCACGTCACCGGGCAGTTGCGACAATTCGCCCCAAAATGAGGGTATGCGCATAGGCCATCAAGCCAATACATCCATATCTATGGTTATATAGCCCAGAGCGAGACATTAATGCAGCATCTGGATATTAATTCATCTTGCCATTATAGCCAGATTGCCGAACATTCGGCTTGCTCATTATATCACCCTATGTTTCACGCGAAATCAGCTGGTAGTTTCGATGAGGTTATTAATTAGATAGGCAGAGTAGACATTAATGAAGCGAACGATGTCTGTACTCTATAGCGAACGAGGTCTAATATACTCTATAGAATTATACATAGCGCTTCATATATACATTAAATTAATGCACCGATCGATATTTGTGGTTAATGTTTCTTTCTTTTTTTTTGCTTGTGAAAATGTGTGATTAATAGGGCTAACATTTTCCGTGAAATTTGACTAGAATAGCGCAGATGAAACGGTAACAGATCTGTACAATCGAGATTGCGAGGAACAATATAATGACGTATTCATGACAATGGTCAATACGAGGAAAGATGTAATGGCATATTCAGGACAATGGTCACGACGAGGAAAGATGGAATGACAGATTCAGGACAATGGTCAATAAGAGGAAAGATTTAATGGCATATGCAGGACAATGGTCATTACGAGGAAAGATGGAATGACAGATTCAGGAAAATGGTCAATACGAAGAAAGATGTAATGACATATTCAGGACAATGGTCACGACGAGGAAAGATGGAATGACATATTCAGGACAATGGTCAATGCTATTAAAGATGTAATGACATATTCAGGTCAATTGGCATGACGAAGAAAGATGGAATGACATATTCAGGACAATGGTCATTATGAGGAAAGATGTAATGGTATATTCAGGACAATGGTCACGACGAGGAAAGATGGAATGACAGATTCAGGACAATGGTCAATAAGAAGAAAGATGTAATGACATATTCAGGACAATGGTCACGACGAGGAAAGATGGAATGACATATTCAGGACAATGGTCAATGCTATTAAAGATATAATGACATATTCAGGTCAATTGGCATGACGAGAAAGATGGAATGACATATTCAGGACAATGGTCATTATGAGGAAAGATGTAATGGTATATTCAGGACAATGGTCACGACGAGGAAAGATGGAATGATAGATTCAGGACAATGGCCATTACAAGGAAAGGTGTAATGGCACATTCAGGACAATGGTCATTACGAGAGAAGATGTAATGACAGATTCAGGACAATGGCCCCGACGAGGAAAGATGTAATGACATATTCAGGACAATGGCCATGACGAGGAAAGATGTAATGACACATTCAGGACAATGGCCATGCCGCGGAAAGATGTAATGACATATTCAGGACAATGGCCATGACGAGGAAAGATGTAATGACAGATTCAGGACAATGGCCATGACGAGGAAAGATGTAATGACATATTCAGGACAATGTCCATGACGACGAAAGATGTAATGACAGATTCAGGACAATGGCCATGACGAGGAAAGATGTAATGACACATTCAGGACAATGGCCATGCCGCGGAAAGATGTAATGACATATTCAGGACAATGGCCATGACGAGGAAAGATGTAATGACAGATTCAGGACAATGGTCCCGACGAGGAAAGATGTAATGACATATTCAGGACAATGGCCATGCCGAGGAAAGATGTAATGACAGATTCAGGACAATGGCCATGACGAGGAAAGATGTAATGACAGATTCAGGACAATGCCCATTACGAGGAAAGATGGAATTTCAATTCAATTCAATTCAAATATTTTTAATTTTATGGTAGCATTTCACATTTATATTACAAAGGACAGATAGTCCATCAAAGGCAAAGCCTATGTGGCGATGGACCCCTAACATATATTAGACAAAGAGACATTACAACATTAAATTACTGTACATATTACAAATAACAACATCACAACCCTTCACGTAAAATAGTGTTCTAACAATAGAGTAGCATTTAAGACTCAGCAGGCCACCAGATAGTGTTCTAACAATAGAGGAGCATACAAGACTCAGCAGGCCACCAGATATTGTTCTAAGAATAGAGTAGCATACAAGACTCAGCAGGCCACCAGATAGTGTTCTAACAATAGAGGAGCATACAAGACTCAGCAGGCCACCAGATAGTGTTCTAAGAATAAAGGAGCATACAAGACTCAGAAGGCCACCAGATAGTGTTCTAACAATAGAGGAGCATACAAGACTCAGCAGGCCACCAGATAGTGTTCTAAGAATAAAGGAGCATACAAGACTCAGAGGGCCACCAGATAGTGTTCTAACAATAGAGGAGCATACAAGACTCAGCAGGCCACCAGATAGCGTTCTAACAATAGAGGAGCATACAAGACTCAGCAGGCCACCAGATAGTGTTCTAACAATAGAGTAGCATACAAGACTCAGCAGGCCACCAGATAGTGTTCTAACAATAGAGGAGCATACAAGACTCAGCAGGCCACCAGATAGTGTTCTAAGAATAAAGGAGCATACAAGACTCAGAAGGCCACCAGATAGTGTTCTAACAATAGAGGAGCATACAAGACTCAGCAGGCCACCAGATAGTGTTCTAAGAATAAAGGAGCATACAAGACTCAGAGGGCCACCAGATAGTGTTCTAACAATAGAGGAGCATACATGACTCAGCAGGCCACCAGATAGCGTTCTAACAATAGAGTAGCATACAAGACTCAGCAGGCCACCAGATAGTGTTCTAACAATAGAGGAGCATACAAGACTCAGCATGCCACCAGATAGCGTTCTAACAATAGAGTAGCATACATGACTCAGCAGGCCACCAGATAGCGTTCTAACAATAGAGGAGCATACATGACTCAGCAGGCCACCAGATAGCGTTCTAACAATAGAGTAGCATACAAGACTCAGCAGGCCGCCAGATAGTGTTCTAACAATAGAGGAGCATACAAGACTCAGCAGGCCACCAGATAGCGTTCTAACAATAGACACGTATATGCATTCTAACCCAAACTCTTATCTCATCGCATCGTTATATTTATCACAAGCTGATAGGGCATCAGAGACACATTAATCTAAATCGGACGTCATTCGAGTTATTCGAAAGTTACAATTGCGCTAATAAAATATGGCTGTATACAAGACTCACCAAGCCAGCAGAGTGTGTTCTAATAATATGCACGCACATATATTCTCGACCAGTCTGCCATGCCAAAATGCCATTATTGTTATCACAAGCTGAATTTCACAATTAAAACCTATAACTCCAATATGGCCACCGTTCAAATTCTTTCAAAGTATAGCTCCTGATGTGAGTGAGTACGCACGCGCGTAGGTAAATGCATGTGCGTGTTACGGCGGTGTGTGGGAATGTTTCTATTGCGAGATTTTATTAATGTATCAGTTCACCTTTCCAGTTTATCCATGGATCATCATACGTCATAATTAACTAAATGACGTGTATGATGACGCCATAATCATTACGTTACGAATGATTCGATGTAGTCGGTAGTCTTTAACACTTAATATTCCGACACGTTGTACGAATTGCATGTCTTTACTATTTAATAAAGATTCTGTCGAAAATTTTGAAACTAATTTGACTTGACACTGTTGGTGCCACAGCAAGAGCACCTAGTCAAATTAGTTTCAAAATATTCAACAGCTTACATGTATAGTTTTCTAGAAATTGATAGTCAGGGAGTTCAGAGATCGATCGATACCAACACGGACGTGGTATGGGTGGAGCTAAGATTGAGATGGGCGGGGCATAGTTAGAAGTGAAAATGTCCATTGGCACTGGTGTTAGAATGGCTGCATTCCCTGAATTATGTGCAACACAATCTCATAAACAGAAAGCTAGCAAGATTGGCTACCTACCGCTCATTCCGGAGTCACCAGCCAATCCTGTCATTCTCTTGTACATACAATCTCATGTCATAGCTCATCAATGGCCTATCATTGCAGGTGGACAAGCTATATATGAACTAGACACTGCTCTTCGACAGAAGCACAGTGACATAATTGGAAAGGTAATGTGACTCTTGGGTGGATTTCACCAAGCACACAATTATGTTCAGGCCATTCGCAACATAATCCAAGACAGTGGTGACGAGGAACTAATTGTTTCAGTAGGCCTCAGCTCGGAAGGACCTTCCAAGCGTATTATCAGACTCTCAATGTTATTCGGGTAACAATGTTATTGCGAGGCGTCCACTCAGTTACACTGGTAGGCATTTGAGAAGTGGGCCGAACAGACCAATAATTTTACTTGGAATGACAGGATCCCACGTTTTATTGAAAAGTGGTTGGTAATGAAATTCGTGCAGCCGATCACATTCAGCTGACATAGAACTCTCCTGATAAGTTCAGAAAGGATACCTGGGAAGCATACCCGCCATCAAGATGTAGACACAGATTCTGATTCAGCCATTCAAAATAACCAATCACTTCTACAAGAAAGCGCTGTATTGACATTTTATGAGAGCCGTTTTGGCTTTATATTGTGTGCTTGTCACCAGCATCTTGTGATAACTATAATGACGTGTCGATACGATAGTTATAACATTATCACGTGGTTTGGTGAGTTTTTTGCTCTATGACGGGCCCACTGGCCTAGTTTATAAGTGTGTTAACCGGTTAACACTCATATCAGCCAAAAACGGCTTCTGTCGTGGTCTTGCGAAATGTCCATTTGCAGACCAAGTGAAGATAATTTTTTAAATTTTACCACTGGAATGACTGGCTCGGTTATCGAGCCATTCATTCCAGTGGTGAATTAAAAAAATAGTCTTCTCTTGGTCTGCAAATGGACATTTCTATGAGAAAATTAAAATTTTCTTGAACAAATTTGAGTATTAAAGGGTTAATGGAAAAACGTGTTTTCAATAGAAGTTATTCCACACTTTATTGAAGCAATGGACGCCGGATCAATTACGCTAAGCTTTGTAATTATTCTGTATATCAGATTACCGCACTTATTGTCAAGCGTGTTCGCAGTATGACATGTTGTTTGTGATAGAAGTCACGTCCTTCCTTCCACACGCTATCCAAGGCTGGCTTAGGATGGGTTGTTAAGTCTATTTGTGGCACAGGGCCAATACACCTTTGCCAGATTGGCGTCATTACGCGGGATTCCCCTAAGTCAATACTAAAAGGCACAGCAATTTAAAGAGTTCATGTGATAAACTGAAATCACAATATTATCGAAGCGATACACCATTGGAAACCTCATCCAAATTTCTAAACATTTACATTTGGGTGTTTTTTTGTAAAACTTTCGCCGAGTTATTTGCCTACATGAATACACCATTGTCCCTGGATCTAGTAAATCAAGCGGCCAATAGTGTGTATTTTAAAATTATCATTAGCTTAACAAAAATTAAAAAAATTAGAACTAATACATAAACGTTTATATAATTGGATATCATAGCTTACCAGTGATGTATGACTTCAATAATATTATGGTCCTACTTTTTCATATAAAAGGCTTAAAGTGCTACTACTAAAATTATGTGGAATATTTTGAAACTAATTTGATTTGAAACTGTTGCTGCCTAAGGAAACACCGGGTTCCAGTCAAATTGGTTTGAAAATATTAAACAAGTTACGTATATCCAGACCGCAAAAGTGAGATCCTGGAATCTCAGGTTCAAATTGGTAAAATGCGATAACTGTTTTTGACTGGGGGCCCTTATTTTTGGGACCAAGGGCTCGAGCCCTACTACCTCTAGCCTTAACCCAGATGTGAAGGCTAGTTTAATGTACGCAATCTTATTTCCACATTCACGTCTCGCGAGATCTCATTCGATATGAGATTAAAAAATATCTCGTGGGTAACGAGCATAGAAATTCCCACTAACGCCCCCACCCCCATTTATGCGACAAAAAGAGCATTAGAACTTCCATATTTGTACCAGTATATATTATTTAACTTAAAACAAGATGCATATAGCTCCTAGTCTTCTGTATGAAGAATAGTTAAGCAAAATATAGCCCCTCTTTGTTCACCTTTAAATCCCTCTTCTCTTCCAAAAGAGTATATTTACACCAGGATGCATATGTGCCGTACCGGTCATCTTGTGTACCGGTCATCTTGTGTACTGGTCATCTTGTGTACCGGTCAATTTATGCACGTTAAACATATTTACAGGATATGTACAATGACAAAGTGGTGATTAGTTGAAGTGGACACTCTCAAGTGCATTCTTGAAGGAGTCTACCGATGGCTGACTAACCACTTCAGCTGGCAGCGAATTCCACAGCCCCTGTCTCGGATGTAGCTGTGCTGATGTGCTAGTGTGCTAGCTGTGTGGTACTAGCAGCATGTTGTTGTCTTGCTCTGAACTTGTTTGTAGATATCGAGAGGGATGTCGACAAGGTCAGTTATAATGTGCTATGGCATTGTTGATGTTGTTTCGGACAATCTTTCATGTAGGCGATTTCAATATCAATTTTAAAGTACCTATACCAGCAAAATGGCAATCGGTAATGGACGCATTTCACCTAGAGCAATTAATTGACAAATCGCACAGAAAAGACAGCCACAATATTAGACCATGTATATGTCACTTACAAAAGCAAAATCCCTTCCGTAAGTGTAGGCGAGTTAGCTGTGGCAGACCATCTTCCCGTGTTTACTGTGCGAAATAGCGTCACATACAAGACTCATACTCAGCATACTATAAAATCCAGAAGCAGGAAGAATTTTGATCAAATTAAATTCCTTCAAAATTTATCGAAATATAACTGGGAGTTGATTAATTTAATAACTGATCCAAACTAAGCTCTCGCAATATGGCATGAAACTTTCCTTGCTGTTTTGAATAATCACGCCCCTATTATTGAGTGTAGAGTGAAAATGTATAGCCAACCTGGATGGATAAACGTTGTTTTTTTAAAAGCCATCAAAGACCGTGATTATTGTAAAAAAGTTAAATGTATGGTTAAATATAGAGAATTGAAAGCTAAAGTAATGTCTCTAATAGAAAGTGCCAAAGGACACTATTTTGGCAAAGAGTTGACTGAAAATACAAAGAATCCTTCTAATATATGCAAGATTTTGAAAAGCATAAACCCAAAATCTAGCAAAATGCCGTTAGTGTTATATGATAGCGATGGAAATGGCATTAGAGACACAGCACAACATTGTGAGATGTTCAATTCACTACAGTTGCAGCTGATCTCGCAAATTCAATAGGCAGTCAACAACATGCAATATGAAATAATCTTAAAATACATGTTAGTAATAAAGTGCTAAATGAAATTGCGTTTGTTATACCTAGAATAACAGTGGATTATGCTTACCATGAAATTACAAATTTAAAAACAAATAAGTCGGCAGGACCTGATGAGTTGAACGCTCATTTCCTAAAATTATCTGCATCAGTTATCGCGCCATCAGTTACAGCCATTACAAATAAAAGTATAGATACAAGCATATTTCCGACTATGTGGATATAGTGTGTTATAATTAAACCTTTGCACAAGTCAGACAATAAAGGCGAGATCAGTAATTACAAGCCCATTTCTATACTCCCAATTTTGTCCAGAATTATTGAACGCCATGTGCATCATTATGCAAATAAATTCCGAAGTACATATAATTTACTATGTGAATCTCAATCTGGCTTCAGGCCAAAGCATTCCTGCGAAACCGCGCTGTTAAAATTGTTAGAAAGATGGAGATTCGCCGTCGATATTAGCTGGTCGGGGATATTCTGATAGATCTCAGGAAAGCCTTTGATTTTGTTAATCATGATATACTGCTACAAAAATTAGGCATTTATAAATTTTCGCTTAACTGGTTCGGATCGTATTTAGAAAACAGGCAGCAATCCGTGTCCATTTCCGACAAGAAATCTGGACTTTTACCGATAACAGTAGGTGTACCTCAGGGTTCTGTGTTAGGACCTCTGCTATTTATCATATGTGTAAATGACCGCCATATGAATATAAACAGTAATGTCGATATGTATTGCGACAGTTCAACTATGCATTGTAATTTTGACAATGTACCAACAACTGGCGGGTGATATGCCTGCAGTTGGTGTCAAAATAATAAAATTATTTTAAATACCGACAAAACCAATTATTAATGATAGGTACTAAGCACAAACTTAATCAAATTAATCCTGCAGAAATTAAAATACCTATATGTGACGGGGAATTAGGCATTATAGACAATGTAAAACTGTTAAGTTTACATATTAACGACAATATATCCAGGTAACAACAGCACGTAGGCAAAATATGCAGCAAAATATCTTCATTATTTATAAGTTGAAGAAAAACAAACAGTACATGAATGTCAATGAACTGAACCTGTTTTACAAGGCATACATACTTTCACATATAGATTACTGCCGTCTTGTTTATTACGCCGGTACTCCGACGCTACTAAATAAGCTCGAAAAACAACAAAAGCGAGCAGCAAGAATTATCTTAGACGTCCCCCATAGAACTCCATCAAGACAATTAGATATACCCCCTTGACGTGGACACCGTTAAGTCAAAGAAGGGCTATTAAAACAAATATCATGACATACAAAGAATTAAACAACCTTACACCTAAAGGATAACACAACCTGGATTTTGATTTCGATAAAAACTGTCAAAGACTAAAATTTTTAAAATTTAAAAAAATTTTAAACCGATTTGACAAATTTTCACAAACTCTATCTATATTAAAATCGATTTTAAAATTGACTATTTGTGACCTACTAAAAATCACGATGTGACGTCATCGCGTGATTTTTTTTTTTAAATACGTGGTTTCACATTACGCTCACGTGTTTTGCGATCGGGAGAAAATGGCGTCTAATAAAACAGCGATGCGTAAAACAAGCTCTGCTTCAAGTTCTTGTTTAGCCGAGACGGGCGTTTCCCGGACATCTCATTATACTAAAATCGACTACGGGGACATCTGTGCAAATGATATTGGACACGTTATCGTTAAACCTAACCAATTCAAGCCGTGTGCGACTGAAAGAGACGAAGATGATAGCTGATATGTAAGAAGATTGACGCCTATTTTAGCGCTCGCCTGGAACATATTTTATTTAATATTGGTAAGCTATTCTTTGCGATCTATCACAAATACTACATTTATGTATGATAACCCTGACTATTTAAATAAGAAAAATGCAATCCCCTAAGAAATAAGTAATTTTGGCCCTGAAATATTCGTCTTGAATTTCCCGGTTGCTTATGTTCTAAACGATGCAGGTTTGTTAAAAAGACGGATCGTGTATTTTTGTGATGATGTTGATGCGGCTAGTGTTAGCGTGAGAAAACACTAATGGCCAAGCGCACTAAACTTCCAGCATTTCAAGACTCGCGCTCATGCAGGTGGTTTGTTAATGTTTTGGGATAAAATCTTAGATTTTGTAAAGAATTTACCGAAAAGTGTCAAAATGCACCTCCTTAGCTTCTTGACGGATTCCAACTAAATTTTCCTTGAAGGATCATATAGTGGCAGACTCTAGAACTTCTATTGGTCTGTCCGGCAACTTTTTCTTTAAACGACTTCTTCTCAAGAACCATTGGGCCGATTTCAACTATATTTGGCAGTAAGCATCCGTAGGGCATAGAGATTCAAGTATATTCAAATCAACGCGATCGGCCAATTTGGCTGGCGGCCATCTTGGATTTTGGCTGATCTTTAGAAATATCTTTAAAAATCATATCGATTTTGGCGTCAAATGTCAAGGTCACTGTGACCTAATTAATTATGTAATATTGCATTTTCGGATGATAACTCGAGTTTTATTGAAGGGATCGTTACCAATCTGGTGTGAGAGCTTGTCTTTGGTGGTCCGAAGAACCCTATCGATTTTTGCGCCAAACGGTCAAAGGTTACGGCCACGGTCACCTAATTAATGATGTAATATTGCTGATGACTCGAGTTCGATTGAAGGAATCATTACTAATCTTTGGTGGGAGTTTGTCCTTGGTGTTTCGAAGAACCCTATCGATTTTGGTGTCAAAGGTCAATGTCACGGTGACCAATCTTGGGTGGGAGGGTGTGCTTGACGGAAGGGGGGGGGAATACTTTAGCAATCTCTGCTTGTCGTTCTTGTTTCGATTATTTTAGGCGTACGTATGGTATTACTGTCAGATGATGAAGACATCCAAAGAATCTAGAGCAGTTATCAAGAAATTGATCAGACTTGCCAAGTGTGCAGATTTGAACCTAAAGGACCTGTATTGACCACCCAGACTTCGATCCTGTCTCAGGCTGTCTTCGCTGAACCGAAAAGTTCTGGACACTGCATATTACCAGTATCGTATTACCAGTATCGGTACCTGGCAATACACCGACAAATTTTAGCCTGTTCCTTATTCTAAATGTAGTGCTGCCATTTCTGGATGGAGACCATTCTGCTGGTTGAGTAGATGCCTTGTAACCCATAACTGGGATGCCAAGATGTTTGAAAAACTGACATTTTTAGCTAAAAAAACCGGATCTATATCTGATCAAATTCTCGATCTGTGGATACATGTATCTCGGAAACTGCTGGCCTGATTTGGCTAAAATTTTAAAACAGAAAAGTGTGTGATCATACACTAGAATTCCACAACTTTGGGTTGTGATCCGGAGAAATCGGTGGAAATCCGGAAAATCTGAAGTAAATCTGGAACCTGCGGCTACCTCGATTCTAGTGTTAACCTTTTAATGATGAAAACCTGCCTAAAGCATTTGTCTTGAGAAATCGTTATTTTTATGCCAGGAGAACATTTTTGAAAATGTACGACTAGACTACCTGCTTCTATAATCAAGACAGCCATTTCAGCGAAGAAAAGAAATATGTGTTCTTGGTCTGCAAAGTGTAATTGGACATTTTATATGAGAAAATCAAACTTTTCTTGATAAAATTTGACTGTTAAACGGCGTATTGGCTTATGCACTGGCGTGCCATAGAGTGATGCGGGCAAGTGGAAGGTTATTTTCGAATATTTACAACTGAAATATTCTGGGCAGATTATTGAGACAGTCAATCTAGTAGTCAATTTTAAAAAAAACCTTCCCAGAGACCATTGTGATCCAAGTGTCCAGTCCATCCATAGTATTTAGTAGTGACTCGAAACCATTATGCATGTTAAGTTAGCCTCTCAGGTCCGGAACTCGATTCGGCATCATCAATACCATAGGCTCCTGGCAGCTCTTGGCCAGTTATAGTCACAAATTTCCATCGACATTTGTGTCTAGCATTATATTTTAAATAGTGTCATGTTGCGTAACGTTCGTTCGTTTAGATGCATCCGTATAGCCCTCTTCAGATTCCTATTCATGTACAGTATTCATATTGCGGTTGTCGTCATCCAGTGAACACTTCACGCCACACAAAATTGTCTGACTCCATCAAAGACATCAATGCATTGTTACTGCATTCAGGTCGTATATTATTGGTTTATTAGGGCCCCGATGCGGAAGCCCTATAGTAATCACCGCGTGTGTCTTTCCGCCTGTCCGTCCACAATATCTCGTAAACAGCATATCATACAGAACCGCGTCAGATATTTTAATGAAACTCGGTGTATGGCTCAGTTATAATACACAGATGTGCATTTTGAAGAATTCACCTTTATAGGTCCAATATTTTGGGTGATTGGGCTTTTTAATGCAAAAAACTCATGACTTTTTGTCAATTTCCTCGTAAACACCAAGAAACGTGGCAGGTGGCTTCTTTATGATGGCTAGATCTGGCTTTTGAAGGATTCGCCTTTATAGCTTCAATATTTTGGGTGAAAATGTGCTTAAGGCAAAAATATGATTTTTTTATTACAATTTCCTCGTAAACAGCATATCATACAGAACCGCGTCAGATATTTTAATGAAACTTGGTGTATGCCTCAGTTATGATACACAAATGTGCCTTTTGAAGAATTCACCTTTACAGGTCCAATATTTTGGGTGAAAATAGGATTTTTAATGCAAAAACTCATGATTTTTGTCCATATTGTCGTAAACGGTATATTATCCAGAATCGCTTAAAATAATTTAATGGAACTTAGCAGGTACATGTAGCTTCATTATGATGTCTAGCGGTGCCTTTTAGAGGATTCACCTTTATACATGTTGTAGGTCCTGGATTTTGTGTCGAAATGGACTTCTTAATGAAAAAACTTAGAATTTTTCATTACAGAGTTATTCCCCTTTAAATATCTTAAAGCCGATACATAAACTGCATTGCCAATCATTTCTTGTCAACGCAACTCCTCCAACAGTTTAGCTCCGATTCTTTTGAAACTTAGTAAGTGTTATCATTACCACGTGAAGGTGTGCATGTGCTATCCGCATACCTGTACGCCCATCCGTTTGTCCAAAATGTATGTATGTCCGTCTGTCGGTCCATCCATCTCTGACAATCATTTATTGTCAACGTAACTCCTCCTAGAGGTCTCAATGGATTAACTTAAAATTTCGTCCACATTATCAGTATTATGTGCAGATGTGCATGTGCTTTTTTCGCGACCGAAATATTTTTCATTACAGTTATCCCCCTTTAAATATCTTAAAGCCGGTACATAAACTGCATTGCCAATCATTTCTTGTCAACGCAACTCCTCCTACAGTTTAGCTCAGATTCTTTTGAAACTTGGTAAGTGTTATCATAACCACGTGAAGGTGTGCATGCACTATCCGTAAACCTGTACATCCATCCGTCTCTCCAAAATGTTTGTATTCCCCTCTGTTGGTCCGTCCATCTCTGACAATCATTTTTTGTCAACGAACTCCTCCTAGAGGTCTCAATAGATTAACTTAAAATTTTGTCGACAATATCAGTATCATGTGCAGTTATGCATGTGATTTTTTCGCGGTCAAAAATTCTTTCATTACAGTTATCCCCCTTTAAAAATTTTAAAGCCGATACATAAACTGCATTACACTTAGAGACAGAGGAATTTAGGTTTTAGCAGGAATTGCATTGTTCATTGATTTGTTTTTCTAAAATATTGTCTTTTACAATTAACATTACATGTTTGTCCACTCGTGATGTATGTTTATCTGAAATGTTTGGATCCGGAGGGGGTGGTGGGGGTGGGGGGGGGGGAGTGGGGTGGGGTGGGGGGCTATGAAAAAACCCTACTTACTACAGAGAGAAAGGTATTTCTTCCGATTGCGGGGGTCCTCTGAGTTAAACAACGTTTCCTAATTATATTTAGATTTTAGGCTGGTGTGAGTATTGCGGGTGGTGTCATCTATCTGTCTGTGTGTGTGTGTGTCTGTTTATCCGAGGCATATCTCGGGAATCCTATGAGGTAGAATTACAAAATTTGGTACACACATTGCTATTATGAGTGGCTAGAAAGTTCTTTAGTTTGGGGTCAACATGTTCCAAATTAAGGTCACAGGGTCACTTAGTGCATCCCGAAATACACATTTCTGGCAGGGTATTATGTAATTGCACGGACGGGCCGGGGGGGGGGGGGGTGCGGCAGAGTGGTTTCCAGATGATAACTATGTTGCCATATGTCCAATAGTTTTGAAACTTCATAGAGTGGTTGTACTATGTCTGGGGAAGAAATCTATCAGAATCGAAGATGACCCGAAATCCAAGATGGCCACCAGCCACCGGCGGCCATCTTGAAAATTCGTTTGTGGATAATAACTCCTGAACCGTTTAACGGATCACTTTGAAATGTCATAGGATTACTGGTCTGGGTCTGAGGAAGAAATCTCTATTTTCGGATAGATGTCATTCATTGGTTTGTCATCATAGCGGGGTATTATGCGCCGTTTGCAGAGCTCTTGTTAGCCATAAATTCGGAATGCAAGTAGATAGAATCACCAAATTTGGTACATACATTTATACTATGGGTGGCTAGAAAACTTTTAGATTGGCGTCAAAAGGTAAAAAAATCGAGGTGACATGGTCACTTAATGCATCCCGAAATACACATTTTCAGCCATAAGTCGGGAACACAAGTACGTATAATCACCAAATTGGGCACATACATTGATATTATGGGTGGATAGAAAATGTTTTAGATTGGAGTCAAAAGGTAAAAAACTAAGGTCAAGGGTCACTTAGTGCATCCCGAAATATAAATTTTTAGCCATAAATCAGGACCACAAGTAGGTAGAATCACCAAATGTGGCACATACATTGGCATTATGAGTGCATAGAAAATGTTTTAGTTTGGGATCAAACGGTAAAAAATCGGGGTCACTTGGTCACTTAGTGCATACCAGAATACACATTTTTAGCAATAAATCTGGAGCGCAAGTAGGTAGAATCAACAAATTCTGCACACGTTGATATTATGAGTGTCTAGAAAATGTTTTAGTTTGGACTCAAAATGTAGAAAATCGAGGTCATGGTGGGGTCACTAAGTGCATTGTCAAGACGCAAAGGCGTGAGTCAGCATTACCCTTGATTGCATTCTAGTTATTATAGTTATTATCTTGACAGTCAGGTTGATATTTCAAATCTAAATTCTGAACCAAGAACCATTAATTCTAAATTTTAATTGACAAAATCATGTTATAAAGTCATGGGATTATCCAATGGTCCATGTCGGTCCTAGGTTTCAAATGATTCAATAGTTGATGGTGGTCTACATTGACCAGATCGAGTAGTGATCATTTTCAACTTGGATAGGGGATGTACCCAGATCTTATCTCCAGCTAACTAACAGCATTTATGATTCTGAAGTAACTTTAATCGTCTGTGATATTCTTTGAGGATTGATATAAGTGGCATTAGATCAAAGAATTGATTTGATGTGATTAATAGCAAAACTTAAAGAATGAGCAGGGATTGGATCATCCAGGATCACTCGTCTACTGGGAATGGGTGTTTCAATCTAGCTATCACTTCGTCATCATAAGGATCTTGTTTCTATCAAATTAATTTTACCGATATTCAACAGAGGTCCCAGTAGAGGGATTCCGCGGTTATTTCAGATCACAGATTCTGACACCCTGGTTCAATAGAACCATATGCATCTTCACACAATACATTATTTAAAAGAATTATTTCATATATACAGTATACGACTGATTTAATTTGAATTGTCACAAAAGAAAGAAGGCAAGAATGAATGAATATTAATTTATCAAAATCTGTGTTTGTTTATTTTACTCTTTACTATATCCATCTTTTGATCCAATAGATCACAGTTCAAATACTAATGCAGATCACTCTTCTATACATCGCGCCAAGATAAATGTTGGAATTTACATCAAATCGGTCCTATAAGCTTTCCTTCGAGTAAAAGGGTTAACCATTCATAATGGAAATCATATAACCTACTCATAGGCATCTGTTTTATCATATCCATTTTGGGTAAAGTGGGGTTGGCAATAAAATATTGGGTCATCATTTGATTAATAAAGTCACAATCAGTACATATGTTCAGTCTTTTTCAAAATATTCAACCGAATTCTTACATTGTATGACAAATTTCTAATATCTCATCTGTATAGTTGAAAGGATGTCTACAAAACCTTCAATAAAATCAAAACCTTCAATAAAATCATCAAAAAACTATTGTGAACGATAAAACGATAAAATCACACACAAGCCTGTTAATAAAAGACCCTCTGGGGACCATAGAGAACTGTCCTTTATACACAGCGGTCATAATCCTCATTTATGAATTAAACCTTTCAATGAGATGTCTGACTAATTTGGCTGACCAGCTTGGATTTTCCGAAACTTATCCAGAAATCATTTAAAACATATCGCCTCATAAACTGCTTGGAAGATTTTAACCAAATTTGGATGAAAGGATCCTATGGCGGTAGCCTCTAGAACTTCTATTCAAAGATTTGATTGGCCATTTTTTGAGGCCATCTTGGATTTACTGAAGATTTTCAAGAACCGTTTAAAATGTTACTCCTTAATCAGGAACCTGATTTCAATCAAATTTGTGTGGAACGATTCTATGGCCGTAGGCTTCAGCGTATCAAACACGACTTTTGATTGCTCAATTTGTCTGGTGATCCAGCTTGGATTTTCCAAAAATTACCCATTATGTCTACCCTGTATTTAAATGCAGATGGTTCAAATGCCAATGGTCCAGGTGAGCGTCAACAGGCCCTTGATAGGATTGCACGATTACATGATTTAATGGAATTAATCGAATAATCATGAATAATTTTTCCTGCATAACATATTTCAAAACCTGCATTTTTAGCTCACCTGACCAGAATGGCCAGTGTGTTCGTCAACTTTTTCTTTAAACGACTTCTCAAGAACAACTGGGCCGATTTCAATTATATTTGGCAGGATGCATACTTAGGGCATAGAGATCCAAGTGTGTTCAAATGGAGTTGATCGGCCAATTTGGCCGGCGACCTTCTAGGATTTTGGCAAATTTTTAGAAATGTCTAAAAATCTTCTCCAAAACCGCTTGGTGGAATCGATTCAAACCTCAGGAAATATCATCTAGGGCAAGAGCTGAACTAAGTTTGTTCCAGTGAACTTGATTGACAAAATAGTTCGGCAGCCATCTTGGATGACCTAGTTTTAAATAAAACCCCACTTCCCCAGAACCGCTGAAGTTGATCCGTCAAAGAACCTGGCCGCCATGGGTCAATCAAAATGTAGCGTGTTTGGCGGCCATATTGGATTTTTTATTTGACGGACTTTGAGGCTGAAATTGATTTTATATATCTTTTTGGTCATTTTGATTTTAAATTTGCCATTTTCGAAACGGTCGGATAAATGGTTTGTTTGGTGGCCATCTTGGATCATTTTCCGACCAAAAGCTCTCATACTAAAGCAATGGGAAATTTAAAATGTCTTTTCGGGAAGTACTGGGCCGATTTCAATTATATGTGGCAGGAACAATCTTTACGGCATAGGAATACAAGTTTGTTCAAAGGAAGACGATTGGCCAATTGGGCCGTCGGCTATCTTGGATTTTGGCTGACTTTTAGAAACGTCTTTAAAATTCTTCTCCGAAACCGCTTGGGGGATCGATGCAAACTTCATGACATAATCTAGGGCAAGAGCTGAACTAAGTTTGTTTGAGGGAACTTCATTTGCTAAATGGTTCGGCGGCTATCTTGGATGACCTAGTTCTCGCGAAAACAACTCCAGAACCACTGAACGGATCGGGCCGAAATTTGGCAGATATTATTAGGGCCGAAACGACATTAAAATTTGTCCATGGAAAGTTGATATGTAAAAAAACCCAGGTCTCCCATGAATCAATCAAAGTTTAGTGTTTTTGGCGGACATCTTGTGCTTTCGGCAAATTTCTGAGAAAATCATAAAAAGGTGACTTATTAACCAGTGGGTCAATTTTAATAAAACTTGGCTAAACCTTCTTCACAGAAATTTGATTGGTAAATTTTTCCAGTGGTCATCTTGGTTTGTTCGGTTGTGCCAGTGGCCAATAAATTCAGGTGAGCGATAGGCCTCTTGTAATTAACTTTTTATGCAATCGGTCACGAAATTCAGTGAATATATGTTCATTTGCAGGTCAAGAAACTATTTTTGAAAATGTATCACTGGAATGACTGGCCTAAGCAAATGGAAATTTTAAAACCATTTTAGCGTTTGTCATTGATATGCCCATGTTGTTACGTCTGAGTAATTTGTATCCAGGCAGCTGCTGATTAATCTGGTTGAGGATTTATCCTGTCCTTGCTCGTTACGGAAGGTAAAACGTCATAACTAGGGCACGCATTGTCTTCTGGGTAAATTGATTAGATACCAGTCTCTAAATTAACTGGATACCAGTCTCTATATCTAAAAATATAGTGGGTGTGATCTCGCGAATTTTCTAAGTGCAAAAGTTACGCTTATACGCATGCGCTTGAATCAGGTGACATAGATTACCAACAATATGATGTACAATGCGCCTCCTAGTTATGACTTTTTAACTTCTGTGATAGGGAAGGACATGATAAATCCTCTCCCGATTAATCGACTAATCACGAATCTTATGACTACCGTAGTAGCAATAGGATACCGCTATTGCCTTTGGAATCAACATATGGTCATAAGCATAAGACGAGGGGTTAGGGACAAGGTGGTGGTTGCCCCACCCCACATACACACATGTTTGGATCCTGGTGTGTGCGTGCGTGCGTGCGTGCGTGCGTGCGTGCGTGCGTGCGTGCGTGCGTGCGTGCGCGCGCGCGCGCGTGCGTGCGTACGTGCGTGCGTGCGGGAGATTTGAATTTTGCCCTCCACTTTTTCAGTCTAAATGTGAAATTCCATATATACTCCCTAAGTGCAGATGCCAAATCAGAACATCTAAAGTTCCAAATTTGTCAGAGTGGGTTGGGGTGGGAAGCCACCCTGACCCAGCCCCAACAACCCCAAGCATATGAAGGTGGTCACATAAAACGGGTTTTATCAGTGACCAGCAAATACTATTATGATGCACTAGACCTTGATCAGGCATTTAATATGATAAATTAACATACCAGATGTTGAAATTACCACTATCCCTCTGGCCAGAAGCTACAGTAGTAGAAATTGACCGCAATCTAGTAGTGATCACGTTCCACTGACTAGTGGCTCATCCAAGTTAATTTTACATCCTGCAAATCAGGTTGAATATCTTTAGGCTAATTTTATGTAAAGTTGCTGCTGTCTGAGTCAGGAACGTATTCCACTTGAAATAGCTCCACATTGTTTAACAACCACTTTATGGTGAGGTTGGAAATGAGATTCACGTTTACGTGCAGACTATATGACAGGTGGCCTTAGTATAGAGGTGTTTTCTAAGCATGCAGACTATGTGACAGGTGGCCTTAGTATAGAGGGTTTACAGTATAGTTCAACCCACCCACCTTGCAGTCCCTGAGCATGTGTAAGAAGGCCAATACGGGTACTTGTCTGTGTCTATAGACACTGTATACGATGTTGATAATTGTGGCAGTAATTCATGAGAGCGTTATGCAACACTCTTAATAACAACCGCGAAAAACCAGCCGGTTTCTGTAGTCGCGTCAAAACCCAAACTCGGGTCGCTTACAACATTAAAAATCATCTTGTTTTCACTATTTCTTGCGAAATTTAGCTGTCCTGGCACATTGAAAAATATTGTACTCCTTGTGTCTACAGGGCAAAACCTTCGGCGATGTGCTTTTCCCGCCATTTACAACATATTGGCACACTATTGTGTAAAATCTCAAGAATAGCATAATATGAAATTCGCAATTTATGCCGATCCGTTATTTACTCATAACTGTCAAATCGATGCCATGTGATCGTTATTTTATCACGTGATGCGTACAATCAATCACGCGCTGACGTCATCCCGTGATAATCACACGGAAATTGAATAAAACGACTTTTGCTAACGAAATTTAATATTTAGGAATTGGAAAATATGGAAATAATATATTTTATTTTAATTACATCATACAGAAGCATCATTTGGCGTGTTTTAACCCCTCTTCGGTTGGGTTACCCTCTAACTATATTAAGGAGATGTTTACAGCCATCGAGGTCATGACGGCCGATCTATCATGGTCGTGGCGAGCGTTGTATCGGGGTTATAATGTGCGATGAAACGATGTCGTGACATGCGATGTATCGTGGTACTGACGTGTGATGTATCATGGCTGTAACGTACGATGTATCGAAGTCGTGATGTGTCCTGGCCTACGATGTAGCAGGGTCATGTAATGCATGATGTAGCAGGGTCCCGTAATGCATGATGTAGCAGGGCCCCGTAATGCGTGATGTAGCAGGGTAATTTAATGCATGATGTAACAGGGTCACGTAATGCGTGATGTAGTAGGGTCATGTAAGGCATGATGTAGCATGTTAATGTAATGCATGATGTAGCAGTGCCACGTAATGCGTGATGTAGTATGGCCACGTAATGCGTGATGTAGTAGGGTAATTTAATGCATGATGTAGCAGGGTCACGTAATGCGTAATATAGTAGGGTCACGTAATACATGATGTAGCAGGGTCATGTAATGCGTGATGTAGTAGGGTCATGTAATGCGTGATGTAGCAGGGTAATGTAATACATGATGTAGCAGGGTCATGTAATGCGTGATGTAGTAGGGTCATGTAATGCGTGATGTAGCAGGGTAATGTAATGCATGATGTAGCATGGTCATGTAATGTCTGATGTAGTAGGGTCATGTAATGCGTGATGTAGCAAGATAATGTAATGCATGATGTAGCAGGGTCACGTAATGCGTGATGTAGTAGGGTCATGTAATGCGTGATGTAGCAGGATAATGTAATGCATGATGTAGCCGGGTCCCGTAATGCGTGATGTAACAGGGTCATGTGACGAGTGATGTAGCAGGGTCATGCGACGAGTGCTGTAGCAGGGCCACGTAATGCGTGATGTAGTAGGGTAATGTAATGTGTGATGTAGCAGGGCAATGTAATGCATGGTGTTGCAGGGTTCCGTAATGCGTGGTGTAGCAAGGTCACATATTGCATGATGTAGCAGGGTCATGTAATGCGTGATGTAGCAGGGTCATGTAATGCGTGATGTAGCATGGTCATGTGACGAGTGATGTAGCAAGGTCACGTAATGCGTGATATAGCAAGGTCATGTAATGCATAATGTAGCAGGGTCATGTAATGCGTGATGTAGTAGGGTCACGTAATACGTGATGTAGCATGGTTATGTGACGAATGGTGTAGCAGGGTCATGTGCCAAGTGATGTAGCAGGGTCATGTGCCGAGTGATGTAGCAGGTCATGTGATGAGTGATGTAGCAGGGTCATGTGAGGCGTGATGTATCAGGGTCATGTTACGAGTAATGTAACAGGGTCATGTGACGAGTGATGTAGCAGGGTCATGTGACGAGTGATGTAGCAGGGTCATGTGCCGAGTGATGTAGCAGGTCATGTGATGAGTGATGTAGCAGGGTCATGTGAGGCGTGATGTAGCATGGTCATGTAATGCGTGATGTAGCAGGGTCATGTTACGAGTAATGTAGCAGGGTCATGTGACGAGTGATGTAGCAGGGTCATGTGCCAAGTCATATGGCAGGGTCATGTGCCGAGTGATGTAGCAGGTCATGTGATGAGTGATGTAGCAGGGTCACGTGAGGCGTGATGTAGCAGGGTCATGTAATGTGTGATCTAGCAGGGTCATGTTACGAGTAATGTAGCAGGGTCATGTGACGAGTGATGTAGCAGGGTCATGTAATGCGTGATGTAGCATGGTCATGTGACGAGTGATGTAGCAAGGTCACGTAATGCGTGATATAGCAAGGTCATGTAATGCATAATGTAGCAGGGTCATGTAATGCGTGATGTAGTAGGGTCACGTAATACGTGATGTAGCATGGTTATGTGACGAATGATGTAGCAGGGTCATGTGCCAAGTGATGTAGCAGGGTCATGTGCCGAGTGATGTAGCAGGTCATGTGATGAGTGATGTAGCAGGGTCATGTGAGGCGTGATGTATCAGGATCATGTAATGCGTGATGTAGCAGGGTCATGTTACGAGTAATGTAACAGGTCATGTGACGAGTGATGTAGCAGGGTCATGTGCCGAGTGATGTAGCAGGTCATGTGATGAGTGATGTAGCAGGGTCATGTGAGGCGTGATGTAGCATGGTCATGTAATGCGTGATGTAGCAGGGTCATGTTACGAGTAATGTAGCAGGGTCATGTGACGAGTGATGTAGCAGGGTCATGTGCCAAGTCATATGGCAGGGTCATGTGCCGAGTGATGTAGCAGGTCATGTGATGAGTGATGTAGCAGGGTCATGTGTGGCGTGATGTATCAGGGTCATGTAATGTGTGATCTAGCAGGGTCATGTTACGAGTAATGTAGCAAGGTCATGTGACGAGTGATGTAGCAGGGTCATGTGACGAGTGATGTAGCAGGGTCATGTGAGGCGTGATGTAGCAGGGTCATGTGACGAGTGATGTAGAAGTGTCATGTGATGTGTGATGTAGCAGTGTCATGTGACGAGTGATGTAGCAAGCTCGCGTAATACGTGACGTAAGTAGGGTCATGTGATTCGTGATGTAGCAGGGTCATGTAACGAGTGATGTAGCATGGTGACGTAATGAGTGATGTAGCAGGGTCATGTGATGAGTAATGTAGCAAGCTCACGTAATGCGTGATGTAAGTAGGGCCATGTGATGCGTGATGTTGCAGGGTCATGTGACGAGTAATGTAGCATGGTATATTCAATATGTATCATGTTGATTAGAACCATGTATTTCTATTTCATGGAACCTTTTGTCTCGCCTGCTAAACAGTGAGACACGGGTAAAGCTCTTTCGCACTCTTTCGTCTACAACTGTAACCTTTTATGCTTAACAAATGCTGTTGACTTATATTTTCAGATTGGTAAATCTGTTTGAGCTATGCTTAAGACATGGCTACGCATACCAGTCGCAAGTAGCTGAATGACATTCCCTTCTTTCATGATTATTGACTCTGATTGGAACAACATTCGTAAGCCTGGACACATGTCTGCATGAATAACATGATTTGCTAGCCTTGGTACATATATGCATGAAGAAGAACATCTGTAAACGTGGGCACATATCTGAATGAGGGGCAGCATCTGTAAACGTGGACACAAAACTAAGTAAGTTTGCAGGTTATAACATTATCAACAGTTGGCGACGTATGCACGGTTAGCTAGATCAGATCATTTTCTACATCCATCAAGCTACATGTTAAAGACATTCACTGACATCGCATGTTATCTACTGGATTAGAACAGTCTTGCATATCAACGAACCAATCAACCAAGCCATACCGGTCCCGCCGCACCCACCACCAGCGAACCAACCAAGAAGAGAACCAACCAGCCAGCGAACCAAACAACCAACCTAACCGAACAACAAACCAACTAAGCACCCACCCATCCAGCCGACCAACGAACTAACCGATCAGTTACACGACCACTCGACCAGCTAACCAACAAGCCAGCCAGCCAACCAACCACCCTACCGACCAACCAACTAGCCAGCCAACCAGTTACACTACCAACTAACCAAACAAACAACCGCCCATCCACCCAACCAACGAAACAACCAACCAGACAACCAAACAACTGACGGGCCAATCAAACAACTACTTTATCGATTCGATATTAAACAATGAAGGTCATCTTACAGCTGAATTATCATGCTAATGTATTTAATACTGACCAATACCAGTGTGCATAATGGTAGATGTCCCAATATCTGGCCATTGTGAATGCGTCGTGCGATATTCTCAAACACGACCCATCTGACGATATTTCTCGCTAGGAGAAAAGATTTATTCTCACTCTTTGTAGCTGTGCTGTGCATTTAGCCGGAGGATATTGCCATGCACATTAGATAGACGAAAAAATACATTGACATACAGCAGTGGAGTTGTCAGGTGTGCTATTTATCGGTCTAGCAATTTCTAATAACCATCCGCGGGATACGTGGCACGCAATGTATCTAGGATTCTCATTTGACATTGCTGCTATTTTTTATTTACGGCGAAGGGTAGATAGCTCGGTAATATCAGGTATATCTTGTTTTATGTGCGATTGTTCCGTGAATCAAGTTATTTCCCACTGATGAATCGTTTTTCTCTATAATTTCGGAGATTTTTACACAACCAGGGAACTTTCCGTGCACGAGGATTTTCGAAAACCTTGGCCGTGATCCGGATAAAAGAACTCGGATCTGGATCTGATCACATTATGGATCTATGGATATCTGGGAAACTACTGGTCCGATTTCGCTGAAATCTTAAAACAGGAAAGGAGAGTATCGATAGTGATGATTGCCTTAGTTCAACCCCTCTGACCCGATTATCTGGTATCACCTTTCTACTGATTTGTACAAATCAGGATTATAGGTTTAAATATATAAGGCGGGTAAATATTTGTTGCAACCGTCTGAGTTGACTTTGCTTTATTTAAGCTTCAAGGTATATTTTGTTAGATGGAAACCCCAGGTTATTGGGCAAGCTGTTCAAGTAAGCATGGAAAAAACTGCTCTTTTCAGATCATAAATAGCGCAGGAACGCCGAAGACAGTTGCGTCTCTATAGTGTGAATTATCGCCATCTACCACGGTTCAAAGGTTTGGTGCAAATTACCTACGTGGTCATAGCCCTATCAACTATTCAAGCACCCGTACATGGCACGGGTGCACCCGTACATGGCACGGGTGGAAGTACTAATGTATTTTTATTTCCAGGATGAGCCTTTTTAACAATTTGAACTACTTGATCGTAACACATTTTAATTTTGACAACAATTTGACTAATACATTTTGCGTACGCCTATGTGTTTGTAAATGTTATTCTGTAAATGGCATTCGAAGATTCTAAATAAAAACTAGAACGTATTTACTAATAAATCTGCGTGCTCTTGTCATTAAGGAATAGCACAAGGCATCTTCTTATATGACCATTGACTGTCTGGGCAAGGGTAGTTCATTACTGCCAGAATTGAAAACTGGTATCTGTGACACCATATAGGGTGACCGTGTCCCTAATTGGCGATCATGACATTATCGCATGGCATTTAGTAGCTGCTACCATGCCCATTGCCATTCTTTGATCAGGGATTTTTCGTTTCTGAAAGTAACACTGGCAATTTTGACCACTAACGGGCACCTTTGCCATGTGACCCCCATATCGTCAAACCTCTCTAGGATCCCAGGGTAAAAATCATACCCAATTATGGCAGTAATCCGATAAAAACTCCGTGTGCTGGCTTAGTCGATGCTCAAAGATCCATAATTGAAATTCCCATTGGTTTACTATGGTGACATTTTGGGAACAGAAACGATAATTTCTCGAAAACGATTGGATGAAGGCTACTTCAGGATTGATACCAAATCAAGTCAATACAAGAGCCAGAAAGTGAGCAAAATAAATTGGCGGCCATTTTGAAAAAAACAACCTGTTGATTTCAGCTTTTCCGAGCATGGGGAGTTCATTTCTGCGAAAAACCCCGAAAACTGCTTATTCTTGCCAAAAATGGCTCCTTGGCACCGAGATGGGCCATCTAATATTGGACATATATAATTAAAGGTAATTCATTTCTGCAAGAAACGAAAACTGGTCACATTAACACAATGCAGGGGTAACATATTGAGCCCTAAATGGGTGACCTTGAGATTATAGGGTCACATGCGGTATCTTCTAATATGTCCATTGACCTTCTCCACCCAAGAGTTCATTTGAGCCAAAAAGCGGTAACTTTCACTCCTAAGGGCTGGGCTTGACCTTGAAGTCAGAACACTTCTAAATATTCACTATTGGATCCGGCATATGTGATAAGTAGAAGGACAAGGTGCTGGTCACAATTATGACATATCGAGAGCTTTGAGACGCCATCACATTTGAATATTATGCCACACCCCTCCATTTTCCCACGTCATGTCACGTCATCTCATTTGCACATTAGCCCCCCCCCCATCACGCCCCATGCCAACATGGGAGTGTGGCCTAATATGCAAATGAGATGTCACAGGTCACGTGACCAGCTCTTGACCAATCAGAATGTCAGGTTTGCGCAGGAAATGGAAGTGGCGTGGCCTAATATTGAATGTGACGTCGCAAAGCTCTCGATCAATCAGAATTGCAGCCAGTGCGTCAACCTGTGTTTGGTACATAGATCTATTGATATGTTCGATGATTGGCAGGTGTTACGAGGCGTTAAATGGATATCTGGTAGGGGTGGATATGTAGATCTATTGTTCGTGAATGAAGAGACAATGGGAATGGTTGAGTTCAGTATGTAGGTCTATTGTTATTGAATGAAATTCACGAAGCGCTAAAAGCCTTAAGATTCAATCTGTATGCGGTTAATCGATTCTTCAGTACATGGATCTATTGTTACTGGCTGAATAGACAATGGACAGGTCAATCCAAACACAGCAGGTGGGGTGAGACCAGGTGGTGTGGAATGTGGTCGAGCTATGACACATTTTGTTGCTGCTAAAAAGGCAATGTGAAGGTCAATCCAAACACAGGGATTGTGAAGGACATGGTAGTGTGGAAGTGGAATGCAGATCAGTTATAACATATTTGGACACATTTGATCCTGGCTGAAGAGACAATGAGATGGGTAAATCTATTGTTCCTGAATGAAGATCACACCTAAGCACTAAAAGACTTAAAATTCAGCCAGTATGAAGTTAATCTTCAATATATAGATCTAGTGTTACTGGCTGAATAGAAATGGGAAGCTCGATCCAAACACGTATGGCTACGTAGACGGGTATGGTGGAATATGAACGAGTTATAATGTGCTCGGACATATTACTGGACTGAAATTGCACATATAATTCTTACACTTCCCAGAGTATGAGCATAGTAGTAGTAGTAGTAGTAGTAGTAGTAGTAGCAGTAGTAGTAGTAGTAGTAGTAGTAGTAGTAGTAGTAGTAGTAGTAGTAGTAGTAGCAGTGTAGTAGTAGTAGTAGTAGTAGTAGTAGTAGTAGTAGTAGTAGTAGTAGTAGTAGTAGTAGTAGTAGTAGTAGTATTAGTAGTAGTAGTAGTAGTAGTAGTAGTAGTAGTAGTAGTAGTAGTAGTAGTAGTAGTAGTAGTAGTAGTTTTATCTGTAAAAGTCCATTTGACAAAGATAATGTCGATATTTCTGCAAGCAGGTGCAGCATATTCCAGTACCCTGGTCTGTAAATTGGATTTTTAACATATTAACTGGCTGTTCCGAGACCGTGGGTCATAGTAAATCTATAATACATTCGCGTGTCCCTGCGGGTGGGCGTGCGTTCGGGCGGGTGGGCGCTAGTGATACTGATTTAGACTCAAATTTGGACCCAACCTAGTAACTTGACTCGTTAGAGAATTTCCAGCATATGTACTAGCATGCGTGTGTGAATTCATGTATGCGTGCAATGGGGTCGTGCATGCATGCATGCGAGCGTGCATGGGGTCGTGCATGCATGTGTGTGGGCATGCGTGGGTGCCTGGAGCTGTATCTAAAAAAACTACTGAGCCCGATTTTGACTCAAATTTTATCAGAACCTATAATTCTCAAACACTTACAATGGGCTGTTGCCGCCATGCAATAAGAGGGTGCAATTACATATTTTTCTGAGCGTATGGGTCATAGTAAATCTATAGTACATATGGACATGTGTATGTGCATGCATGTACATGTGTGTGCGATCATGTGTCCGTGTATGCATGCGGTTACAGCTAAATCCTTTCCTAGTACCTTGGTCTGAAAATTGCCTTTTACGGTTTTCAACTATGATCCAGATATCAAGTGAGGTAACTCGTTCGACCGTTATGTTTTGCGCTAATAAAACATGAAAGCTGTAACAATCTTTTTATACTCAACGTTAAGAATCTCTTAACATCAACACAGGATATTTGATTATACAGATGTTAGGTTTATTAACTAAACTGTTCGGTTCGATAAAGTAAGAATTATGGAGCGAAACATCCCCTCATTACTACCAAACGATAATGAATAGCAGAGCTTTAAAAAACTAAAACTAAAAACATCATTCACCCATAGTACTGAGTTACATGAAATTATCTGGGTACCTGTCTTAAAGAGTCACCTCCTCATGGCTGCAATAGACAGGCATAGACGAGCAAACATGCTGAGTGATTACCAATCATGCAGGCATTGTTAGGATATTGTCCTTGTATATGAAAACATGTAATTTGACATTAAATGCATGAATAATTTCGTTAACTCTTTTTAATACTCACAGACCAGAAACATTACATTCTTTCGGAATTGTTTGCTGAATTTTTTTTACGCCAATTCGACTGGCGCCCTATGGCAGCAACAGCTTCCAGTCGAATTAGTTTCAAAATATTTAACAACATTCCTGTACAGTTGTCTTGAAACTGAATCACCTCACAGTATGTAATGGTTAAATATAACATAAGGCATGTTATTGCTTGGCGTACGTTGGGCGGTAGGGTCACAGTAAGAGTAATAATGGAGATTCTAGAAATTAATTAACAAACATTTAAGAACACCGCGCCGTGATGAGATTCCTGATGACTATGTGCATAACATGACCATTGTGAAAGCGCTGGCAATATTGATTAATTTCAACAGTATATAAATTCTGGACATAGCTCCACTGAATTTGAAGAATTAATTAACTGCATATCTGAGACATTACCTGATAAGAGGATACTACGTTCCTGTTCACCTTTGAAGATGACGACACGTTAACTGATGTTGTAGATCAATCAATATATAGGGCATAGACATATGAGGATCGATTCTATCCAAGCAGCTGTGATTTTCCCATTGTTTTATTGATATTAATATTAATATCAGCGCTAAAACAGGTTTGGTTGTGGGGTTCGCTCACCATCATGATCCATTCCTGGCGACAAATTATTCTGAAATCAGCACTCGAGATTTCACATACAAATGTATATCTCACTGTGTGAATCAGTTTGAAGTCTGGTCGTTCTTGCAACAGAACAGATGAATCAGGATGTAACACGGCTACGGGTGGGGTTGGTGGGTGTTGGCTACAGGCAGATTGTTTGGTGGGAATGGTGGTGGAGCGGGCTGGTAGAACCACCAGTCAAGTGCCTAACTAGCTTAAAGGAGCCAGTTGAGAACATCCAGATAGGTAGATAGGATAACCGGTTTAAATTCATGTAGAGAATAGAGAAACACCGATGGAAATCGTGTATTTGGGTGGCCTTGAGCGAAAGACTAAAACATATTTTACAGAAGCTGTAAATGCTTCCGTCCCTGTGCCATGGCCCCGCATAAACCTATGGGGCCATTGATACTACCTGTCGAACCGCTGGTCTTGTACATGAACAGTATCCAGTAGGTAAACGTAAACTCCACCAATTCCGCGAAATCTGACCATTGATTGTCTCTCATTCTCAAAAATGTCCTGTCAGATTATGAGAAACATGTCTCAGAGTATACCATCACAACCATCTGTACACCTATCCAACTCAAACCAACATCAAAGCTTGTCTTTCCTGGATCACACCTTGTCTTTTATCATTCCAGAGTTGTCTTTTCTTGTTATTACTTATTTTCAAAGATGGGCTATCCTTAACCAAATGAATCCCAAATAATTTCCCTGAATCCTCGTTTATCAGTGCTGGTGTGGCACTATGATAGAAAAGATATCAGCGAATTTCTCAGCACATATCTCATTGCCCTACCAAAATAAGCAACACTCGTAAGAAAACCTAAATTTTACAGCCATTATACTCATAGTTATTAAAGTCCAGATGTGAATTATATATGTGTGTTACTTAAGGCACTGTTCGTGCGTTGATGAATTAGGGCATGGGTCGAGAACCGATGTACTTGTGTCAACATAAACTATATATACAATCCTAACAAATAAGAATAAACATACATGTTGGGGCCTTCGCTTCAACAGCCTAGTTTCGCCTACATTATGACACATGGCCCATGGCTCGTGAGATTTTATGATCTACACATTGGAGATTTTCAATCTCCGGGTGCTAACTTCTTACTAACGGGTCGGTGGTCCCGCTTCGGCAAGGTAGCAAAGATGGAGTGTTGCTGCGACAACACGCTAGCCGGTGGCGGAGAAGGAACGTGGCAGTCTAAGCTCGCCTCGTCGCAAAGATAGTGAGTGACGATATTTCTATAAGAGACTGCTGGACCTGATCTGACGATGAAGATTACCTGGTCAGGATTGAAGGTTGCCTTCAACTCAAGATTAGATTCTTCCTAAATCTATACTAACCAACTGACAAACACTGGACTTACATATACGTAAGTTGATGAATTTATTAAATCGAACTTTGTACAAATTTACAAACGGTTATTTGAGAGCAAGATCGCTCATAATCAAACTATTACAATTAATTTGTACGAAACTAACAAAGTGCCTTAAGCTACTCGAAGTATTACAGAGCTATATTATGCCAATCAATAACTCACACTTCTGAACGTCAGCGTGTCCTCAGTGATTCACGATGGTGGATTGAATAACTTTCTAAGCATAAAACTGCATCTTTTATACTATTTGAATTCTCTGATTCTCAGGTTCTATATTTATTGTAATAATAAGATTCTTCCTTAATCTGTTCGAATGACTCTTCTAGGCACGTCATAAGCACACCTTGATTGGCCCGAACAATCAGTCCCCCAATCAACCTCTGCTTATTCCTTCCTAAAAGTTCCACCTAATAAATGTTGGTCATTCTGACCAATCAACGATCCTTTCATTTCGTTGTCGGATGTAAAACCTATTCTTCTTTATTCTTTGCTACAGGGCTTGATCGACGCTCATTGATCATGACGTAATTCTGACCAATCAAACTCTGTGCTATTCTTCTATGGAGAGGATGTCTCCCATAGATAAAGCGGTGGCGACTGGTTCTGATTTGATGCGATCTGTCAGCTAACTAACAAGATTATGGAATGTGTTGTTGTTGGATGCTATTGTATGGGTGACATATAGTTGCTACACAAATTTCAGTTATGTTATTAATTCCTACAGGACGCTACAATGTCCATGTCCTGTCCATTGCCTATAGATGGATAAGCCTGTAGGATGCTAGGGTGAATAGGCACCTGAGCTGTATGATCTCACTGCCATCTGGTGTTGTTCCATTCTCATGTGAGAATCTAGAATGCCTACGTCATCAACTAAGTCCGTTTGTCACGTTCGATTCCATTGATTATTATACCTCGATTATTTTCTAAACTATCGATCCAAACGACTGCTCAATATTATAAATGTGTGTACCGACTGAACAGCAACAACTTTTACTCAAACTATTTCCAAATACACATCAACTCAGAACCATGGAATCTATTCTAATCAATTCATTTATTTCAAATATGATATAAAACTTTATGCATTTAACTTCAGCGTGCTATTTTCGCACTCCATCTATTTACTGGAAACATAGATGGCCCAATATCATCAGCACCGGCTGATGTAATTATTAAGTTAAATATTACAAACATAAATGTCATCCGGTCCATTAGCTCACCTGGTATTTTCAAAGTATAATTTCTTTAGGGGCTTACTCGAAAATATAAGACATCCAGCGGGGTCATGACTCCCACAAGACAATCCCATATTTACAACATGTAGCTTTAGATCAGGTAGTCTTCCTTTGCTTAATTGTGTGAAATTATATTTTAGGTTAGTTTAATTACATTTTTCTTATTATTATCTTCTTTATATGCAGGAGAGGTTTGTGCTCTCGGAGAGTGTTGCACTCTTATAGCCAGCGTATTTGGTACGGGGTTTGATTCGCGGCCAATGCCATGTTGTAAAGTAGATAACAGACCAATCTTAATGCCGCATTTGACAGCTATTATGAAACTTGCCCTTGTAGTTAAGCAGACCCAGGTTATAAAATGCTATCATTGAGCAACGATTACAAGAATAGCCAGATGATGTTCAGCTTTGTCGGTATAACTCCTGTTCCGCGGGTACTGTTCAACAGAAATGCAATGGCACCGTAAATTGGCCAGATAGTGCCAACACCTTCTGTGATTCATTACAATCCAGTGTGAATAAGACGTCGCATGTGGGTCACTAGCCGCATACAAACCAATATGTTTCGCCTAGTGATCGGTCTTTGGCCATTGTACACAATTCCAACATTTACAGTGGTTTTCGGATTTCTTTGTCCTAGATTTCTGGCCATTGAACAAAAACCTAATATTTTGAGTGAGTGGATTGGCTCGCCTCGGTCCCTAGCCATTTGTCTACAACGACAAAGATTTTCCCCAAGAACAAGAATGGTGTTTACCCTGTGAAAAAGGACTACGTTTATGGGCGAACAACCAGTTATGGATGACTTTCCGTGCAGAGGGCAAATCACGTGTACCAGAGGTACATGGTAGTACCCGCAGATTCATCTGTATGTGCTCCCGGTAAGGGATAATTCAGACCCTTTGTGAAAAGAATAACAAGTTGTGGTCACTAACGTTGCCTGGTTGAAACCATCATTCTAGTGTTTGTGAGCGACATGCCTTATAGTATCGTTTCTCCAACTCAGTGTTGCCACATATTCATGTAAGTGTTCCAGTAAATAACCAAACAGGCCCCATCAAAGAGAGGCACAGGCAGCCTTAGTTACCGTTATTATTATGGTACACTTGTAATACGCTGGCGGCTTATTTTAAAGTCCATGTGATTTCCGCGATTTTACGTGATATTGTACACACCTACGCCAGTTCAATAGTCCTATTATGTGCATTGAGCATAAGAAAATGTAGGATATAGGTCGACTATCCACGTTTTGCTTGTAGAATACGCATACACGAGTCTTACAGCTTCATTCGTCGCTAGGTCAGTCATCCACACAGTCAGTTGGTCGGTCGGTCAATGGGGGTGGGGGTGGGGTGGGGTTGGTTCAGTCTGTCAGCCTGTCTGTCTGCCTGTCCGCCATCATGCAGTTATCTGACCTATCACAGTCGATCAGTCTGTCACTCATGCACTCATACGATCTGTTACCCATGCAGTCCGCCAGTAATCTAATCTGTCACTCATGCAGTCATCTGATATGTTACTCATAGAGTCATCTGATCTGTCACTCATGCAGTCATTCTCTCTGTCAGTCACGTAATCATCCGATCTGTCACTCATGCAGTCGGTTGGTTTGTCACTCCGTTGGTCTGTCAGTGCGTTGCTCAGTCGGTGGGTCAGTCGGTGGGTGGGTGGTTTGGTCCGTCATTCCGTCACATATGCAGTCATCCGATCTGTAACTCATGCAGTCTGTTAGTCTATCAGTCATGCAGTCGCTCATCCGATATGTCACTCATGCAGTAATCAGATCTGTCACTCATGCCGTCTGTTAGTCCGTCACTCATGCAGTCGGCCATTTATCCGAACTATCACTCATGCAGTCAGTCGATCAGTCGACCTGTCCATCAGTCCATCACTCATACAGCTTGTCATCTGATCTGTCACTCATGCAGTCGGTCGTTCGACCTGTCCATTAGTCCGTCACAGTCATCCACTGTGTCACTTATGCATCCAATCAGTCCATCACTCATGCTGTCGGACAGTCGCTCGATCGGCCAGTCATTATGTCCATTAGTTCATCATTCAACCAATCTGTCATGCATGTAGTTCATCACTCGTGCAGTTGGTCAGCCGATCTGTCATTCGTACAGTCAATCAGTCATCTGCTCTGCACTCATGCAGTAAGTCGGTCAGTCATTTGGTCACTCATTCGGTCGGTTAGTCCGCCTGTCAACCTGTCCATCAGTCCGGTACACACGCAGTCATCAGACCTCTCACTCATACAGTCTGCAAGTCCATCACTCACCCAGTGGGTAAGCTGATCTGTCACTAACGCAGTAGGTTGGTCGGTCGGTCAGTCGGTCGGCCTGTCCGTCAGTCCGTCACTCATACAGCTATCCGAGCTGACAGTCATCCAGTCTGTAAGTCCGTCACTCATGCAGTTGGTCATCTGATCTGTCACTCATGCAGTCGGTCAGTCGGTTGGTCGGTCGGCCTGTCAGAGTCAATCCATCACTCATACAGCTATGCGAGCAGTCACTCTTGCAGTCTGTCAGTCCATCACTCATGCAGTTGGTAATCTGATCTGTCACTCACGCAGTCAGTCGGTCATCCGATCTGTCACTCATGCAGTTAGTCAGTCATCCGATCTGTCACTCATGCAATCGACCGGTCATCCGATCTATTACTCATGCGGTTGGTTGAAAATTGCCAAAAAGTCACGCATCTCTTTCCCCTCCCATATCAATACTGCATCTATTTGTAATTTCAAGGTAGTCTGAGATGAGGTCAAGAAAAACCAAGATATGATTGCTTTTTCATAATGAAAGTCCCGTAACGAAAACACCACAATACTTGTAAGACACACGTAGGAATGAACGTGGGTTGCGCTGCCCATTTTCGTAACAACTGCAATAGTTTGCAAACTATTGTGAACGCGTTGCGAAAACTGATAACGCAGGCATCATTCACTTATACGCGGTACGCGTTACCAGTATTTTGGCCAGTTTACAACTAATTCACCTATTTTAGTCTAGCCTATCATTTCATGTAGTCGTTAATAGTATTTACTGATGATGCCTACATCTAATAACAATAGCTGATTGACTTCAGTTGAAACTGAAAAGCGAAACAAAAAATGTCACGTTATAAGAGGGATTTCCCTGTATGAATATTTATGAGATGACCATTGAATACAATATAAACTAGATGGATAAGATCAGTAATTGCTGTACAAATGCGCTATTTGACGATCGCGGTAACGGTGGAATTACATCGTTTTATTGGCGGCATTGTGCAAATATGAACTTCTCCTGACATAATGAGATTATGTATATAGCCTAGAGACTGATTTATAATAAAGAAATGCGGTGACATAGCAGCTTTAATTGAGTCTTAACTATTTAATAAACATTATGTTTAATATTTTGAAACTAATTTGTCTGGGTGCTGTTGCTGCCATAGGTAGCTCGGGCGAAGTAAAGGATTCATACGCAGTTAACTGGAAGGGTTTGCCAATAGTATTTGCCACCTTTTATTTTTAATGTCCAACTACATATTGTTATACATTTTCTTGTTTTTCAGCTTTGTAAATTTGTATGTACATACATATTTTTCATATCTTTTTACTCCCTATTTTCCATTCTGTACTTGCTATTCTTTTCTAACTCTTTTTCTCCCTATCTTTATCTCTACCTTTGTGCTTTATATATATATTTATATTGCATAAACATGCACATCAGTCAAATTGCAAAAACTGTATCTTCTAATATAGCCATGGCGACCAAATATAATTGTTCTAGCTGTCAAACACATAATGGGGTGTAACCTTCAGCAATACAGAGCCGCCATAGGTTCATTTCATAGAATGTCATGTCCATGTCGTTTATAAACGAGTCAAAGGCATACTCGCTTTAAAACGCTTTGTTCTTTGATAGAACTTATCTATCTACTTAAAAAATTTATTCAATATATAATCTTAGAAACACATAAAAATCAAAGCATTTCTCGCAAGATTAATGCCACTTATCGTCGGTTTGAAATTCTAGGCTTATTCAATTTACAAGTTTACATACAGTCCCTCTTCACGACCCATAAGAATCCTTATCGAATTAATTTGTTATTAAATGGAGATATTGAATCTAATCCCGGTCCGCAAAGTGTATCTGCTATAAGTGTATTTCACTTAAACATAGATGGCATGAGACATAAATTACGTGAAATTGAAGAATTCATATGCGACTACGACATTGTCTGTTTTACGGAAACCAATCTAAACAATTCAGTATCTGATGAAGACCTGAAAATAGAAAATTACCACGAACCAATTAGAAAGGACCGAACACCTGACGCTAATTGTGTGTGTGTGCGTGCGTGCGTGCGTGCGTGCGTGCGTGCGTGCGTGCGTGCGTGCGTGCGTGCGTGCGTGCGTGCGTGCGTGCGTATATGCTATATTTCCGAATGCATGGAAAACTGCTACTATCTTTGCCCTGTTCAAAAAAGGATTCCGTGAACGACCTCAAAATTATAGACCAATTTCCCTATTAAGCACTGTTGGTAAAGTCATGGCAACAGCACCCAGTCAAATTTGTTTCAAATTACGTCACAGATTAAAAATAGTGCTGTCTCAAAAAATATTTCGCGAAACGCGAAACAGCAGACCGCTCCAAAGCCCAATGAATATTTCCCCGGAACATTTGTTCCGAAACAAATGTTTTAGCCAAATGTTCGTAGTGTACAATGAATGTTTCACTGAAACAAATGTTTCCGAAATCAAACTTGTAATATACATCATAGTTCGGATGGTAGTGGGCGTTAAGTGTGTGTGTATGGGGTGGGTGGGTGGGTGTATGTAATGGATTTGTAGTTTTAGACATGATGTAATAGTTTGTACTGCTATCCTACATAAGTGACCCTTATTGCCATAACAGCTTATATATTAATATGTAGGCCAACATTTCCAGACCAATTCGTTATCAATGATGGAGGTGTGGATTACACAATACAATGTCTTTTAAAAGATAAATGCTAAACTTCGTTGTCATAAATAGCTGTATAGAATTAGAAACTCAGGACTGGCACAAATCTCAACACATCTGCCATACAAGTGGACTCGAGTTAATAAATATATCACCTTTTAATTTTGTTAGATGTTTCGTCGATCAATACCGAATATGCAATGACAGTTACTATGATTAATATATACGAGGAGAATGTGTCACATTTGTTATTTCATAAACCATACATATTCACTGACATATCTCTGAAGCGGCACCCGGTCAGTTCTATTCACTAGATGCACCTGGTCAGTTCCAGTCACTAGATGTACTTGGTCAGTTCCAGTCACTAGATGGACCTTGTCAGTTCCAGTCACTAGATGCACCTGGTCAGTTTTAGTCACTAGATGCACCTGGTCAGCTCCATTCACTAGATGCAGTTGGTCAGCTCCATTCACTAGATGCACCTGGCCAGTTCCAGTCAATAGATGCACCTGGTCAGTTCCAGTTACCAGATGCACCCGGTCAGCTCCATTCACTGGATGCACTTGGTCAGTTATATTCACTAGATGCACCTGGTCAGTTTCAGTCACTAGATGCACCTGGTCAGTTCCATTTACTAGATGCACCTGGTCAGTTCTAGTCACTAGATGCACCTGGTCAGTTCCAGCCACTAGATGCACCTGATCAGTTCCAATTACTAGATGCACCTGGTCAGTTCTAGTCACTAAATGCACCTGGTCAGTTCCAGTTACTATATGCACCCGGTCAGCTCCATTCACTAGATGCACCTGGTCAGTTCTATTCACTAAATGCACCTGGTCAGTTCCAGTCACTAGATGCACCTGGTCAGTTCCAGTCACTAGATGCACCTGGTCAGTTCCAGTCACTAGATGCACCTGGTCAGTTCCAATCACTAGATGCACCTGGTCAGTTCTAGTCACTAGATGCACATGGTCAGTTTCAGTTACTAGATGCACCTGGTCAGTTCTATTCACTAGATGCACCTGGTCAGTTCTAGTCACTAGATGCACCTGGTCAGTTCTATTCACTAGATGCACCTGCTCAGTTCTAGTCACTAGATGCACCTAGTCAGTTCCAGTCACTAGATGCATCTGGCCAGTTCCAGTCACTAGATGCACCTGGTCAGTTCCAGTCACTATATGCACCTGATCAGTTCCAGTTACTAAATGCACCTGGTCAGTTCGAGTCACTAGATGCACCCGGTCAGTTCTATTCACTAGATGTACCTGGTCAGTTCCAGTCACTAGATGCACCTGGTCAGTTCCAGGCACTAGATGCACCTTGTCAGTTCTATTCACTAGATGTACGTGGTCAGTTACAGTCACTAGATGCACCTGGTCAGTTCTATTCACTAGATGTACCTGGTCAGTTCAAGTCACTAGATGCACCTGGTCAGTTCCAGTCACTAGATGCACCTGGTCAGTTCCAGTCACTAGATGCACCTTGTCAGTTCCAGGTACTAGATGCACCTGGTCAGTTCTCTTGATTGGTGCAGAATTAAGCAGCGGTTCCTGGTGTTGTTATATCAGCTTGTACACGTGCTGGCGTCCAGCCATTCCGATTACGAGGATTATCATTACCAAGTCTTTCTTTCCGCAGTAACTTTCCTCCCATGATCTATCGACGGGAATTCTAGTGGCATCTCCAACTGCGATTATGGGAACTATCCCAGCCATGGATGGCATCGCTCGGTTATTTTAAGCCAACAGTTTGAGTGCATGTTGAGCCACTTGAGTGGTAGATTTGAAATTGGCACCAGAGACTTCAGCATAAGTCAACTAAAAGGCCGGTTATACATTGAATGGAAACCCGGTGAATGGGGTAAATAACATACCTCAATGCTGTCCCATTTCATGGATACGCCGCTAAGACTTATATAATAATAACCAAATGAAATCGTCTGATGTTCTTACTTCGTATAAGTAAGTTTTCGGCCAAGGAAAATATTCCCTAAGGCTGTTTGTACATAATCCCGTAGAATCGCCGTTCTTATGGTGGATTCTGAGTTCCATCTGTGTCGAAGTTTGAAAGTCTCTCTACCGTTTCAATGACTGCGTTCAAAGGGAGAGAAACGATTTGAACGTCCTAAGTCTTAATTCACTGGGAGAATCGGCATACACAAGGGTAAATAAATGTTGACGTTGTCTATCATTTTACCTCGTGTATCATTTTACCCCATGTACCATTTTACCTCGTGTATCATTTTACCCCGTGTACCATTTTATGTCGTGTATCATTTTATCTCGTGTAAAATTCTAGTCCGTGTATCATTTTACCTCGTATCATTTTAGCCCATGTATCATTTTACTCCATGTATGATTTTAGCCCGTGTATTATTTTACCCCATGTATCTTTTTAGCCTGTGTATAATTTTACATGGGCCCATGTGTTATTTTACTTGGTGTATGATTTTAGCCAGTGTATTATTTTACCCCATGTATCATTTTAGCCAGTGTATCATTTTATGTGGGCCCATGTATCATTTTACCCCATGTATCATTTTAGCCCGTGTATCATTTTATGTGGGCCCGTGTATCATTTTACCCCATGTATCATTTTAACCCGTCTATCTTTTTACGTGGCCCGTGTATCATTTTGGCCCACATATAATTTTAGCCCATGTATCATTTTAGCCTGGGTATCGCTTTACGCGGGTCTGTGTATCATTTTAGCCCGTGTATCATTTTATGCGGGCCTGTGTATCATGTATCATTTTAGCCCGTTTATGCGGGCCTGTGTATCGTATCATTTTAGCCCGTATATCATTTTGGCCCGTGTATCATTTTGGCTTGATGCGGACATTAGGATCAACCAAATCCATCCAATAGCTCAGGTAATATCACCGTTTACGCGATACTCGCAAAGTCTTGTCTGCATTTCATACGCTTTCTATGCGCATCCATTTTGAATTTTAAGACAAATTAGGAAGGATTATATTTTCTGTTACAAATCTCTTTATATGTCAACTTATATATTCGGGTATGAATGGATTTTCTAGTGGCCTTTAAAGATTCAATTCTTTTCATCTCTATATTCTTGTCGAAATGACTACGGCAATGGCCACGCACTACTCATTGCATACATTTCTGGATCTAGTATCGAAGGGCAACCTTTTTAATTTAGACCATATAAACCAAAAACACGTTGTTCGACAAACAAAAACCTTTTTATATAACAAATTTAGACAACTGGAGAAATGATATCAGCAGCTCGAACAGGTTAACATTTTACACACTGATAAAACAAGACTTTAAATTTGAAACATACCTAAAAAATCTACAGAACAGAAAAGCCCTAATACTCTGCTATTTTCGAACTCCAAATCATTATTTAGCAATAAAAGCCACGCGATGGGTGGGAATTGAGAGAAGCGAGCCTGTTTTGTATAAATTATGTAAACTAAAACCATACTCAAAGAAAAAGGATAGACACAAACAAAATCACGACGACGACAGCAAAAACAACATCATAATAATAATAATAATAATAATAATAATAATAATAATACTTATATTTCTATCGCCACACATGTACCATACTTTATTTGCCTCACATGCCATTTTGTAATGGCCTGAGTGAATAAAAGAAAACTGAAAACTGAAACTGAATGTATGATGTAGTAGATTCACACGTAGGTGGAGTAGGCCTATGTCGCAAGCGTTGTTTTACTAAACCCGTTGGGAAATGGCAAGAAAGTGGATTGACGCGAACCTTAGAAATATTAGTCCATGTGATAAATTCAATTTCAATCTTGTCGTTTCCTACCAAATTTATCACACGGATTTTTTGTAGCATCTCATTTTAAAGCTACAGCTCGTTTCCAGCTCGTTCGCAATGAGAACCTACTAAACACAGGTGATAAATTAATACGAAATGGCAAATTGATTTTATCCTCTGTATATTCACAAATGCTTTGCTTTACTTGTAGTAAGCTAATCGGATTACAAAGCGCATGACATTCAAATGACCTTGAGTACTCACTAGCGCGCATTCAAATGACCTTGGGTACTCACTAGCGCCCATTCACACGTGCTTAGTACTCACTAGCGCACATTCACATGTGCTTGAGTACTCACTAGCGCACATTCACATGTGCTTAGTACTCACTAGCGCACATTCACATGGCCTTAGTACTCACTAACGCACATTGACATGTGCTTGAGTACTCACTAGCTCGCATTCACATGGCCTTGCGTACTACCTAGCGAGCATTCATATGGGCTTGAGTACTCACTAGCACATTCACATGGGCTTGAGTACTCACTAGCTCGCATTCACATGGCCTTGAGTACTACCTAGCTCACATTCACATGACCTTGAGTACTCACTGGCGCACATTCACATGTGCTTGAGTACTCACTAGCTCGCATTCACATGGCCTTGAGTACTGCCTAGCAAGCATTCACATGGCCTTGAGTACTCACTAGCTCACATTCACATGGCCTTGAGTACTCACTAGCTCACATTCACATGACCTTGAGTACTACCTAGCGACCATTGATATGGGCTTGAGTACTCACTACCCCACATTCACATGGGCTTGAGTACACACTAGCGCGCATTCACATGGCTTTGAGTACTCACTAGCTCACATCCACATGGCCTTGGGTACTCACTAGCTCGCATTCACATGGGTTTGAGTACTCACTAGCTCACATTCACATGGTCTTGAGTACTCACTAGCTCGCATTCACATGGCCTTGCGTACTACCTAGCGAGCATTCACATGGCCTTGAGTACTACCTAGCGAGCATTCACATGGCCTTGAGTACTCACTAGCTCACATTCACATGGCCTTGAGTACTCACTAGCTCACATTCACATGACCTTGAGTACTACCTAGCGACCATTGATATGGGCTTGAGTACTCACTAGCCCACATTCACATGGGCTTTAGTACTCACTAGCGAGCATTCATATGACCTTGAGTACTCACTAGCGAGCATTCACATGGCCTTGAGTACTCACTAGCTCACATTCACATGACCTTGAGTACTCACTAGCTCACATTCACATGACCTTGAGTACTACCTAGCGAACATTCATATGGGCTTGAGTACTCACTAGCACACATCCACATGGGCTTTAGTACTCACTAGCGAGCATTCACATGACCTTGAGTACTCACTAGCGAGCATTCACATGGCCTTGAGTACTCACTAGCGCACATTCAGACGACCGTGAGTACTCACTAGCGAACATTCAGATAGCCTTGAGTACTCACTAGCGAACATACACATGACCTTGAGTACTATCTAGCGAACATGCATATGGTCTTGAGTACTCACTAGCGAGCATTCATATGTGCTTGAGTACTCACTAGCGATCATTCCCATGAGCTTGAGTACTCACTAGCGATTATTCACATGAGCTTGAGTACTCACTAGCTCGCATTCACATGGGCTTGAGTACTCACTAGCTCGCATTCACATGGCCTTGAGCGCTCACTACCTCGCATTCACATGGGCTTGAGTATGAGCAAAGCCATATACCACCGACCAAAACCGCTCACCTGACGACTGCTTATGCAATTTCCCATTAGACACACATTGCACGCATGCGCGTGGCGTGAAAGTTATGCGCGTGTTTAGTTTCTACGTGTCTGGGCCTATATGCGCCTGGTTACATTGACCTCGCAGTTTATATCACGTGTCTGGCTCTGTATGCATGAGCTACACGCGCATTGTTGATTAATGGACCTTTCCAAATTTATCCATCCATCATATGACGTCATAATCAACTACGTGACGTGTAAGATGACGTCACGAATGACTCGATATAGTACGTCTTTAACGCGTAATAGTCCGACACGGTATGCGAATTGTGTCTACCATTTAATAAATAGTCTGTTGAATATTTTGAAACTAATTCAACCATATGCAGCAACAGCGTCCAGTCAAATTAGTTTTAAAATATTTAACAGCTTACCTGCATATTTTTCTGGAAATTGATAGTCAGGGAGTTCAGAGATCCATCGATCCCAACATAAACGAGGTGTGGGTGGAGCTTAGATAGAGATGGGCGGCGCATAGCTAAAATTGGAACGGTTCATTGGCATTTGTGAAAAATGTTTGAGCCACAAGTCTACCGTCAAGAGTTCAAGCATAAATTTCCGTGCGCAGTTCGTGCGCAATCAGTGTAAAAATAGTATTAGCTGCACAATTATTTATGAATTCAATTTCTCAAACAAATCAAGTGACGGTCTTTTAATAATAATAATATCCTTACACTGGCAATGTTTAGTATGTACTATGTATATTTGTGTCGCATATGTTACGATGTGGCCTTGGAATGGGAAATAAAAACCCTTGAAACTTGAAACTATATTTCGGCACGCATGAAAGCTATCTTTATTTATTATTACACTGTATTACACTCAGACCCCTCAAGGGCATATGAGGCTAGATATTTACAGAATAATTCACCTTTCCAGAGTACACAGCCATCATATGACGTCATAATGAACTGCGTGGTGTGTACAATGACATCATAATGAATGACGTCATGAATGGCGTCGATAAGTACGTCACGAACGCATATTTGATGACGGTCTATGGGCTGTTGTACAAATTGTTTGCTTTTACTATTTAATAAATATTCTGTTGAATATTTTGAAACTAATTTGACTGGGCGCTGTTGCTGCCTATGGCAGCAACAGCACCCAGTCTAATTAGTTACAAAATATTCAACAGCTTCCCTGTATAGTTTTCAGGAAATTGATAGCTAGGGCATTCGGGGATCGATCAATCCAAACACGGCGAGGTGTGGGTGGAGCTTAGCTAGTGATGGACGGGGCATAGCTAAAAATGGAAAGGCCCATTGTGGTGGTGGTGGTGTGCCATGAATACATTATATTTTAAAAACAGATAACGCAGTTATTTTACAATTAAAACAACAGTTACGTTAATAACCTTACTGGAGTTCTATGTTATGAATATTCTACAGTGTTTTATGACGCAGGCTATATTTTATAGTGCGATGGGTCTATTAGCAAATAGAAGCAATTTGCATACATTTCTGAGGACAGGTCCATTGCATATTAGTAGAAGTAGTTTCATTGGGTATTTTCCATTTCTACTTGTGATATAGTACTGTGGCATATATTTTGTCCTTACGTCATTGTATTTGCTGCAGTTCGACAGAAAGTGTTTTTCATTATCCAGTTTATAACAAACGGTACATTGTCTGTCATTTCTGTCTGTTCTTATCCATCGCCCAGTCTCAATTGTCAATTTATAGTTTAAGGTCCTAAAGTGAACAAGTATAATGATGCCTTTAACAGGTAATGCAATTAGATATTTTTCAAATTGAAGCTCCTCCTTGATTTCCTTATAGAAAGCTAACCGGGTAGATGCTTGAAGCTGTGTTTTTCTTAGTTTGGCCATACTGCGTAAAAATGGTCGTTACCTTTGCCTTTGTCAGTTTCGCTAAAGGATGTTTTAGATAAGTCTGCTTTAATTAAGTCTTGTTCTATTTCCTGAAATATTGATTTTATTTTCTGAAGCCATTTGAAGTTTTGGTCATTTTCCGGTTGTAAGCAGACAAAATAAAGGATTGATGACAATTTGCCATATCCTGCGTTTGCCAAGCTATTAGGCCAAGCGCAGTTTCACTGCACACGGCGAGTTAATAACTTATCCCAGCGCCACTATGATGCCACGACTAATCTTCCCTCAATTATTATATCATTTAAAACTTTGTTTGAGCCGCCAACTTTTAAAAACCCGTAAAAGCGCTGTGGGTTGTCTTTGGATTAATCTATTATTTCAGTTAAGCTATTAGCCTTATACAGCGCACACGATGAGTTTCTCGACATGAATGAATGATATTATCAAACACGATAGATATTCTCCTCACGGTCATTCGTGGCCAAAATCTCCGCAAAATTTTCATGACCGTTTGCTAGGCCGATAGATCTCGTATGCGCCCCCCCCCCCCCCCTTCTCCCATTCCCTACCCCCACCCCACCCCGCCCCGAATAACATGAATGGGTAAGCGGCGTGTAAGTCCATCCTAAAAGAAGCACTCATGTCTACCTCAGATGCACGGGCAAGTAAGTGGTGTGCGAGTCTACAGCGCATGCGTAGGCAAGCAGTGCGTACGTTACCTAAGCAGCATGTCTTCCACACACAATTTCCACATTGTGGAACCAGCGTGCATGTTTACTGTACGCGCATAACCCGTTTCGCAGATGACCGATTTTAACCACGTGACTCGTGCGAACTTTCGAAGCGCATTGCATTGTGGGAGCGTTTGGGGGCAGCGTGTATTAAAATGACGTCGGCCATTAACGTCGCTTGTAGTAATGGCTATATCGTCTTTCTTTCCCCCTTTGAATGAATAGTGGAGAGATTCCAAGGCACGTATTTTAAAGCGAATACAATTATATTGAGGTACTTAACTAAAATAGACACGTGCCCTACTCATATATTAGATACAAATAAACTGAAATAAACTGAAAATGAACGCTAAATACGCATTCCGGGGGAGAGACTGACGAACAGTATTAGCCGCCGACGATCTTTCAGCGCTGACATTATTGCCAGATTTTAAAATATAATTGTTTAGTTTGCTTCACAAAACACGCATCTTAAATGCATTATTTATTTAAAATTAAATTATTAAAAGCTATATTTTAATTATGCAGCTTTTTTCGTCATGGCGCGTAAACCCAAATTCCTAAATAGATTGACGAACGGTATATAGGACAGGATTAGCCTACAATCTTAAAAGCATAAGCGCCGTGAAAAGGGTTTCTTTTGGGGTCCTAAGCAGAAAAAAGGGGCTTGGAATATTTTTGGGGAAAATTGATTTAAGCAGAAAATCGTTTATTATTGCTTGATTCGTCAATGAGTTGTGTTGATTATACAGGGGGAGCGTTCTCCAGCCAATTTCAAATAAATCATTTTAAAAATGATCTTAAATCACCTGAAATGATTGATCTTTAAACATCAAATAGCTAGAGGATGTCTTAGGAAGACTTGAGAGCCAAGAATGACGAAATGTCGACAATTATTTATTCATATATTGCCATAGATAGTTAATAAATAATAATGTGGGTGGGGTGTTGTTGCTAGTGGGGGGGGGGGGGGTAGAATAGTCACGCTTTCAGGAATGACTGTTCTGATGGGTCATACTATAATCCTGTGATGTGTAGGTGTCTGTTTTGTAAATAATATATATGTAGTGTCCATGAATGGGTGGGTAGGTGGGGGTGGGGGTGTTACATATTCACGAAGCATACCTAACGTATACCTTGTGTAAAGTAGACAATCAGCTATGGCCCAATCACAATGCTACATTTGTTAGTTACACTTAATCATTGTGCATGTTCCTATGCTTAAGTATGATTCATGAATCCAGCCCAAAGCCATAAGCTGCATGGGTGGGGCAATGGAGATTTTCGGAGAAGGTCAATTCTGTTTAACCCTTTAACCCTCAAATTCTCAAAGAAAATGTCCATTTGCAGACCAAGACAAGACCATTTTTGAAAATTGACCACTGAAATGACTGGCTCGGTTATCGGCCCGGTCATTCCAATGGTAAATTTTCAAAAATGGTCTTGTCTTGGTCTGCAAATGGACATTTCTCAAGACCACTGCAGAAGTCATTTTTGGCTGATATGAGCATAAAACCATACATTCACGTGCATTTGTTTATGCCCGCACGATCGATTGCCCCCAAACAGTCCCATAGTGCAATGCGCGCGATACGCGGTAAACAAAGATGGCGGTATCTGCGTCACGGTAAAATTTCAAAAATCGTATTTTTATGGCCAGCAAATGAGAAAATTAAAGAAAATTGCATATTTAAAGGGGTAATTACTTAAGGCAATGCCAGAAGATTATTTAATTCAAGCTAGCACAGTCTCAAAATTCATGGATCAGATCTGTCAATCAAGCGTCTGAAGACACAATCACATGACGTAACATCAACTGGTGCTACTATAAAATGACGTCACTAAAGGTTTGACTTTTGTCGACATAGTTTGAACGTGAAGTCGTTTCGCATAATATTATATTTACTATCTCTGTAAAGAAAATCAAACTATTTTACCAGATAACCTTTGGATCCGGATGATGTATTACTCATTCAGTTTTCCTCCCATCTTGCTGAAACTTTAGACTACTATTCTCGGGATATATACCCACATCCGTAAGAGCCCGATTTTCGATTCACTTCCCTGCTTGTTATTAGTACGGCGCCACACCCTTAAAATTTTTAAATCTATATACAATTTGTGGAACGGTCCGGAACGTCTTGTATACGCTTTTTTCTATTTATTTTTAATTCGTATGTTTTTGCTGACAGATTCTATACATGAGCATAGCTTTATGAACCCCAACTCCATTGAGTTTTAGGCTACGTATTAGCAAAAGGTATGATCTATAACTTAAAGCAAGTAGCAAAAATAAAATACATAATTACCATAGGAAAGGGAACGATCATGTTTTCCTTATCACATGCGTGTTTGAGGCAGTATGCAGAACAGATTATCTAATGATTTCTGGAATAAATGAGATACAATAGGCCCATACACATCCTTAAGGATGTAATGCACAACACACATATATTGCAATTATGAAAGGTCATTTCAAAATAATTACACGACCTGTTAATTCACGCTGCGTTTCCAGTTGACATGAGTGCACGTACGACTAGAAAACCGGGAGCGCAAGTAGTTGCCGATAGTTGCTAGTAATCGAATCGTAAGCGACATGAGCGCAACTTTTCTAGTCAGTTGCCGACAGTTCTAACGCAGCGCGGGTCGTCCTAGTTCGACCCGACCACAGCTTTACATGCATGGGTGATCAGTGTACATGTTTACCTTACGTGCATGGGTGATCAGTGTACATGTTTACCTTACGTGCATGGGTGATCAGGGTACATGTTTACATTACGTGCATGGGTGATCAGTGTACATGTTTACCTTACATGCATGGGTGATCAGTGTACATGTTTACCTTACGTGCATGGCTGATCAGTGTACATGTTTACTTTACGTGCATTGGTGATCAGTGTATATGTTTACATCACGTGCATGGGTGATCAGTGTACATGTTTACCTTACATGCATGGGTGATCAGTGTACATGTTTACCTTACGTGCATGGGTGATCGGTGTACATGTTTACGATACGTGCAAGGCCTATCAGCGTACATATTAACATTACGTGCATTGGTGATCTGCGTGCATGTTTACCTTACGTGCATGGGTTATCAGCGTGCATGTTTACCTCATACGGGTAAGTAGAGTGCTTGTTTACGCGACATTCCTTATTAAGCAGTTTGTATATATGTACCTCACACGCATGTACAAGAACCTACCCTACACGTGTATTTAAGCAACGGGCGTATCGATTTCATATGGATGGAAAAGTAGGATACATGCCCACCATCGGAAGGAATGTGTATCTTTACTAGACACGGGCTAGTAGATTGGGTGAGCAGGAGTCATATTTCATCAAGCTTTACTGAAGATCTGTTACCTGATTTCACTAATGATCAACTTTATCTGACAATCTTTGATACATCTATTAATGGATAATACATGTCATTAGCGAACGCTTAAATGGTCTTGCTATCCAACAAGCACACTCCCTAGCAGATGAAATCACTGCCACGGATGACTGGCACAACATGTTTCGGGCAGCCCGAGCCTTGAGAGTTACTGACTACACACCACCACTCACTGTACACAACTCTGAAGAGCACCTTATCGGGACTGACCAGGGCAAAGCCGAGGCGATTCGAGAATGGTTCAAGGAACAGTTCACTGACCAAGATGATAAGCCCTTGCACCCGTTCTCAGGAAACCGCAGGCCATTGCTACCACCAATTAAAACCGCAGAAGTTGGGAAGGCACTTAAAGCCCTGTAAAATTGACGTGCGCCTGATGGCATGAGAAATGAATTATTCAAATATACAAGTGACAATTCTGGGCTCATTGCTTTGCAGTACTGCTGACATTGCTGCACGCTGTGTCATGTGGAACACAGCTTTTTCCAGTCATTCTGAAAGCTATGGATTTGCAGATCAAAGATTCCCTTGATAAAAAAAGTCTACGTTTATACAATGCAACCTGCGTACACTTAATGATGTATAACTGTAACAGATGGGCAGCTCCAGAGGCAGCTCTAGACAAACTCGATGCCTGCCAACGCAAACACCTACGCATCATCACCGAACACCGATGGCCAGACAGCATAATTTCAGTGGTGAACTATACAAGATGTGTAATACGTCGCCGCTGTCTGTAATAGTCGCCCAGCAAAGATAGTCCATGTTTGGTCATGTGTTAAGGATGCGAGAAGACACACCAGCAAATAGAACCTTGGAATTCGCCTTACTCGGAGCCAGCGAATACAAAGACAGGAGATGACGTCATTACATAAAACTGCTAAGTGTGCTACGAGGAGACCTCAAGAAACCAGGACTCGGTACACTCAAGTCAAGAATGGACCTGAGGAAGCTAAGGATTTCGGCTGAGAACAAGACACAGTGGGCAAAAGCGAAGAACGACTGATTGCAACTGTAGGGTGTTTCTACTACTACAGCCGCAGAATACAGTAATCATACATACATACCATCGTATACATTGAGCAATTATACAAAACAACAAAGACGGCAGATCGCATCAATACGATCTGATTCCTATGCATTCAGAATAGTCGATCTCTTTGAAAGTATCACACCTAGACTTCAGTGACATCACCTTATGAGCATCCATGATATTCGCCTTCATAAATTAAAAGGTGTTTCACAATAAGAGATGTACATTTTACACATTGCCAAGTATCTACTGTCACGCGCATGGGCGATTGCAGGCCAGTCCATAGTCTCACTTTCTGGCGGTATTATCACGGTACAACGCACCCTACCTGACAATATGTATTTGAAGGAAACCGTTCATGCCTCAACAAAGTCATGTATGTCCTTGCCACATTAATAGATAGCTTATACCGCAATGGGTATATCAATGGACTTTGCTAAGCCTACACGGCTTTTATTTGACGCATCATGACCATTTGTCTCCTTTCAACCCATACTGGCTTTCTTTTCTAACAGTACTCTTTTCTATCTATAGGTACCGGTTCTATGAACGCTACCTCAACTTCATGGTTCTTTCTCTGTCCAAAATCTTTCTTAACAGTCTCTACGCCACTGAATGAGCACTTACATGACTCTTGGCTCAATGGATAAACTGACTTCAATAGACTCTGCTCATCTAAAGCGGGCTTATCATTGATGACCAGAGTCATGCAACAGTCAACCGCTAAAACGGGTTGCCAAACGCAGCGTGATGAATGTATGGGTATGTCCTTAGTGTCAGTAATATTGGCTCTATCATACAAGATATATTCGTAGACTACAAAAAGACATATTAGTGTTCGCCCCAAGTCAAGGACATATTAAAGCAATTTAACTTAATCTGGACGCCGGCTCCCTTGAACCGTTATTCTGATTTACATAAATACTTGTACCGCTGCTTGACTTAGTGACGATATGGTCTTGACACAGCCAGACTATGTCTCAGAAAGTATCTCTTCTTTCACCAGCAACATCTTGGCTCGATTCAGCCGCAAACCCAGTTTGCGTCACATAGAGGGTAAAATGATACATGAGCTAAAATTATAACAAAGACAACACGATCCACAGTGTCCAAAGGCAACACGATCCAAGGTGTCCAATGGCAACACAATCCACACACAGTGCCCAAAGACAACACGATCCAAGGTGTCCAATGGCAACACAATCCACACACAGTGCCCAAAGACAACACCATCCAAGGTGTCCAATGGCAACACAATCCACACACAGTGCCCAAAGACAACACGATCCACAGTGTCTAAAGTAAACACGATCCACACACAGTGCCCAAAGACAACACGATCCACAGTATCCAAAGACAACACGATCCACAGTGTCCAAAGGCAACACGATCCACACACAGTGTCCAAAGACAACACGATCCACACACAGTGCCCAAAGACAACACGATCCACACACAGTGTCCAAAGACAACACGATCCACACACAGTGTCCAAAGACAACACGATCCACACACAGTGTCCAAAGACAACACGATCCACACACAGTGTCCAAAGACAACACGATCCACAGACAGTGTCCAAAGACAACACGATCCACAAACAGTGCCCAAAGACAACACGATCCACAAACAGTGTCCAAAGACAACACGATCCACACACAGTGCCCAAAGACAACACGATCCACACACAGTGCCCAAAGACAACACGATCCACAAACAGTGTCCAAAGACAACACGATCCACAGTGTCCAAAGACAACACGATCAACACACAGTGCCCAAAGACAACACGATCCACAAACAGTGTCCAAAGACAACACGATCCACAGTGTCCAAAGACAACACGATCCACACACAGTGTCCAAAGATAACACGATCCACACACAGTGCCCAAAGACAACACGATCCACACACAGTGTCCAAAGACAACACGATCCACAAACAGTGCCCAAAGACAACACGATCCACAAACAGTGTCCAAAGACAACACGATCCACACACAGTGTCCAAAGACAACACGATCCACACACAGTGTCCAAAGACAACACGATCCACACACAGTGTCCAAAGACAACACGATCCACAAACAGTGCCCAAAGACAACACGATCCACACACAGTGTCCAAAGACAACACGATCCACAAACAGTGTCCAAAGACAACACGATCCACAGTGTCCAAAGGCAACACGATCCACAGTGTCCAAAGACAACACGATCCACACACAGTGCCCAAAGACAACACGATCCACAAACAGTGTCCAAAGACAACACGATCCACAGTGTCCAAAGACAACACGATCCACAGTGCCCAAAGACAACACGATCTACAGTGTTCAAAGACAACACGATCCACACACAGTGTCCAAAGATAACACGATCCACACACAGTGCCCAAAGACAACACGATCCACACACAGTGTCCAAAGACAACACGATCCACAAACAGTGCCCAAAGACAACACGATCCACAAACAGTGTCCAAAGACAACACGATCCACACACAGTGTCCAAAGACAACACGATCCACACACAGTGCCCAAAGACAACACGATCCACACACAGTGTCCAAAGACAACACGATCCACAAACAGTGCCCAAAGACAACACGATCCACACACAGTGTCCAAAGACAACACGATCCACAAACAGTGTCCAAAGACAACACGATCCACAGTGTCCAAAGGCAACACGATCCACAGTGTCCAAAGACAACACGATCCACACACAGTGCCCAAAGACAACACGATCCACAAACAGTGTCCAAAGACAACACGATCCACAGTGCCCAAAGACAACACGATCTACAGTGTTCAAAGACAACACGATCCACACACAGTGTCCAAAGACAACACGAACAACACACAGTGTTCAAAGACAATACAATCCACACACAGTGTCCAAAGACAACACGATCCACAGAGTCCAAAGACAACACGATCCACAGTGGTCAAAGACAACACGATCCACTGTGTCCAAAGACAACACAATCCACACACAGCGTCCAAAGACAACACAATCCATGCTCCACACACAGTGTCCAAAGACAACACATCCACAGTGTCCAAAGGCAACACGATCCACAGTGTTTAAAGACAACACGATCCACACACAGTGTCCAAAGACAACATGATCCACAGTGTCCAAAGACAACACGATCCACACACAGTGTCTAAAGACACCATGATCCACATACAGTTTCCAAAGACAACACGATCCACACACAATGTCCAAAGAAAACACGATCCACACACGGTGTCCAAAGACAACACGATCCACACACAGTGTCCAAAGACAACACGATCCACACACAGTGTCCAAAGACAACACGATCCACACACAGTGTCCAAAGACAACACAATCCACACACAGTGTCCAAAGACAACACAATCCACCCGCTGTGTCCAAAGACAACACGATCCACAAACAGTGTCCAAGGACAACACGATCCACAGTGTCCAAAGGCAACACGATCCACAGTGCCCAAAGACAACACGATCCACACACAGTGCCCAAAGACAACACGATCCACAGTGCCCAAAGACAACACGATCTACAGTGTTCAAAGACAACACGATCCACACACGGTGTCCAAAGACAACACGATCCACACACAGTGTCCAAAGACAACACGAACAACACATGGTGTTCAAAGACAATACAATCCACACACAGTGTCCAAAGACAACACGATCCACAGAGTCCAGAGACAACACGATCCACAGTGGTCAAAGACAACACGATCCACTGTGTCCAAAGACAACACAATCCACACACAGTGTCCAAAGACAACACAATCCACACACAGTGTCCAAAGACAACACGATCCACACACAGTGTCCAAAGACAACACGATCCACCCACAGTGTCCAAAGACAACACGACCCACACACAGTGTCCAAAGACAACACGATCCACACACAGTGTCCAAAGACAACACATCCACAGTGTCCAAAGGCAACACGATCCACAGTGTTTAAAGACAACACGATCCACACACAGTGTCCAAAGACAACATGATCCACAGTGTCCAAAGACAACACGATCCACACACAGTGTCTAAAGACACCATGATCCACATACAGTTTCCAAAGACAACACGATCCACACACAATGTCCAAAGACAACACGATCCACACACAGTGTCCAAAGACAACACGATCCACCCACAGTGTCCAAAGACAACACGATCCACCCACAGTGTCCAAAGACAACACGACCCACACACAGTGTCCAAAGACAACACGATCCACACACAGTGTCCAAAGACAACACGATGCACAGTGTCCAAAAGCAACACGATCCACACACAATGTCCAAAGGGAACACGATCCACACACAGTGTCCAAAGACAACACGATCCACACACAGTGCCCAATGGCAACACGATCCACAGTGTCCAAAGGCGACACTATCCACAGTGTCCAAAGACAACATGATCCACACACAGTGTTGAAAGACAACACGATCCACACACAGTGTCCAAAGTCAACACGATCCATACACAGTGTCCAAAGACAACACAATCCACACGCTGTGTCCAAAGGCAACACGATCCACAGTGTCCAAAGACAACACGACCCACACAAAGTGTCCAAAGACAGCAAGATCCACACACAGTGCTTACAGGCAACACGATCCACACACAGTGTCCAAAGACAACACCATCCACACACAGTGTCCAAAGGCAACACGATCCACAGACAGTTTTCACAGGCAACACGATCCATATACAGTGTCCAGAGACAACACGATCCACACACAGTGTCCAAAGGCAACACGATCCACACACAGTGTCCAAATACAACACAATCCACACTGTTCAAAGACAACACCATTTACACTGTTCAAAGACAACACTATCCACAGTGTTCAAAGACAACACGATCCACACACAGTGTCCAAAGACAACACGATCCACAGTGTCCAAAGACAACACGATCCACACACAGTGTCCAAAGACAACACAATCCACACACAGTGTCCAAAGACAACACAATCCACCCGCTGTGTCCAAAGGCAACACGATCCACAGTGTCCAAAGACAACACGATGCATGATCCCCACACAATGTCCAAACGTAACATGATCCCCACACAGTGTCCAAAGGCACCACGATCCACATACAGTTTCCAAAGACAACACGATGCACAGTGTCCAAAAACAACACGATCCAAACACACACAATGTCCAAACGGAACACGATCCCAACACAGTGTCCATAGACACCACGATCCACATACAGTTTCCAAAGGCAACACGATGTACAGTGTCCAAAAACAACACGATCCACAAACAGTGTCCAAAGACAACAGGATCCACACACAGTGTCCAAAGACAACACGATCCACATACAGTGTCCAAAGACAACACGATCCACACACAGTGTCCACAGTCAACACGATCCACACACAGTGTCCAAAGACAACACGACCCACACACAGTGTCTAAAGACAGCAAGATCCACACACAGTGCTTACAGGCAACACGATCCACACACAGTGTCCAAAGGCAACACGATCCACAGACAGTGTTCACAGGCAACACGATCCATACACAGTGTCCAAAGACAACACGATCCACACACAGTGTACAAAGACAACACGATCACACACTGCATCCAAAGACAACACGATCCACAGTGTCCAAAGACAACACGATCCACAGAGTCCAAAGACAACACGATCCACAGTGGTCAAAGACAACACGATCCACTGTGTCCAAAGACAACACAATCCACACACAGTGTCCAAAGACAACACAATCCACACACAGTGTCCAAAGACAACACGATCCACACACAGTGTCCAAAGACAACACGATCCACCCACAGTGTCCAAAGACAACACGACCCACACACAGTGTCCAAAGACAACACGATCCACACACAGTGTCCAAAGACAACACATCCACAGTGTCCAAAGGCAACACGATCCACAGTGTTTAAAGACAACACGATCCACACACAGTGTCCAAAGACAACATGATCCACAGTGTCCAAAGACAACACGATCCACACACAATGTCCAAAGACAACACGATCCACAAACAGTGTCCAAAGACAACACGATCCACCCACAGTGTCCAAAGACAACACGATCCACCCACAGTGTCCAAAGACAACACGACCCACACACAGTGTCCAAAGACAACACGATCCACACACAGTGTCCAAAGACAACACGATGCACAGTGTCCAAAAGCAACACGATCCACACACAATGTCCAAAGGGAACACGATCCACACACAGTGTCCAAAGACAACACGATCCACACACAGTGCCCAATGGCAACACGATCCACAGTGTCCAAAGACAACACGATCCACAGTGTCCAAAGGCAACACAATCCACATACAGTGCCCAAAGTCAACACGATCCACACACAGTGTCCAAAGACAACACGATTCACACACAGTGGTCAAAGTCAACACGATCCACACACAGTGTCCAAAGACAACACGATCCACACACAGTGGTCAAAGCCAACACGATCCACACACAATGTCCAAAGGCAATCCACACACAGTGCCCAAAGGCAACACGATCCACATAAAATGTCCAAAGGCAACACGATCCACACACAGTGTCCAAAGGCAACACGATCCACACACAGTGTCCAAAGACAACACGATCCACACAGTGTCCACATACAACACGATCAACTGTGTCCAAAGGCAACACGATCCACAGTGTCCCGTAATATCGTAATTTATATATCAGCAAATTCTCGGCCGCATTTCATAAAATAGTTGCGACGCTTTAGTGACGTAACAAGATCGCAGATCAATAAAGTAAACTGAGGCAGAATTTTACTACACAGCTTTTCGAAGACAGCGGTATTGGCAGGCAGGTAAGCATGCAGACCGCCATGCAGGTGTGCGTGCATTGCGTGCATGCGCGCTAGGGACGGAGGGAAAGAGGGAGACTGAGGGAGAGAGCACGAGAGGCAGAAAGGCAGAGACAGAGGAAGATGGAAGGACAGACAGACGGACAGATGGACGGACGGGCAGGGAGAGAGGAGGGAGAGACGTGAGAGAGAGAGAGAGAGCTGGAGGGAGAGGGAGGGAGGGAGGGGGCGGGGAGGGGAGAGAGATAGGGAGGGAGGGAGAGAGAGAGGGAGAGAGAGGAGAGAGAGAGGGAGGGTGGGGCAGGGAGGGAGAGAGAGAGGAGAGAGAGAGAGAGAGGAGATAGAGAGAGGGAGAGAGAGAGGGAGGGATGGGGCAGGGAGAGAGAGAGGGAAAGAGGAGAGAGAGAGAGAGAGTGAGAGAGAGCGGGAGGGAGAGAGAGAGAGAGAGAGAGAGAGAGAGAGAGAGAGAGAGAGAGAGAGAGAGAGAGAGAGAGAGAGAGAGAGAGAGAGCGCTAATAAATTAATTTCCTTCTAGTTTGACTGGGTGGAATCCATGGCTGGTAGCAACAACTTCCAGGAAAATAATTTACATTGAACTCAGCATGATCCACGGATGGTTGACCTCACGAGACGATACTATTATTTCAGGGTTAGATAAGGGCGCGATAGTATTTGATCGGTACTTAGACATACATACATGATTTTGTCGAAGGCATAAGATGCCATAATGCGCACATTAGTATAGAAAACGCGTCATACGCGAGCCCGTTCAGCGAGCTGCAGTACAGGGATGAATGAGAAATCATCACGAGACATGCTTTGCTTTACAAGTTCACTAATGACACTAAGTAATATAGCTCAGGGAGGGGAGATTATAAACCAGAACATTCGGCTCTTATATAATATCAAAACAACTTTCGGTAGCAATGTAGCCCTACGCAATAGTGAGGTAGTCAATGAAGGTCACGTGTAATGATGAGTACAGCTATTAATGGACTCCTCGGGGACTTTTTACCACGGCTGTACAGGCAAACAAGCCGTTTTCATTTATATAAATATCTTCAGTATAATGTCTTATTCACGTGTGGTTTAACTGCATAGAGCGGGCCCATTCAAAAAGCTTAACGTTAACCCTACCTGCTCCAAATAGTCGCATTTCTCTCCTCTGTTTGAATGATGGTAGCAACAACCGTACACATCTGGAATATTATAACAGCTTTCGCGGTATTATTAGCATCTCCATCATTGAATGTTGACTGATGTAAGCCATCAGACAATAATTTCAATGGGCAATAACTCTGGACATGCAGAATATTTTGAAAACAATTTGACTGAAAGTTGTTGGTGGCTTAGCCACCTACGAAAGTTGTTGGTGGCTTAGCCACCAACAACTTTCAGTCAAATTGTTTTCAAAATATTCTGCATGTCCAGAGTTGAACCCCATGGACAATGTAGTCTGCAAACAATTAACTACATTCTCACTCATTTCCGTTCTGGTGAACCTCAGGTTCTACAGGACTGTCAAAACTTGAATACAACAGCGTCAGTAGCTTAATTAACACAATTTCAGGCATTTCAAAGTAACCATGCTATCACCTGTTATATTATCGGTATGGAGATTGCCCGTTGTCGCGTGACACACGTTTTAATGGCCGATGTTGACTGTTCCTGTGATATTTCACTCCCTGAGCTTATTGCTTGTTACGGATATCCGGCGATAATCGCTCAGTCACTCAGTCATTCATTTCGCGATCGATACGATTACTATCCGCGCATGAAGAGACAAGGTATTATCCCACGTGTTGCTATAGCGACTCTTCAAACATGCTCTAGCATCAGCAACGCTGATACGTCCTTAGTTCATTAACCAATGAAAAACTAGCACGATGACTTACCTCTGGACTATATAAACAGAAATCGGTCCATTTAGGCTCCCAATATATAACTCTATCTATATAACATGCGCCCCTTAGTAATATTATAATACAAAGTTTGAGTGCAGATTTTTTAACTGGCTTTATATTGTGTGTGTGTGTGTAATGATGCATGGATATGGGTCACACTACGCGTTCGAAATAGATATGAGATATGATATCTGCTCGTGATAGGAATGATAACTTTAGGTTTAATACATTGTGACAATAGATACGCCCATCACCGTACTTAGCAGAATGGCCGTTCTACAGCTCATGCCTGAATCCTCATAGCTCTGGCTATGGTCTAATGATTATTGTCAAATTTGTTGACAGCAACTCTGAGTATAAATCAGTGGCGTAGCAATATCAGGTTAAATAAACCCCGGCCCCGATCATTAGCATTAGCGCCTCCACTCCACACACCAACCCCCCCCCCCCCCCCCCCCCCCCTCGCCCGCCTGTCACCCAATATCTAGAAGTTTAAAAATGACATTGTTGATAATAATTACTGTAACCCAGTAAAATAACATATTTTACCACCCAGAATACAGATGGTCTCAGAGAATCTAATTTAAAAAATTTCCAGGGAAAAGAGACAGTGGCTATTCGGGGTGGGATAGCGGGCTGATTGGGATGGGGGGAGGGGGAGGTATGAGTACAGACTGCCACACCTAAAAGAATTTTGGGGAAATATTTTGGGCAAATACATATTTGCCCAGATTTTCTTACCCAAGATTCGATCACTCTGAATGCACAAGTACACATATTAATGCAAGGCATCAATGGTAAATAGCGTGCCAGGAGGTTATTATAATTCTGAGAATAAACTCAATTGTTTCATGAAAAAATGAAGTTATATAAAGGCATACAAGCCACTCATGACAAAAATATAGGCGGACAATACCACAAAAGAAGGAATATTTATTGCAAAAGGATATGGGCAGTATTAGCTATGGGCTAGGAAAAGCAGCTTATATCTTTGGTCAGTCCAACAAGTTTTCCATCCATCCTTTTTCTCCAGGCCAAACTCCTTAACAGAGAGAGGAACAGACACAATTAAGAGCAGCGAGTGATGAGAAAATTGCACTACTGCATCAACAGAGAGTAACAGATCAAATTTGGGTCATTAGTTATCAACAACTTGTAAAGATAAAGAAATCAGCAGAACTGGAAACCCAGTCAGTAGAAAATCGGCGCAAGAAGCAGTACAGACCCTGACACCCATTCAAACATATTCAAGAAGACTGTAAAGAATATTTTAAACCTAAATCTTGATACCTTCTTAAACAGACGTGAAGAGTTTATTACCCGGAAATATATTGATGAAATATACACTGCAATGCTAGTGAAATGCACAAAGCAAGTATATCTTTGATGCGATACAGGACCCCGATCTGTACCGACAGATAACATTTTCAACAAAGTTAAGTGGCCAGGATAGAACCAATACCGTGGACCTAGTTTTCCCCACGAAAATGATATAGTAGAAAACATTCTGATTGAAGACCCAGTGGGAAACAGCCACGACATCGTGATCTGTTTCATTTAGCTATCGTATCTGTGTCACCTACTAAACGATATCATTACTGGAAACAGTGACAAACTATTAAATCAAATATCTTTGCTCGACAAAAAGGTCAAAATCGGCCTCAACCGTTGTAATGATGACGATCTTGTTGATATGTACAAAAGTTAGGGTATTAGCCTGATAAGTCAGGTTCTACCAGTACACGCGGCTAATAATATGGCATATATAGAAACATTTTCACATTACGATAATAAATATTCGGTGGTAGAATTATTACAAAATTTCGCACAGCACGAGAACATCGTGAGTTCTACATGGCCTTATGTTCGAAAACTGTCTACAAGGCATGTAGAGATATTCTGGTACCGAATATAGTACATTATTCGAATTTGACAATGGTGTGTCACTACTAAATTGCATATGACGAAATTACTGTATAGTAAACAATTTTTTTAACCTGTGATACTTTATTAGTATTTAATTTATTGACGCACTGGCAACGCGCGGCTTCAATTTCCACATGCTAACCAGCCGACAGTCATGTACCCATTAGTTTAATTTGTTGATCACCATCTCCCCGGTCAAGGATCGAACCACTCCGCATGGCATCAGCAACCAGACATCTTTCCACTGGACCACCGCGCCAAGACAAAAAGTCTAGGTTTAGCCGACCAGCTTTCACATGTCTGATATACTGACACTCTGACGATTCATATGGGACTATCTGTGGATGCACCTGCTACGATTCAATCCTAGGCTTTTTATGCCTATTGTACTCTGAATCCATCACGGCTCTGGCAGTATATGTATTTATTTTATTGACGCACTGGCAACGCGCGGCTTCAATTTCCACATGCAAACCAGCCAACAGTCATGCACCCATTAGTTTAATTTGTTGATCACCATCTCCCTGGTCGAGGATCGAACCATCATACTGCAACTCCGCTTGGCATCAGCAACCAGACATCTTTCCACTGGACCACCGCGCCAAGATAGAAAATCGTTGATCTGACAGAATTTGCGCCAATTTTCGGTATGGAATTGTGTACTATGAAATTACGTTCCTGTAGAATTTTTTTAAATTCGGAATACAACTAGCATATTTCCTATAAGTATTTGTGGGTGAAATTCTGGGGGTGAACGTATTGCAATGAAAACCATGAATTAGCCTAAGTTTGAGCATATTTACGTTACAAAATTTTTAAATCTCACTACGTCGTAAGCTTACGCCTATAACTATCTAAACATATGGGTGATATTCTGGGCCGAACCCATTATGAGCGATATGTCAGGACATATCGACACCTATCTGAATGTGGTGAATGTGATCCAATCATATTACAATGGGGCCATATAGCGAATATGTAACTACATATTACCAAATTTCTTGATGGTAGAATCGTGCAGAAGCAGTAGTACATATTCAGTTATATACACCTTTATGTAAAAAAATGATTACAAACCGAGAACTGAGATTCTAATACTGAATATAGTAAATTGTTGGCATTTGACAACTGTCCGTGGCTACTAAATTGAATATTACGAAATTACTACGTGGTAGAAATCTCAAGATTCATTAGCGTATTCATATCCCTATCTTATCATATGGGTGAAATTATGTAGCCACACATATTGCGGACGGTAGGGTATTGAAAACCGGAGATCGGCCAACATTGGAACAAATTTATGGGATGAAATCGCATAATACGAAAATATTTCACGTTCGAATTCTTTTAAATTCCCAATGTAACTAGCATATTCAAACTCCTATACGTCTATGTGAGCGAAGTGTCTGGAACCGAACATATTACGGAAAGTAGGGCACCGGAAACCACGAATACACCATCATTTGAGCTAAATTTTGCGTATTAAAATTACTTCATCTAGACTTTATTAGATTCGGAATATAACTAGCATTTTAAAGCTCAAGTCTATGTGTGGTAAATTATGGGGCTGAACATACTACAGACAATAGGGCACCGAAAACTGTGGTGGTTTATTAACCCAGTGAACCGTTCCAGTTTAGCTATGCCCCGCCCATCTCTAGCTAAACTCCACCCATACCACTCTCGATTTTGGATCTATGGATTTCTGAACTTCTAGATGATAAATTTCCAGAAAACTATGCAGGTAAGCCGTGGAATATTTTGACACTAAATTGACCGGGTACAGCGACAGCGCCCAGTCAAATTACTTTCAAAATATACAACAGCATTTTTATTAAAGAACAAAAACATACAATTCGTACAACGTGTCAGATTATTAAGCATTTACGATGGACTAAATCGAGTCAGTCATGACGTCATTATTATGACGTTATCCTACGCGTCACTTAATTAATTACGACGTCATATGATGTAATATGATGGATAGTCAAGCTGAAAATTTCCATTAGCAAGTGGTATTAATTACCCTCTCTCCATCAGAGGATGAGTGTATTGCATTCGGGTCTACGTGCGTTCGGGATGGCAAGGGTCTACAATCTATGATTGGCCTTGTTAAAATATGTGACCTATAAATATGGGTGCTCTCGTAATACAAGTGGTCTATATTGTGTTTACAAGTGGTATTAGCCCTGTAATACTCAATTTGCTCATGCCAATTTCAATAGAGGGATCCATTTCTAGGTATGCCACGCCTATTTCTAGCTAAGCTCCACCGCTTTTTTGGGTGTTGGAATCGATGTATACATATATACGCTGAATAATGAATTCCCAGACTTCCAATTTCAAGGTAACTATACAGGTAAGCTGACGACTATTTTGAAACTAATTTGACTGGGTGCAACGAAAACCATGAATCAACCTAAATTTGAGCCGAAATTATTTCATGGTAGATAGTTTTAAATCTCACTACTCCGTAAGTGAAATTCTGGGGGTGAACGTATTGCAATGAAAACCATGAATTAGCCTAAGTTTGAGCATATTTACGTTACAAAATTTTAAAATCTCACTACTCCGTAAGCGTATGCCTATACCTATCTAAACATATGGGTGACATTCTGGGGCCGAACCCATTATGAACGATATGCCAGGACATACCGACGCCTATCTGAATGTGGTGAATGTGAACCAACCATATTACAATGGGGCCATACGCGAATATGTAACTACCTACTATGAGATTACTTGATGGTAGAATTGTGCAAAAGCACTAGCTCATTTTGAGTTATATACATCCATATATATTAAAAATTTATTACAAATCGAGAACAAAATGATACCGAATATGGTAAATTGTTGGCATTTGACAACTGTCCGTGGCTATATACCAAATTGAATATTACGAAATTACTACGTGGTAGAAAACTCAAGATTCATTAGCGCGTTCATATCGCTATCTAACCAAATCGGTGAAATTATGTGGCCAAACCTATTGCAGGCAGGTAATAGTAGGGCATTGAAAACCCGCAGATCTGCCAAAATTTGGAACGAATTTACGCGATGAAATTGCATACTACAAAATTACTTCACGGTCGAATTTTTTTAAATTCCCAATATAGCTATCGTATTCAAATCCCTCTACGTCTATGTGAGCGAAGTTCTGGAGCCGACCATATTACATACAATCAGTAGGGCACCGAAAAGCACGAAAAAACCCAATATTTAAGCCAATTTTTGCCTAATACAATTATTTCATCTAGAATTTGTTAGATTCGAAATATACTTGGTATATTAAGGCTCAAGTCTATGTAGGTGACATTATGGGGCTAAACATACTACAGACAATAGGGCACTGAAAACTGTGAATCAACGGAGATTTAGCAAATTTTCGGTATGAAATTGTGCACTACGAAATTACTTCATGGTAACAATTTTTTTATCCTCAATCCATTATTTCACTAGCGTATTGATATACCTATCTAACTATATGGTTGAAATTGTGTGTCCGAATTTCCTGTAGACGTTCTTAACTTAGCACATGCATAGGCCTACACTTTCGGTTGATTTCTGTATTCAACAATCTGCTACAATATTATTGACAGCAATTTTGACTGGAAATTTGGAACATTGGTAGTCTATCAATACTACTACATAATTGCATTGACCATACATGGATTTATTCCCACGGATGGATTAAAGACAAAAGGATACTACTGATAATCACACATCCATTATTCATTCGTATCCCGCGAGTTCTCTTTCGATACGAGATCGAGAAATATATCTCGTATGTAGGGGCCTATTGAGTAGCCATTGACGTAGCGATTTCACGATCCACAGTGTTGCTTTTACAGTCAGCTACGGAGATAGACTGGGTCCCGGTCTGTCTGGTATCCATAGTTGAGTCTGTGTAACAGTCTAGTTGTTGTGATAACGTATGAAGATGACCGGTCATTACATTAGAGGTGTAGTTTCGAAGAAGCCAAGCCTTTATTTTTAGATGGATCCATTATTGTTAGCGAACTCTGTCTACTTTTTCACCCTCTACACTATTATTATGCATGTTTTTCTTTTGAAATTTACCACACACATAGTACGCCTCAAGACTGTCTGTAACACGTCTGTAATTTTTACCCTATCTCGAATGCAACGAATGTGAATCATATCTATAATACAATACGGGAAAGGTTAAACAGACACGGTACATCATCGTCGTCCTCATAATTTATTAACCCTGTATTACCTAAATTGAGTCAAGAATATAAAAAAATTTGCTTATTGAGTGCCTATTTGCAGGCCAATAGACGACTGTTTTGAAGAGTTACTATTAGAATGACTGGCTCAATTATCGAGCCAGTCATTTCAGTGGTGAATTTTCGAAACTATCTTCTCTTAACCTGCAAATTAACATCCTCAAGATCACTGTAGAGGCCGGTTTTGGCGGCCTCCTCATGAAAGGGTTAAAATACAACAAGAGAACATGTAGGCTTACATAGACAGTCGTTGTCGTTGCAATACTTAATACAGGTCTATGATAGCAACAAGTAGGTGGGTAGGGCGGGGTGGGCTACCAGTCAAAGCATTAAAAAGATATTCGTATAGTTGTCTTTATCTGAGATATTGAAATTCCGATGTTAAACATTCTAAAGGATTTTGTTAGAAAAACACACAATTGTGCCCAAGTAAGTCACATCTTGGTGGCGGTTGCTTGAAATGACTTCCATAGGCCTAACGTTAGTTAATCGGTCACTGAATCCGGATGGTTTATTAATACATTAATACCGCGCTCGTGTTGGTATCGATGGATCTCTGAGCTTCTTGATTATCAATTTCCAGAAAACCATACAAGTAAGGTGCTGACTATTTTGAAACCAATTTGACTGGGCGCTGTTGCTGCTTATGGCAGCAACAGCGCCCAGTCAAATTACTTTCAAAATATTCAACAGCATTTTTATTAAATAACAAAAACATACAATTCGTACAACGTGTCGGACTATTAAGCATTTAAGACGGACTAAATCGAGTCAGTCATGACGTCATGATTATGACATCATCCTATGCGTCACGTCGTTGATTATGACATCATATGACGTAATATGATGGATGGACAACATGAAAATGCCCATTAGCAAGTGGTATTAGTTGTCCTCCCTACGTCAGAGGGCGAGTATATTGTATTCACGGCAACAATCTATGATTGGCCTTGTTAAAATATGTGACCTATAAATATGGGTGGTCTCTTAACACAAGTGGTCCATATTGTGTGGGTCACGCATTACCAAGTGGTATTAGCCATGTAATGCTCAATTTGCTCATGACAATTTCAATAGAGAGATCCATTTCTAGGTATACAACGCCTATTTCTAGCTAAGCTCCACCCCTTTATTGCGTGTTGGAATCGATGTCTATATATACGCTGAATAATGAATTCCCAGACTTCCAATTTCAAGGTAACTATACAGGTAAGCTGATGACTATTTTGACTGGGTGCTTTTAAAGGTTTGCTGCCTCTGGCCGCAACAACGCCAGGTCAAATTAGTTTCAAAATATTCAACACGATGTTGATTAAACAGTAAAGACATACAATTCGTACACTTGCCGGACTATTCAATGTTCATGACTGAGCTCGATATGCCATTCATTTACACATTTTGGATTGGGGCGTCAACATGTATATGACGTAATTGATTATGACGTCATATCCTTCAGTTACAGATCGAATCCAGCCATTATCATAGAAAATAAGTGTTGAATAAATAGCAAAGACATACAATTCCAACAGCGTCTAGTCAAATTAGTTTCAAAATATTCAACAGCATGTTGATTAAATAGTAAAGACGTGCAATTCGCATACTTGACTGGCTATTCAATGTTCTTGGTGGAGCTAGATACGTCATTCATTACACATTTTGATTGTGACGTCCAGCTACATCTGACCTAAATAATTATGGCGTCATATACTGCAGAAACAGATCAGAAAAATCCATTATCATAGAAAATGTCCTATGTCTAATTGCCGTCCAAGAGACCATTGTGTTTTTTCTTTTGCAATTTACTACTGGAATTATAGGATCGGTTATCCAACCAGTCATTCCAGTGGTAAACTTTCAAAACAAGCTCTCCGGCGAGTAGCTAATGGGAATGGACATTTCTCACGATCACAGCAAGAAGCCATTTGTGGTCAGTTTGATAGAGTGCTAAAGTGGACATATAAGAGATGCCGCGAGTGGGCGTGTGCTTGAGTACTTTCATCTGCACAAGGAATGATAAACATGTTTTGTACGCAGTCCTCCAGCAAAAGAAGAGTACTTATTTAGAGTAGTTATTTGGAGTTCCGTTGGCTGTTTATTAAAATAATTAAGCGGTCATCGCCGCGCAAACTATTACAGTCGGACCAGAACAAATAAGAATTATGAGATATCCAGCAATCTAAAAATAGAGCCGAGAATTATTTGATCTCGTATCGATGGAGATCTCGCGAGACACAGCCCCACAAGCCCTTCCCCGCGAAATGGCTGCGCCTAAAGGCAATTCTAGCCAGCAATAAATAGAACCGTGGAGCGGGCACGTATTAAAACATCTGAAAATACTGATTTCCCTCCAATTGCTTCCAAAATGTGATACATTTCGCCAATTGGAGAATCTTCCACGGTTTGCCCTCTCTTGAATAACATCCTAAAAGTCCCACCCGCACCGCAAAAGGGTGATACCACAGTGTGCCCGTCATTTTCGAACCCTGAATCACAAATTAACTATTGAAACTAGGAGGTGGCGGGAATTGAAAGAAGTGAACGGTTATGTGAAAATTGCATTTTCTTTTTAATAGTGTAAAATATAATACTGATTGGAAACGATGTATCCCTGATTATGTTGCGAATAATACAATCGAAAAAGCAAAAGGACTCCTCTCAATATGCAACAAGCCTGTTATAACGAACCTCTTTAAATATCTTTTAACTCTAAGAAAACACAAGAACCATTTTATACAAATATACAAACTGTCTCTCTTTTCGCCATATTAACACTGTATAAAATAATTATGTCATTTATATGGCCTGAGTGTAAAGTGAAAAAAGCAAACACCCGCCCCCCCCCCCCCCCCCACCCAGTCTGAACATGGACCACAAACCACCTTGCAACGCCACTGGTATAAATGAATATGCACACAATCTTTATATGTGTACAATTCAGTGGTGTATAATTGTTGTAAAAGTGGGGAGGTATTACGGTATCCCAATCACGTCTACTACATCCCAATGTCAGTAAGTCACAGTGATATTGTTGGGATATATATATAAGAGCTTAAACCTAGTCGTATCCCCAGCAAAATATGTGGCCATAGGAGGACCACGTGGTGTGCCAAGGAAATATGTAGCAGTGCTCCGGATACTGGCAGGCTCTGCAGTGGCATGCCTTGTGGGCTAACCACAATTTCTGGGCATTGGAAATCTTCAGTCCACATGCTCGATTATGCGCTACTGAGTCTGGAAGAGCACACCATGCCTCATTGGTTACTGTTGTCTCACGGACCTGCGAGGCGTCCACGGTCTCCTATGTACCGTCTTAAACCTAGATATGCCCCACAATTATCTCGGCCATTGCAGTCGTAGCCAGACGGCACGAATGACGATCCTTGGGATGGGATGTGTTATTCCCAGACAGGGCTCGACAATGCCACTCAACACTGTAGCGAAGGCAGCGGCTCCAGCAGCAGGAATAACCTCATCACCCATCATCTTGACCACGGCCACATTCGCTACCACGTTACTGGCGACATGAAAGGTCAGGCTTAGCCGGTGTCAGTAGCTGCTGGGTCTTGCTTTTAAGCAGCTTCTCCACCTTCTGAAAACTCACCTGGCTCTCTAAGAGTTGCTTTACAATCTGTACCGTTGACGTCATTGTTTAAGTGTTGAGTATACATCGCGGTTAAACGTGTATGTTCTATCTTGAGAGAGCTAAGCAGATCTACCAAGTCTGCATCTGTTAGCTGATTAAATTGGTACTCGGGAATATCCATTAGCACTATGGAGACTATTTAAACCATGGGCCAGCTAGTACTATGTACTAAGTACTATGATGTTTTCCGCACCAAATTGAAGGGCTACAAGAAGCAACCAGATGAGTTGAGGGAGCTCTATAGCGCTGAGTCAACAGAGCAGCTGACAGTCGTGAAGCTCTACCTAAGATTTGGTAAGGAGCAGATCTTCATTGTGGAGTACGTCATCATGGGCGGCAGTATCGTCCGACAGCTCCTGTGCGCTAAGGATTCTTCAATGATCGTGAGTACCTCTCGGATGTCTTTCAGTTACTACATGCATCCGTGGCACACCCCCCCCCCCCCCTCCCCGACTCTGAGATTAATAGGGCTCTGCGCTACTACCAGCTAGAAAAAAGGCCGTACCGTGGAACATCCAGCCCTTGGCTGTGTATGCTGACGGCGTGCATAGGGGCTGTCTGGTAGGCCAAGCTAGTTAATGCGATCTCGGCAGCGCAGCAACAGCCAGGCCTGACACCACTCGTAGGGCTATCGTCCCGATACCATCGCTGACGCGTGGAATGGTAGATGCCATCACGGGTCGCTGTTTTTCGTCCCTACATGCTGATGGCAATGACTGGTTGATTCAATGATCCCGCTGACGTGAGCCCCAAGGTTGTGTGTGGGATCAAGTACTTCCCCGCATATGGATGGTCTTGCCTGATGCTAGTGATGTGCATATTCTGCACCAGCACCGTAGACTCGGAGTCTGAGTCGATTGAGAACGTCACTGTCTTCCGACAGCCGATTTTTCGGGAGATTTGATAGGGGAATCCTGAGTAGTCTCGTCTCGGGTCACCGTACATAATGCCCAGACCGTTGTTGTCAACACCATGCCACCAATATTCTGAGTGGGTGTTGAACTCTCGCTGTAGACTGCTGGCTGCCGAGAGGCTGTAGCTGTTGAGCTGTGGGTCGAAATCATTCATATCAGGCAGGCTTACACCCAGCTCATGGAGGATTCGTCTCACTGTATAGTACACATGGATCTGAGTCAGCTGGCAATGAGCACAGCTTCAGGGGTACCCGATTACGCATAAAGCAAACCGGCACTGATGTCACATCCTGCTGTGGCCGCCCAAACTGTTGGTTCCAGAACGAGAGATTCGGGCCTCACATCCAGGTGTGAGCTTTGTTCGCATCCTTTATGGTGACTGTGAGGTTGATCAGTGATCGTAGATTGATGGAGAAGCTGATGCGAGACCACCCATCGACCATGATGGAGATCAGGGTTAGATCTGGGACATCATCCAGCAGACCATATAGACGGTCAATCCAGAGTGTGTACAGGAGGGGCAGTTGGCTCTGGGCGATCGTCGTGACATTCACTTGGAAGGCCATCTATGGTAGTCATCTTAAAACTGTTGCGGACGCAGCAGACTATTTGACTAACGGACACCCACTGAATCCATCTCGTTTTTTAGTTCCTCCTTGTCCAACCGCCCACTGGAGCCTTTTGAGGTATTGCTGGCGCACATTGGGTTTCTCTGTGCGGTACAGGGTTTCGAGCTTCAAGATATGGTGGCACTCTTCATCACTGATCTGTCCATCAACTAGAGCTTTACTGACAGATTCGTCGATGGCCCGTGGGATGCTCTGTACTAATGCCACATATCTAGCATGCTTCTCCACCTTCCAGCTGATCTGGCGCTGTCCAATTTCCAAGCTGGTGGCCAGGACAGTGGCGGCAAGGGTCACGCCACCTAGTGGGATAGCGGCGATAGCACTCACCCCTGTAGTGAGGGTGGCAACGGCAGTCACACCAACACAGGCTCTAATCACACCCGCATCTGTGGTTGTGCATGCTAGACTTTATATCACCTGCACGTTCTGCTGTACTTTTCCGCCTCATGGACGAGATTCTGCCTAACTGTCGATCTGCTGGAGTCGCCATCCGGAGGCTGTTCTACCCTACCATGGCAGGATGTAGTTCAGGTTGCTTTTGCCACTCTAACCTTGTCATGGTATACATTGGTCTTAAACTTGTCCCGATACCTGTAAGATCTGCCCGTGAGTCATCATGGGATTCATCTTGGAGAGTCTGGCCAACTGTACCAGCTATTTGGTGTGGCGACACACCTCTCTCAAATACTCATCATCCAGTAGCTTGCACAGCTGTGACATCTGGAACTTCACCTTGTTCCCCTGGTAGTACGCCACCGTCGGTCGGGTTTCTTGGATTTATACTCCTGCCCCCCCCCCCCCCCCCCCCCCCCCCACCCCTTCTCATCTTCCCATTGCATGACTTCTACAGACTCATCACACTCGTCATCCACGAAATCATACGAGTTTGGCTGTACCGTGCCCCCACCCATGCTAGATGAGGCTATCGGCTTAGCGTACAGCTCAGTAATGTCCATATATTTCTGTGCCACTCTGGCACTCCATTCATATGAGTTCGACTGCTGCCATCCGTAGATCTGAACTAGCACCCCGGGGAGGGGTCGGTTCGCTATTGGTTTAGCCTGTATCATGTAGATATGGCAAAGTGTAACAACAGTGTAAACTCTAATTGAGCATCCGACAGACCATCCATGCGGGCATATAGATTAATGGTAGAGCTGTCAAACATGTCATTTGCATGGGTGAACATATTGGGTCTGATCGCTTTCCACAGTTCGCTGGTGGCTCCTGGCAGATATTCTATCACGTCTAACCATACTTCAGTCAGTGAGCAGTGGTAGGTAATGCCCAGTGGTGGATGTAACACATCGGCATCTACGTACGTGGTGGAATGCTGAGCTACCTTGAAGAGAACCCATTCTATCTGGTACTGAACCACACGTCTACCAACTAGAGATGGTCTGCTGACATTCTTCCCATTTTGGAGTAGCAATCGGACAGTCAGCATGGCTATATGCTCTGTTTAAACCCCCTGTATACAATGGAGCCCATATTTTCTGACTTGGCCGGTCTAGCTCATCTCGTGGACGTGTACGACGTTGATGATGCCAAAGTTAAGGAAGTCGAAGAGCTCTTTAAAACTACTCGAGCGTGTTTGGGCCCACATGTATGCAGACAACGTCTATTTTTCTAGATCTGCGGCTTCTAGCTGGTGGTAAAGTGAAGCAGTTAAGACCTGACCCTGATGGGGTGAAGATCTGCCTCGAAGCTGGCACAGGGCTCGATCTGATAGAGATATTTCTCGAGGGGTTCACCATGTTTAGTTTAACCCGCCATATATATGCCAAGGATGAAGGTTCTACTATTGCTCTTAACCGCGGTTGTTGCCTCGCAGACAGCCATGATATTAGATGCCAAGTGGGCACACTTCCGAGATGTTCCTAAGTATACCACGACCATCTGCGGAAAAACATCTATGACAGATTTCAGTCACGTGAGGAAATTGAGTCTGTCTGACACTTCTATGGTGTAGAAAGGTCTGGACGTGGTTGTCTGCAACCGAGACAGCACCAGATCCCCTGTGTCACATGTGAACATGCCAGAGTATGCCATGGTGCAGATAGTAGGCACTTTAGCATTCTTCCAATTGCGCGTTGACAAGGCAGCTGGAAAGGTCTGTGGGTAATCCCCTCATGCCGATGTGACACCGGTCGTGACTACGTGTTTGTTTGATTTAGGGCTCATACACTTCAGGCTATTCCTGTTCAAGTGTGATAGCACCATCCACATCAAAGCTGAAGAGTAACATCTGCTACGGCCGCTAAGAACGTCACATGGTAATAGCGTAGTTGCCCCATTGCCCATGCCATCAATGGATATACCCAGTCCTCTAACTCACGGGCTGGTGGTAAAGACACTATGAAGAATATTGGGAATCTTGAGCATCTCCACATCTCAAGCTCCCGATTTGCAACATTGCCCATGTCACACAATGACCCTGGAACCTTTTCACGACGTGCTGCAGAGCCTACACTATGCATATAGATCCACAGCTGTTCAGCAAAGCCCATTGTTGTTGGTCACACTGTAGAATATATATGTTCAGAAGTTGGTATATCACTGAGGAGGCGTATGCTCATAAGTTGGTATATCACTGAGGATGCGTGTCTCTAAACGGATGGTCAGACCATCCCATTCATGTCTAGCAAGCCCTAGATAAGCCATGGTATGTATTTGTGTGGCCCACGTCCCAAATTCCTGTTCCTCTGCCATTTGGCGGGTGCTGGGAGCCGCAGTTCGCCGAACCATGTTTCCAAGAACATACTGTACTTTTTCTGACTCTGGCCCTACCACTCAGTCTCTCTGGATTTATCTGAAAAATGCGGATTTTAACAGGGCCCCTGAATTTCTGGACATGACATCGTGTCAATATCTGTATTTTTTTTCATCCACGTACACATTTTTTAGTAATATCTATTTATATTTATATCAATATATAATTTTGTGCTAAATGTAGTTGTTGAATTAGCAATATTCATGAACTGTTACCAGTTTTCCTTTTATATAGTTCTATTTCGACCATATTCAAATCGACCTAACTAATCTGATTCGAGTAGCCATAAGATTTAGCTATTCTATATTCTGATGCATTGGGATGATAACAAACATATTGCGAGTTTATAGATTTGTTGAATATATGTATGTGTGTATGTATGTATGTATGTATTTTTATTTTATTGATGCACTGTCAACGTGCGGCTTCAATTTCTATGTGCTAACTTAGCCGACAGTCATGCACCCATTAGTTTAATTTGTTGATCACCATCTCCCGGTCGGGGGATCAAACCGCCATTCTGCAACTCTGCATAGCATCAGCAACCAGGCATCTTTCCACTGGACCACGGCACCAAGACTATAAAATCAAGGATTGGCCGACCAGCTTTCACATGTCTGATATACTGACACACTGACGATTCATATGGGACTATCTGTGAATGCACCTGCCACAATTCAATCCTAGGCTTTTACGCCTATTGTACTCTGACTCCAGCACGGCTCTGGCAGTATATGTATTTTATTTTATTGACGCACTGGCAACGTGCGGCTTCAATTTCCATGTGCTAACTTAGCCGACAGTCATGCACCCATTAGTTTAATTTGTTGATCACCATCTCCCCGTCGAGGGATCGAACCGCCATTCTGCAACTCCGCATAGCATCAGCAACCAGGAATCTTTCCACTGGACCACCGCACCAAGACTATAAAGTCAACGATTGGCCGACCAGCTTTCACATGTCTGATATACTGACACACTGACGATTCATATGGGAATATCTGTGAATGCACCTGCCACAATTCAATCCTAGGCTTTTACGCCTATTGTACTCTGACTCCAGCACGGCTCTGGCAGTATATGTATTTTATTTTATTGATGCACTGGCAACGTGCGGCTTCAATTTCCATGTGCTAACTTAGCCGACAGTCATCCACCCATTAGTTTAATTTGTTGATCACCATCTCCCGGTCGTGGGATCGAACTGCCATTCTGCAACTCCGCATAGCATCAGCAACCAGGCATCCTTCCACTGGACCACCGCACCAAGACTATAAAGTCAAGGATTGGCCGACCAGCTTTCACATGTCTGATATACTGACACACTGACGATTCATATGGGACTATCTGTGAATGCACCTGCCACAATTCAATCCTAGGCTTTTACGCCTATGGTACTCTGACTCCAGCACGGCTCTGGCAGTATATGTATTTTATTTTATTGACGCACTGGCAACGTGTGGCTTCAATTTCCATGTGCTAACTTAGCCGCCAGTCATGCACCCATTAGTTTAATTTGTTGATCACCATCTCCCGGTCGGGGGATCGAACCGCCATTCTGCAACTCCGCATAGCATCAGCAACCACGCATCTTTCCACTGGACCACCGCACCAAGACTATAAAGTCAAGGATTGGCCGACCAGCTTTCACATGTCTGATATACTGACACACTGACGATTCATATGGGACTATCTGTGAATGCATCTGCCACAATTCAATCCTAAGCTTTTACGCCTATTGTACTCTGACTCCAGCACGGCTCTGGCAGTATATGTATTTTATTTTATTGACGCACTGGCAACGTGTGGCTTCAATTTCCATGTGCTAACTTAGCCGACAGTCATGCACCCATTAGTTTAATTTGTTGATCACCATCTCCCGGTCGGGGGATCGAACCGCCATTCTGCAACTCCGCATAGCATCAGCAACCAGGCATCTTTCCACTGGACCACCGCACCAAGACGATAAAGTCAAGGATTGGCCGACCAGCTTTCACATGTCTGATATACTGACACACTGACGATTCATATGGGACTATCTGTGAATGCACCTGCCACAATTCAATCCTAGGCTTTTTACGCCTATTGTACTCTGACTCCAGCACGGCCCTGGCAGTATATGTAGTTTTATTTTAATCACGCACTGGCAACGTGCGGCTTCAATTTCTATGTGCTAACTTAGCCGACAGTCATGCACCCATTAGTATAATGTACGTATGTATGTATGTATGTATGTATTTTTATTTTTATTTTATTGACGCACTGGCAACGTGCGGCTTCAATTTCCATGTGCTAACTTAGCCGACAGTGCTGCACCCGTTAGTTTAATTTGTTGATCACCATCTCCCGGTCGGGGGATCGAACCGTCATCCTGCAACTCCGCATAGCATCAGCAACCAGGCATCTTTCCACTGGACCACCGCACCAAGACTAAAAGTCAAGGATTGGCCGACCAGTTTTCACATGTCTGATATACTGACACACTGACGATTCATATGGGACTATCTGTGGATGCATCTGTCACAATCAATCCTAGGCTTTTACGCCTATTGTACTCTGACTCCAGCACGGCTCTGGCAGTATATGTATTTTTATTTTATTGACGCACTGGCAACGTGCGGCTTCAATTTCCATGTGCTAACTTAGCCGACAGTGCTGCACCCGTTAGTTTAATTTGTTGATCACCATCTCCCGGTCGGGGGATCGAACCGTCATCCTGCAACTCCGCATAGCATCAGCAACCAGGCATCTTTCCACTGGACCACCGCACCAAGACTAAAAGTCAAGGATTGGCCGACCAGTTTTCACATGTCTGATATACTGACACACTGACGATTCATATGGGACTATCTGTGGATGCATCTGTCACAATCAATCCTAGGCTTTTACGCCTATTGTACTCTGACTCCAGCACGGCTCTGGCAGTATATGTATTTTTATTTTATTGACGCACTGGCAACGTGCGGCTTCAATTTCCATGTGCTAACTTAGCCGACAGTGCTGCACCCGTTAGTTTAATTTGTTGATCACCATCTCCCGGTCGGGGGATCGAACCGTCATCCTGCAACTCCGCATAGCATCAGCAACCAGGCATCTTTCCACTGTACCACCGCACCAAGACTAAAAGTCAAGGATTGGCCGACCAGTTTTCACATGTCTGATATACTGACACACTGACGATTCATATGGGACTATCTGTGGATGCATCTGTCACAATCAATCATAGGCTTTTACGCCTATTGTACTCTGACTCCAGCACGGCTCTGGCAGTATATGTATTTTTATTTTATTGACGCACTGGCAACGTGCGGCTTCAATTTCCATGTGCTAACTTAGCCGACAGTGCTGCACCCGTTAGTTTAATTTGTTGATCACCATCTCCCGGTCGGGGGATCGAACCGTCATCCTGCAACTCCGCATAGCATCAGCAACCAGGCATCTTTCCACTGGACCACCGCACCAAGACTATAAAGTCAAGGATTGGCCGACCAGCTTTCACATGTCTGATATACTGACACACTGACGATTCATATGGGACTATCTGTGAATGCACCTGCCACAATTCAATCCTAGGCTTTTACGCCTATTGTACTCTGACTCCAGCACGGCTCTGGCAGTATATGTATTTTATTTTATTGACGCACTGGCAACGTGCGGCTTCAAATTCCATGTGCTAACTTAGCCGACAGTCATGCACCCATTAGTTTAATTTGTTGATCACCATCTCCCGGTCGGGGGATCGAACCGCCATTCTGCAACTCCGCATAGCATCAGCAACCAGGCATCTTTCTACTGGACCACCGCACCAAGACTATAAAGTCAAGGATTGGCCGACCAGCTTTCACATGTCTGATATACTGACACACTGACGATTTATATGGGACTATCTGTGAATGCATCTGCCACAATTCAATCCTAAGCTTTTACGCCTATTGTACTCTGACTCCAGCACGGCTCTGGCAGTATATGTATTTTATTTTATTGACGCACTGGCAACGTGTGGCTTCAATTTCCATGTGCTAACTTAGCCGACAGTCATGCACCCATTAGTTTAATTTGTTGATCACCATCTCCCGGTCGGGGGATCGAACCGCCATTCTGCAACTCCGCATAGCATCAGCAACCAGGCATCTTTCCACTGGACCACCGCACCAAGACGATAAAGTCAAGGATTGGCCGACCAGCTTTCACATGTCTGATATACTGACACACTGACGATTCATATGGGACTATCTGTGAATGCACCTGCCACAATTCAATCCTAGGCTTTTTACGCCTATTGTACTCTGACTCCAGCACGGCCCTGGCAGTATATGTAGTTTTATTTTAATCACGCACTGGCAACGTGCGGCTTCAATTTCTATGTGCTAACTTAGCCGACAGTCATGCACCCATTAGTTTAATGTACGTATGTATGTATGTATGTATGTATTTTTATTTTTATTTTATTGACGCACTGGCAACGTGCGGCTTCAATTTCCATGTGCTAACTTAGCTGACAGTGCTGCACCCGTTAGTTTAATTTGTTGATCACCATCTCCCGGTCGGGGGATCGAACCGTCATCCTGCAACTCCGCATAGCATCAGCAACCAGGCATCTTTCCACTGGACCACCGCACCAAGACTAAAAGTCAAGGATTGGCCGACCAGTTTTCACATGTCTGATATACTGACACACTGACGATTCATATGGGACTATCTGTGGATGCATCTGTCACAATCAATCCTAGGCTTTTACGCCTATTGTACTCTGACTCCAGCACGGCTCTGGCAGTATATGTATTTTTATTTTATTGACGCACTGGCAACCTGCGGCTTCAATTTCCATGTGCTAACTTAGCCGACAGTCATGCACCCATTAGTTTAATTTGTTGATCACCATCTCCCGGTCGGGGGATCGAACCGCCATTCTGCAACTCCGCATAGCATCAGCAACCAGGCATCTTTCTACTGGACCACCGCACCAAGACTATAAAGTCAAGGATTGGCCGACCAGCTTTCACATGTCTGATATACTGACACACTGACGATTTATATGGGACTATCTGTGAATGCATCTGCCACAATTCAATCCTAAGCTTTTACGCCTATTGTACTCTGACTCCAGCACGGCTCTGGCAGTATATGTATTTTTATTTTAATGACGCACTGGCAACGTGCGGCTTCAATTTCCATGTGCTAACTTAGCCGACAGTGCTGCACCCGTTAGTTTAATTTGTTGATCACCATCTCCCAGTCGGGGGATCGAACCGTCATCCTGCAACTCCGCATAGCATCAGCAACCAGGCATCTTTCCACTGGACCACCGCACCAAGACTAAAAGTCAAGGATTGGCCGACCAGTTTTCACATGTCTGATATACTGACACACTGACGATTCATATGGGACTATCTGTGGATGCATCTGTCACAATCAATCCTAGGCTTTTACGCCTATTGTACTCTGACTCCAGCACGGCTCTGGCAGTATATGTATTTTTATTTTATTGACGCACTGGCAACGTGCGGCTTCAATTTCCATGTGCTAACTTAGCCGACAGTGCTGCACCCGTTAGTTTAATTTGTTGATCACCATCTCCCGGTCGGGGGATCGAACCGTCATCCTGCAACTCCGCATAGCATCAGCAACCAGGCATCTTTCCACTGGACCACCGCACCAAGACTAAAAGTCAAGGATTGGCCGACCAGTTTTCACATGTCTGATATACTGACACACTGACGATTCATATGGGACTATCTGTGGATGCATCTGTCACAATCAATCCTAGGCTTTTACGCCTATTGTACTCTGACTCCAGCACGGCTCTGGCAGTATATGTATTTTTATTTTATTGACGCACTGGCAACGTGCGGCTTCAATTTCCATGTGCTAACTTAGCCGACAGTGCTGCACCCGTTAGTTTAATTTGTTGATCACCATCTCCCGGTCGGGGGATCGAACCGTCATCCTGCAACTCCGCATAGCATCAGCAACCAGGCATCTTTCCACTGGACCACCGCACCAAGACTAAAAGTCAAGGATTGGCCGACCAGTTTTCACATGTCTGATATACTGACACACTGACGATTCATATGGGACTATCTGTGGATGCATCTGTCACAATCAATCCTAGGCTTTTACGCCTATTGTACTCTGACTCCAGCACGGCTCTGGCAGTATATGTATTTTTATTTTATTGACGCACTGGCAACGTGCGGCTTCAATTTCCATGTGCTAACTTAGCCGACAGTGCTGCACCCGTTAGTTTAATTTGTTGATCACCATCTCCCGGTCGGGGGATCGAACCGTCATCCTGCAACTCCGCATAGCATCAGCAACCAGGCATCTTTCCACTGGACCACCGCACCAAGACTAAAAGTCAAGGATTGGCCGACCAGTTTTCACATGTCTGATATACTGACACACTGACGATTCATATGGGACTATCTGTGGATGCATCTGTCACAATCAATCCTAGGCTTTTACGCCTATTGTACTCTGACTCCAGCACGGCTCTGGCAGTATATGTATTTTTATTTTATTGACGCACTGGCAACGTGCGGCTTCAATTTCCATGTGCTAACTTAGCCGACAGTGCTGCACCCGTTAGTTTAATTTGTTGATCACCATCTCCCGGTCGGGGGATCGAACCGTCATCCTGCAACTCCGCATAGCATCAGCAACCAGGCATCTTTCCACTGGACCACCGCACCAAGACTAAAAGTCAAGGATTGGCCGACCAGTTTTCACATGTCTGATATACTGACACACTGACGATTCATATGGGACTATCTGTGGATGCATCTGTCACAATCAATCCTAGGCTTTTACGCCTATTGTACTCTGACTCCAGCACGGCTCTGGCAGTATATGTATTTTTATTTTATTGACGCACTGGCAACGTGCGGCTTCAATTTCCATGTGCTAACTTAGCCGACAGTGCTGCACCCGTTAGTTTAATTTGTTGATCACCATCTCCCGGTCGGGGGATCGAACCGTCATCCTGCAACTCCGCATAGCATCAGCAACCAGGCATCTTTCCACTGGACCACCGCACCAAGACTAAAAGTCAAGGATTGGCCGACCAGTTTTCACATGTCTGATATACTGACACACTGACGATTCATATGGGACTATCTGTGGATGCAACTGCCACAATTCAATCCTAAGCTTTTACGCCTATTGTACTCTGACTCCAGCACGGCTCTGGCAGTATATGTATTTTATTTTATTGACGCACTGGCAACGTGTGGCTTCAATTTCCATGTGCTAACTTAGCCGACAGTGCTGCACCCGTTAGTTTAATTTGTTGATCACCATCTCCCGGTCGGGGGATCGAACCGCCATTCTGCAACTCCGCATAGCATCAGCAACCAGGCATCTTTCCACTGGACCACCGCACCAAGACGATAAAGTCAAGGATTGGCCGACCAGCTTTCACATGTCTGATATACTGACACACTGACGATTCATATGGAACTATCTGTGAATGCACCTGCCACAATTCAATCCTAGGCTTTTTACGCATATTGTACTCTGACTCCAGCACGGCCCTGGCAGTATATGTAGTTTTATTTTAATCACGCACTGGCAACGTGCGGCTTCAATTTCTATGTGCTAACTTAGCCGACAGTCATGCACCCATTAGTTTAATGTACGTATGTATGTATGTATGTATGTATGTATGTATGTATGTATGTATGTATGTATGTATGTATGCGTTTACATAGCGCCAATTCCGGACTAAACCGCTCAAAGGTGCTTAACAAATGTGTTTTCAATAATGATTTAAACTGTTCAATTTTGTAAGTATTACGGATATGGGGTGGAAGCTTGTTCCAAAGCTTAGGGCTGGCTTTAGAGAAAGCACGTTGACCAACCATTAGATTAGAGCATGACTCCACACATAATAGTTGCTCACAAGATCGAAGGGACCTAGGTGCTATCCTCCGCTCGATCAGTGATGCTAGATAGAGTGGAGCCAGACCATTTAAACACTTAAATACCAGAAACGCAATTTTGTAATTAATGCCCTCTCTAACTGTTAACCAATGGAGATCTTTTAGGACAGGTGTTTATATGATCATACGGCTTGGATCTTGTAAGTGCTCTGGCTGCAATATTCTGGGCTTTCTGTAGGCGTTGTAACTGTTCTGATGTAATACCCGCTAGCAAAAAATTTCCATAGTCCAGTCTTGGTGTTATATAAGCATGTATGAGAGTTTGAATTGCACCGTTGTTAAGCATCTTTCTTATTTTGTTGATGTTCCTTAAGTTGAAATAGAGTGACTGACAGCTAGATGTCACCTGTCTTTCCATCGACATAGCATCATCGAAAATTATGCTGATGTTTCGCGCATTACTGCTAAACGGAATGTATTCGTCACCGATCTGAAGCTGTTCAATATCCATCTTTGGTCTAAGATGAGGGGATAGAATTAGAATAATTTCTGGGTTTTTTTTTATCATTTAGCTGTAGCAGGTTGTTAAGCATCCACAGCTTAATCTCGTGAATGTTATCCTCTAAAATGTCACAAGCATTAATTTGATTATTGGGATAAAATGCCTAGTACAACTGGGTATCGTCCGTATAAAATGATAATCGATTCCACGCTTTTGCAATAAGAGACCCTGGGGTGGGGGTGGGGGTTGTGGTGGGGAGGGATGGGTATGTATTTATGCATGCTTGAAAAAAACAAGAATATTAAACACTGAATGAGACAAATAATGCGCTCACGTCCAAACTTACGGACAAACAATCATGACAAGCTGGCCGCCCTACAAGTTCTTTACGTTCACTCTTGTATATACGTTATGGCGCAGATCACTGATGTATATCGATATGGCCATACTCCATAGAAGTTACAGCTACAGAGGTGGATCCCGGGGTGGGTGTGCGTATGTGAAAGTCGGGACTAGTCACCCCTTCTATTTGGAATAAAAATGTTTCCAAATTTTGTTTACATAGGCAGAGACCAGGCCCCAGACAAAGAAATGTATCACTGACGGATATCGAAAAGAGGTAGGCCTGCTTGTTTCGTTAATCCATTTCTCACTGAATGGTTCTACCATTCCCCCGCTTGGTGTCGCATCCGCGCCTGAAGTCCACGCTGAAGGCGAATGGTTACCAGACACCTTCTTGATGTCGGCGAATGGTTACCAGACACCTTCTTGATGTCATATGTAGTGAGATGAAATGCCGCTAGCACGTCAACCCAGCAAAATATTGCATTTTGACATCTTAACCTTAGCCATTCAAACCCGCATACCAGACGTAACGTAAACTATAGTCTGGAAAGGAATTTCCTATGGTGTTCAATGTACCGTTGGCGAGGGTCGTCGTGCTTGATCAGTATAGCATGTGCGCGCCACTCGCTCACACATACCCCTTGTTATTACGGTCATGTTTTAATATAAACACCATGGGTATCAAATGTTATGGGGAATGCGAATAAAGCACGCCGCACAACATGCGCCATGGTTATTTATATCACTATGTACGTAACCTGGGCAAACATAAAACCTTGTCACGCCCCGCTTATATGTCAATATTCACACATTTTATTACGCAAATGGCTGCAATTATACTATAAAATGCTGGTGTTCAAATTTAATATTTAGTCGGAAATAAGGTTTATTGCTTCTTTATTATTTAGACATAGGAATATACATTATATAAAATGGCATGACTGGATAATGAGGGTACTTTTCTTGCATGTATATATATATATATATATATATATGGATGTAGTTTGAGAACATTCGCTGCCGATCTGATGGCCACATTTCCAGCAATTTAATAGTGTTCATCTTTGTTGGCTAAGTCTGGTGCACGAGGGAGTGCATTCAGCCATTCTTCCGTAATGCGGGAAACATGTGGCATGATCACAAAGAAGCGCAGGAAAGCACCATCAAACTGAGAAATACCTTTCATACCACCAAGCCCCTTCAACCTGCAGATGTGCTGCTCCAAGGTTTGGTTGACAAAAGAGTGGTGAATGGACATCAGATATTTTCACACAAAAAATCACCTGCTTTTAAAGCTTCCCAGATGGCTGGATCATCCGCTAGTTTATTTGAGCAAGATGCACGGGCACAATCCGTGCATAGTGGAACATGTCATGTGCGAAGAAATACTTGATCTACTTATCTAGGGATGCAAGGTAGCCCTCCCAGTTACCCCGTCGACATGTGCTGATGATGTGAATTAGGCATTAAACTTGTTGCATTTAATTCTTCAAGACCTGGGAAAGATCTCCTGCTTTCTTGGCATCCATATTTATATACCTTTCCAGCGTCGTCGCAATAGACTAAAATATTTCTGGGCCATCTGTATTTCTGGAATGGAGGCTTGTCTTGAGCTTGTGGCGCTGCTGCTTGAGGGGGGGGGGGAGAGGGCAGGAAGTATCTGAGCAAGAAGAGCATCAGATTTGATGTAGAAACATGCAAGAGCATTCATTACATGGTACTCCTCGTTTAAAGGCTTTCTCACTATAGATGCCTCTTAGGGCAGCAGGAGAGTATATACCGGTCTCAATGGCCACTGTATCTAGGACACTGCCCTCCACATAGTTGCCAAGTGGATGTAGTGCTGCGAAGCAAATGTGAAATTCACTTGCTCTCATAACCCAGTTGTTTTTACAGGCTGCTGGGTTTTAAGTGCTCGCTCATACAGATCCATATCAAGTATGATGACTGTACCGCCACATGGGACAGTCTCTCCTTTTCTCAAATCATAATAATTACATCAATTCACCGCCTCACTAGAGTTGAAATTACACGATTACCTCACCTCTCGAAAACACATGACGCAATACTGAGATTGCTTCTGTAGACCAGGTTGTGGATGTTTATAAGCAGTAAGTTTATTTTAGGGTTTACTTTTATTTTTATGCATATTTTTTTATTTCAGTGACTGGTTGCTAGTCACGAAATTGACAAAATTTATTGATAAAATTCCTACTCTTATAGTAAATCGGCCAAAATGGGCTTACACCCTCGAAAACCCATTATCCGATGATATAGACCACTGCAGTTGTTCGTCTATTAGTTGTATTTACTAGAGTACACCTTTATTGGTAGCTACATTCCATCAAGAACAAAGACAATTATGATAAATAGCAAATCTGGAAAAAGGTACGAGAGATTACGTTTGATACCTTTTTAAATTACCCCGGGCCTTATGTCGTTGAAAAGACAATATACATAAAGTAACCCAATGATGCAATTCATGGAGATGTAGGCCTTATGTTGTTGAAAATAAAATGTATATAAGATAAGCCAATGATGTAATTCAGGGAGATGTAGGCAAATTAGTTCAAAAGTTATGCTTAATTTTATGAATTTTACTTTACGGACTCAATTGGCTTGGCAGCCATCTTGGAAATATGCAAATTAGGAAAGAAAATTAAATTTTTTCTGTATTTTGTAAAGATTAATGATGATCAGATAACAATTCCCCTTCATTTTGAGACAAATTAGAAGTGTCTACAACCATTTTTTCAAGTTTGACCATTCCGTTCCCCCTGCCGGCGTCAGCCATTTTGAAAAAGCCCCCACCCCACCACCTAATGGGGGTGGAAAAAATTGACAACATGCATTTTTAGTTTGTTTATTTCATAAAGAGTCCAAATCGACCCTAAATCAAAGTTGGCACTCAAGTCCTACGGGAGGCTAGTGTTACTGCATGATTATCTAATGTCTAATGTATATAAGACCATTGCTGTCAGAGTAAGAATGTATACGTTCCCAGTACTAGCTTCTCATAAACAGGCGCGCACGCATTTATCCCGTGGCTTGGATAATTATTTAAAGCTTAGTTCTAAACGATAGGTCAACACTGTGAGCTGCTCTGGGTGGTCGGTTCTCGTGAAGCTGCACTCGACACCCGGTACAGCTTCATAGTAGAAATAGTTGCTGTCTACTGCGTTCGTGACCAGCACCTTTTGTATGATGGCGTCTTAAGTTCATATTACAATTAGATTAAATATACAACCCGGTTAGACAATGTCGATGACTCGATAAAACCGCAGTGGTCTGATCTGGAAAACTTGTTGCTAATTACTTCGATGCTCGAGGGCGAATGGGTACTGTAGTTCTTAAAATACAATGCTGCAACTATTGCTCAATATCAGACCGTGCATTATTCGAAACCTGTAATCTGCACACTGGTCGATCAACAATTTAGTACTTAGTCGTAACCAAAATGAACGGGAGACGCAGTTCTTTCAGTGGTTGGAGACTGAGTCGTGGACAGACCATGGCAGTCTCGTGTACTCTATGGAGACCGGCCCTCTTATGCAGCCGTGTGGAAAGGAACGGGCTAATTCTATATGGGAAATCAGATTTTCATTTGGAGGTGGGCATAAATAGACAAGAGAATAACACCAATGTTCAGACATGTTGAAGCCGTTCATATGCAACTGGTGGAATTGTTAATGCAGTATTACATATGGACAGTTGAGAAAATGGATACGGAAATTCCTAGCGTGTTCTTGCCGTAAGGCTGTGTTTGCACGAAGCTTAGGTGTAGAGCATCCTTATGTTTACCTGATAGTCGGGTCTTGGATGCCCCTTGATAGGTATAGTCACACAATATGTGAGCTTGAGCTATTAAAGGTTTATGAAATACGTATACAGTTTTCCCAGTTCCCGATCCGACCTGCAAATGATCTGAGTTACCATGTGTGCACTCCCTTGTAGGCCTACTCTGCAGGGATTCTGGCTGGATTTAATGGCCGTGTGATTTTATTGGCTGCCATCTTGTAAAAGTCGCATGCTATGATACCATCATATCACTGGTCAAATGGTGTACGCTATATTGTCAGTCTCATTGAGGTGCACACGCGGCTTAAGGCCGCTACATCGCACGTGGGTTGGCGGAAGCCACGGGATACTATATCTAATCTGCACCAGACGCCCCTTTTTCATGCCAGAGATATGTAACGTAAATTAACCTTAGACTGATAATATGCATACAGCCTCTTAGTCTAGTGGCTCCGCGTAATCACGGAGACAGATTCATGCCATTGTCTCAGAGACATATATTCCTAGAAAGGAAATTGTGCTAAACTTCTAAATCAAATAAATTACCATTCCAAATTAAAACTTCATTGACAACTGATACTATTTCACATAGTACTCGTTCCAACTTTAAATCATTGCTAGACATAGAGCCTAACCATATTATACTAGACAAGCTTCATCTACTACTGCGCATTTTGAATATCCTTCTGCCCAATATTACCGACCACGGTAACGGGTTAGTTCATGATGTGCACACAAACTTTATATTAGCTGAATGATTGTTATTGATTCGATTATCTGCAATTCCCCGCAAAGGACATATTTATTCAGCCCCCATTTGAAGTGTAAACACGGATTGATCGATTGGCGTCGTGCGTTCTACAGTTAATACAAGAATGTATTCAAATTTATCATATAAGTACAGCTTTAAGCTCGTTTAATATTTCTCGATATGAACACAGGTGTAACATTCAATGAACGTCTTATCTTGCGAAACGCATAATAAGAAATGTTTACAATGGTTGGCCCCGTGAGACCGCAACTGTTTCCTAGCAACGACGACTGCGATTCTGCAAGCATCACGGGATAGGTTATGTTTTGGGTTTAAATTTTGTAATATATATATATATATATATATATATATATATATATATATATATATATATATATATATATATATATATATATATATATATATATATACTACCTGCTTATGAAATACGTTTGTAAATGTGCATGGTAGACGCAGACGTTTTTAAAGCTGGATTAACGGTCATTCCAAGTCCGAAATAGCTTTTGTTTCGCATTATCTCTTGTGGCGCATTGGTCAGTCATATCTTATCAAGTGATGCGTCACAGCGACGAAAACGAACAGCGCAAAATCGTGCATTCAAACGGGTTTCAGAGATCGACTTTATTAGAAAATTTGCCAAAATATCAGTTTATATGATAAAGCTGTTCTGAAACTCGGTCCGATTTCATATCACTATTATCAAACACGTTCAATATTATCATATTGGACTCGCTAAAGCTCATGCAATGTGATAGTTTTCCACTTGGTTGATAATAGTGATATGAAATGGGACCTCGTGCAATGTGATAATGTTCAACGAGGTTGAGAATAGTGATATGAAATGGGACCGCGTTTCAGATCCTCTTTGTAAGTTATAGTAATATTATTTAACTAGCTAACGTAGTAGTAGTAGGAGAGAGAGAGAGAGAGAGAGAGAGAGAGAGAGAGAGAGAGAGAGAGAGAGAGAGAGAGAGAGAGAGAGGGAGGGATGGAGGGAGAGGGAGGCAGGGAGGGAGAGAGAGAGAGAGGGAGGGAGAGAGAGAGCGAGCGAGAGAGGGAGGGGGAGGGAAGGGGGAGGGAGGGTGGGAGGGAGGGAGGGAGAGAGAAAGAGAGGCTTTAATAAAATAAAGAACTGTCACTGCTATTTTCAGACATTTCAGAACATCCTTTGGTAACCCTTTCTGTTTCAGTATTTGTGCCCTGTTGTTTCTAATATAACGTGGCAAGATTAGTTATACACTAAAGACCTCTATTCTATCTATTTTAAAAGTATGTGCTGTTCTCAGATGATGCTAAGGCTCTCTATCGCCTCGGTCTCGATTTACATTTCCATGTTGACTGCATGTCAAACATGCCTCATACAATACATGTCAAACAAGGCTCGTACAATACATATAAGTCATCTGATAGTACTGTCTAATTTCAAGATGACTCATTCTCCTATGTACGGTGTAAGTATATCGGCGAATGACCTTGTCACTGATATGTGGTATATCAGTCCATATGTTATTAACCTCTGGACTACGATTCACGTACGGTCACCCCGTTCCTCAAGTGCACAGCATTATCTAGTTTGTGAGCTCATCCGGTAAATATGTGCTCTTGTCACCTCTGTATAACTCATACACGGCATTGATATTTACGTATCATATTAGATAGGCCTCCTTTCTCTAATACAACACAATTTCTTCAACAATATTTTTCAATATATTTACACTCTGGACGAATTACATATGACAGCCGATTTGATGGGAGGTGAAATCTGAGAAATTTAAGCTTAAATATAGGTTGATACCATACCGTACAGCTCAGAATAACTTAAAACCTAGGTCCTACTGTTGACTAGTTTGAACATAGTTGGATCGTAAGATAATGCTATCTAAAATTATTCTTAAAAATGTTATCAGTATTATAGAGCTATTAACAATCATCTTTTCAAAGGATTATACCTTTCCAGTTTTAGCCACACCACCCCCATCTGTAAGCTCCACCCACACCCCTCTCGTGTTGAGATCGACCAACCCCTGAACACCCTGACTATCAATTTCCAGAAAACTATACAGGTAAGCTGTTAAATATTTTAAAACTAATTTGACTAGGTGCTGTTGCTATGTTGCCTATGGCAGCAACATCGCCCAGACAAATTAGTTTCAAAATATTCAACATAATGTTTATTACATAGCAGACATACAATTCGTTCAATGATTGATTGGATAAACTGGAAAGGTGAATTATATATAATCAACTTAAACAGCTTTTAACAATCATCACTTCACAATGAATAACCATCACTTCACAATGAATAACCATCACTTCACAATGAATAACCATCACTTCACAATGCATAACCATCACTTCACAATGAATAACCATCACTTCACAATGAATAACCATCACTTCACAATGAATAACCATCACTTCACAATGAATAACCATCACTTCACAATGAATAATCATCACTTCACAATGAAAAACCATCCATATAAACGGTAATCTATTTCACCTCAAGTAAGTTCTTTGTCATTGCGCAGCGTGCCTATAGGCGCTGCCATTTTGCACAGGGGAGTGTGGTCCTGTTGGCTATCTCGCTAACGTTAGCTTGGACCTGGCGGGAACGAGAATGCTGTGTCTCGCGAGATCTCCTTCGTTACGAGATCGAGAAAGTCGGCGCGAAGACATGGCTCTATTTTTAGCCTAATATCTCACGTTCATGCGCGTGATTCGTGACGAGCTCTCGTATCTCCTCTGTTATGACTGGAATAGAATTTACTCGGCAATAATCACTTAATTATTTTAACCAGCCAATGGAACGCCAAATATGTATTATTCTGCTGAAAGAGTTCGTACGAAACACGACCATCCTTCAGTTTCAGTTCAGTTTTCTTTATTACACTCAGGCAATACTTGCGAATTGCATGCCTTTACTATTTAATCCACATTATGTTGAATATTTTGAAACTAATTTGACTGGACACTGTACGAATTGTATGTCTTTACTATTTAATCACTTGTCTGTTGAATATTTTGAACCTACTTTGAATGGGCGCTGTTGCTACCTATTGACTGGACACTGCACGAATTGTATGTCTTTGATATTAAATCAACAGTCTGTTGAATATGCATAGGCAGCGACATCACCGTATCAAATTAGTTTCAAAATATTCAACAGCTTAACTAGAAATGGGCGTAACATAGCTAGCAATGGATCACTCTACTGAAATTGTCATGAACAAATTTGAGCAAGTCGTCGCAACTACCAACACGTCCCACGAAGCACATTTCCAAATTAACACTAGATCAAACTTGTCAAAATGGCTTCTGCAGTGATCTTGAGACGTTTCAATTCGCATATAACAGACATTTTTGAAAATTTACCACTGGAATGACTGGCTTGATAACCGAGCATTTGATTCCGCCCAACATGAACTACTTGTATTAAGAGACCACCCGTATTTAGAGGCCAAATACTTTAATATGACCAATCATAGATTGTAGACCCTCGCCCTCCTGGACGCACATAGACCCATATACAATACACTCATCCTCTGCTGGAGGGAGGGTAATTAATACCACTTAGTAATTGTATTAATACACCACCCGTATTCAGTGAGCGATTGATTAGCATTAGGTCTACGCGAGTCACCAGGATGCGACTTACTTGGGCATGGTTGTGTTTTTCGAATAAAATCCTTTAAAATGATTAACACAAATTCTAATATTCCAATTACAAGACAACTATACGAATATTTTTTTAATTCTGTGTTTAAACATAATTTTATTTTTGTTCAATGGGAGCACAGTAAGACATAAGTCTTATACACGTGTCTCCCATACATACAAATACAATACATTAATAAATACATCAAGATGGGGTATAATAAAACATAATTAAATAGTAACGTATGTATAACTAGTTAAATGATAATTTATATCAACCACTGATTACAATTGTTTAATTCTTTGATTGGTATCCCCCACCAACTGACCCACCTACTTGTTGCGACGGTTGATTGATTTGGTTACCGTATAGTTCGGGTCCCTGTTAAACAAGTCCCATTCACGTCAGGTTCAAAACGGTATTAATGTCTTTACTGGGCTGAAATTTTGTCGTTGAAATTTTGATTCTAAGCCGTTTTCTTTTTCGTGACACCAACGGCCCTAAATCCAAGCGTCAAAAAGGGGAGGGATCGGGGATGCCTGCTCCATATAAAATAACGAAAGGAAGCTTTGTGTGGTGAGATCACCATTATTCGCTACGCACGTGATTCGGGCCTAATCTAACTTAAATTAGTGATCGTCGATTCACCACATTTTTCAGCCGCTAGGACTACTTGAGTCAACCTAACCATACAGGCCTTTCGACCAATGGGCCATCACAAAAGACTGGACCACTCAGTGCATCCGCGGCACAGTGCCCTTGACTCTAAAGCTTCCTCAGTCATAGATCTAACCATCAATTCTGTCGGCATTTCCGTTGACGATTATTTTAATTTTGACATTGTAAATTTATCAGCTAGTACCATTTGTTAGTAGATGGAAGAATATAATAGATTAGATGGTAGTTTGGTTAGTATAGTTAGGTTAGTATGGGGTGGATGGGTGGGAGTGTGGGTTCGGTGGAATAGGGATGTCCAAGATGTTACACGGACGATCTATCTGGTTCTTTGTATTTGTTAACATTCTGTCTGGTATTGTAATTTTCTACGTTTCCCGTTTATCCGGGTGTCACTTTATTGGTTGACGCGGACGTGGCACATCTGGTCGGAGTAGTTATCGCATCGACAAGGTATCTATGCTAGTGCCTATTCATGCTACGTGTTGATGCCATAGGCCTGTATTAAGTATTGCAACGTCAACGACAGTGTATGTAGGGCCTATCATCTTCTCTTATTGTATTGTAACCCTTTCCCGATGAAGCCGGCAAAAACGGCCTCTACAGTGATCTTGAGCTTTTGAAAATTAAGAACTGGAATGAGTGGTTCGATAATAGGGCCAGTCATTCCAGTAGTAAATCTTCAGCAGTTTTCTCTTGACCTGCAAATGGGCATGTAATAAGCAAATATTCTTGACCAAATTTAGGTTTTACAGGGTTAATGATTGAGCCAATCGTGGCTGCAGTTGGTGAGGAGCCGGGAAGCGAGCCAGCGTTCGCATCCGCCTCCAGCAGGCTCTCACTGATGGGGGCATTGTGCGCCTGTAACTGCGCCATCAGCTCCCAACCCCCTCCCCCAAAGCGCTGCCTCTGGTCGGGTTGTTCCTCGACCTGCCTCTGCAGCGTAGACACCAGATTGTCCTCGTCGGCTATCACAGGAGATGCACCACGACCATATCTGATTGGTACATTAGTCATGGGGCTATTAGGCCAGGTATAGGAAATTCTGTGTGAAATTATATATTATTGATTTTATCCAGCATAAATTAGAATGTTCCTAATCATGGCCAGCTGAATCATATGAAATCAAACGTGACAATTCTAAGAGTATAGTGGACAGAGGACAATAGCCCAATTAATAGCGAGGACAATTAAAGCCACCCAGCCTGCAGTGTGGACATAATAAATCACAGTATTCCAAGACATGTATATACTGAACTTTTATATATAATAACATACATCTGAAAATACATGTTCATAATCTGATAACCATTTTCATTCTAAATTCCCACAAACATATTTCAAGACATTGGCATAAGAAACCTGCATATTATTTTGGAAATAATTTGACTGAAAGTTGTTGCTGCCTCAAGCAGAATCAACTTTCGCTTTGATTGTTTTCAAAATAGTCCTCAAGATTTTCTGATTTTGTCAGAGTAAAATACTGTCAACGCATACAACATGAAAGTGGTTAATTATATATATTTTTTAGAATTGCATAAATCCTGTATTCACAAATACTAAACAAACTATTAATGATTTTAGACATGTTTTGACCTTATTTCGAACAGGAAAGCGTGTGTGGCAGAGTGGGAAATAATATAGCAGGAGAAGCTCGCTGTCACCACAAAAAACCCTCAGTGAAATGGACACAACTAAGGGCTTAGAATAAACCTGCATATAAGATATGTAGCATGCTAGATTTCTATAGAATCTTGTGAAGATTCTTTTAGCATTTCGTCAAGCTAAGGTCTCCTTAAGCTTAGGCAAACAGGATCTGTCATCTACACTGTTCACAGAAAGAAAACCAATGTAACGCCGTGCCAAACGAATAGTACTTAATCGTGCGCCTCGTTTTACCATAACTTTGCAAACTTAGAAGATAAAAACATTGATATAAATATTAAAATGATTGCTCTACCTTATGGGAATAGACCTTTGCACTTTATCAACCCATGCTATGACGTCATAATCAACTACGCGACGTGTAGAATGACATCATAATCAATGGCGTCATGAATGACGTCGACAAGCACGTCACGAACACATATTTGAAGACGGACAATGCGTTGTTGTACGAATTGTATGTATTTACTATTTAATAAATATTCCATAGGTTGCAACAGCACCAAGTCCAATTAGTTACAAAATATTCAACAGCTTACCTGTATAGTTCTCTGGAAATTGATAGTCACGGAGTTCAGAGATCGGTCGATCCCAACACGATCGTGGTGTGGGCGGAGCTTAGCTAAAGATGGGCGGGGTATAGCTAAAATGGAAAGGTCCATTAGGTATTCTTATTGGCTTCTGTTTTATTCATTCACCATTTTCATGCTTTTCATATTAACTATGAAAATCGGTATTCTTGGCATTTAATTCAAATAAATAATATAAAAGATTAATTTCAACAGAATAAATTTGAAATATTAAGTTGGTATGTATTACATCACCCTTTTCAAACCAAAATCTATAAACAAAGTCATAACCTAGCAAATGTATTCAAATTTAGCTGTATATTTGTTATTTTATAGTTATTTAGTACTGAAATATCAGAAATTGAAACCGTGGCCATGATTCAGTTGAAACGTTAACCGGAGTATCATTTGGTAACAATGTTGTAGTAAACCATTGCTGCCAGAGAGTGAGCAACATGTTCTGCAAGATAATGTTCAAAATATACAGTACCTTTATTCTACTGACTCTTTTGTAATTAATCATATGACAATCAGCTTGATAAAGGTTATTAACACTGATCCATAGAAATTGGCAATATCTCATGCAACAGGACCTGCTGAGCGCAATTATCATTATATAATTTCCAAAGTATCATTGATTTGTTAAAGCGTTTGATTAACGCAATATTGAACATCCTTGTCACAGTATTGATGATATATATGAACTACACGCATAATGCTGATTTTCTGATTGTCCTATACTGCACAGTGCAAATAAACATCTAAATAAAAAATATAACCCTAATCTCAGGAAACTACACGGTCAAACCTGTCGTTAGTAGACAGATTATGGTCCATTAAAAGGTGATCACTAAAGACAGGCGGAATGCTTAGCACAATTAATTTGATATGGTAAATGGATTTCTGGTGTAGAAAGATTGTTTCTTTAAGATTGAAGGTCTTATAATTAAGCGTTCCGGAGCAATTGCCATCTACAGACAACAAAAGTAGCTGTCTGTTAAAGCAGGGTTTAACTTTATGCAACTAATTTGGTTAAACGTATAAAGTCCAGATTGGATCATTCAGTCCATTCACTAGTTGGTATAGCTATAGTTCACTGCCATTGCTCAGTATATGTTTCCTACGGTCTATATCAGCTCTGTGAGCACTCCGGTACATACAAATGGTATAACATTATACTTGATTATGTCTACATTCATAGTTTGAAGTCGCACATTTGACACATGTACAGTTTTGTACACGGTCATCTGGGATAATCAGCCTGTACATTGACAGCTGTAAAGGTCTGTCATAATTATTTAAATTCAAACAAAACGTAACCTGTTGCACAGAGAATTTAGCATAATGTGTAGCATAAAATGCCCTGAAGATGTTACCCCTCTTAGAGTGACTAGTGGGTGAGACCGCGTCCACAGTCATTCCTTTGCGGTGGTCCTACATCCAGTGCCCAAGATCATCACTCGTCTTTATAGTAGTACGACGTTATACAAGTTGAAACAAGTACTCCTCAAGCTTTACAATTGTTTGCTCGATATCATCATTAGACCGGTCCTTGCCAAAATCTTCCAGATAATGTACTGCATTGCATTTAAGAGCTGATACTTTGGCGCCAAATTTACTTATACGATCGCACCCGGTTAAAGTATGGAGAATCGGCAAAACATGGTTTATTTCTCGGAGAAAGCCTTCCAAGACTGCTCTACTAGGGGTTGGTCGGGAGATCATCCTCATCAAAAAGGTATGATGATTGCACTAGATCATACATGTCATATGTTAGCAACTCTTTGTCTATGCATGATTTCTGTACTCCATGGCTGTACTAGTAGAAACACTTTCGATTTTCACCACTGCGTCTTGTCTCGGGCCAAAATCTGTAAGTTCCTCAGCTCCAATCTTGGTTTGAGTTTACCGAGTCGTGTTTTCTGAGGTCACCTCGCAGCACGATTTACATATTTATACATTGACGTCCTATCCTGGATTTATATTTGCAGTAGGGCGAAGTCCAATGATATATAGTGGCAGCATATATAACTCACGAGAAGCATCAATGTTCTAGATCCATTAGCTATGGCATCTTTAATGCCACGAACTGGGATGCCATTAGAGCAACTGAGTCTCAAACATTCCTAAAACAAGCAATGGCAGGGTAGCGTCTCATCTTCATCCTCGCCATCAGTGCTGCACCAGAGAATGATGATTAACTCGTACGAAAGGATAAATATCCCACCGTTCACATTCATCATCAGTGCCACATCAGAGAATGATGATTAACCCGTCCCTAGATCAGATATCATACCGTTCACTCGTTCTCAAAGCTTATACCTCGTACCGTTCACATCCACCATCGTAGATTGATGATTTGCTGGTCCCTATGTCAGGAGCATCCTACCATTCGATTATACACACTTCAGAAGTTTGGATATAAGGTCACACATGCCAGTGCACACATCGAATGTGATCATAACAAAGTCAATTCCAGAGTTATATGAAGAGGGCACTTCCTGATTTCTTGAATGGTTCATAAATGGCATCACTATATATCATTGTCAGCTCAGTGAAAAGATATACAAATAACACTCAACCTTTCTGTGTTATGAATTATTATTGTAACCACGCCCTTAGAACAGCATACATGTTTTCGTCTTAAAGCTGGTAATATGTCAGGTTGAATGATGTTTGATTACACGCTCCACAAAACTCTGTTTTGAAATGGATCGTTCATTGACAAAACTTAGTTGCGTCTGATATGATAAGTGTGGGCACCACCTCTGCACATATTTCTGCCTGATACCCGGTTCTATAGTGGTAATTCCATTGGGAATCTAGTACCAACCAGCAATAGTTAGGCATCCATCGTTCATTTCACATAGCCAATGTGCATGGTCACTAGTCAAACTATTTTAGTGAATCGAACTTGATCCAGAATCTATACGGTCATAATTATTATGACGTGATTTAATGACGTCACAATGCCCGTCTGCTCATTACTGCCGTTCAGACCTGTACATGTGTATTCCTACCAAAATGAGATCATTGACCTCACACACATTCTGAATGAGTTAGATGTTCGCATAAACATTTTGCGATTTTCAAGAAAATGTTATATTAGACTCTGGAATCAGGTAAATAAAGCCTTTCCAATGGTTTTAAGCGTACCCAAGCATACACATCTTGAATCTATCAAAGGCGAATCATTATAGTTGCAACTTTGTAAAAGAAAATAAAAAATCTGACTGGCAGAGAGATAGTCTGAATAATAGGCAGCGATGTACTGAGAGTTGCAATTTTCTATTTATAACATGTTATCCTTTGCGATAATTCCAAGCAGCAGTAATCCTAGAACGGTAGCACTTATTTTCCCAGAGCTTGGCATACGAATGCTGATAAAATAAACATGGTACAACCAGGCTTAGACCTAGTCGAGCTGTTACCTGGTTCAGACCTCGTGTCTGAATACGGATGAGGTTTAAGGATAAACATGGTAAAACAATCTCTTATTACTTTATGTAGCGAATTGTTACCAGGTTTTATTATTGAATTCAAGCCAAAGGGTTTAATTCTACTGACATATCGTAGGCCATGGTCCGAACACCTTTCTGAGTTCACCACATGGAATTGAGGGGTGGTGAAATGATAGCTCCCCCAGGAGTCTGAATAGTAAGGGAAGCGGTCCTTGCCGGTTGCGAATTACAATGGACAAATTCAGCCCAAGGACATTTATTCACCCGTATGTATGTGTTGTCTCAGCACGAATAATAACAAAACAGTACATGGAATATTCAATTACAAATAATAATTACGAGTAACAGTTACAAGCCTCAATTAAAAAGGTAGGTCCCAACCTACAATACAACATTAAATGAGGTAGGTTCTTCCTGTATGCAGAGGAAGAGTATGATAACGGATATCCGGAAAACATGCAAATATAATGTAATACTGGAGGTAGGAGATTAGAATTCCAGCAGTATATTGTAATAAAATAGGGAGATAACAGGCCAAAAGGAAAGCTACTAAAACCAGGAACAGGACAGAAAAAGGTGGTTAATTATTATGTGTTACAAGGGACTTATGGGTAAGAATTTCCCAACATTCCTTACCACCCACCACCCCACACACACCACACGCACGTGCGCACACACACACACACACACACACGCACGCACGCACGCACGCACACACACACAACAACCCCCCCCCCCCCACCAACGTCCCCTCGATTGGCTTAGTGTTGCAACATTAGTGGTGTGTTGTTGCCACCCTACGATTATGATGACATTGAGGAAATTCGTTTGGATGAGTTCTGCAATACATATCATGACCGATTGTGACGTCATAATTTATCAATTTGATTCAATTATGGTGCCATAGTCGTGACATTCCGAAGACTATCCCCTGACTGCATTAAAATTTATATCCGTATTAAGGATGTACGTGCAGACTTAAATGCAAATACACTTTTGAACACTATGGTAATATTTAAGCTTATGCTTAATGCTGTATCTGAGATTTACGTGCAAACTTAAATGCCAATACACTTTTGAACACTATGGTAATATTTAATGTTTAATGCTGTATCTGAGATTTACATTAGCTTCAGACTTGAATTCAGGTTTCAAAGTTTTAAAATTGTTTCAAACGAGTGAGAAAAGTGGGCGTGGATTAGTTAGACATAGGTGGAGCATAGCAAGATATGGATTCTTCTATTGCTATGGTTAATTCGTGTTGCTGACGTGTGAAGGTAGATATAACTATTGTTGTTAACTAGCGTATCACCAGCATATCCACACACGCCAATGATCGGAGTTCAGTCAAAGGCCTATCCACGACTCTGAGACGGCGACACGTAGCTTACTAAATCGCAGCCGATGGTTGAGCAAACATTTAAATGATCAAAACAGTGTACTTCGCGCGTGCATAATCGATTTATAGCTTAGTAAATAAGAGCATAACCTACTTCCGAATAGCTGTAATAATGTTATCCAGGGTTCTAGCAGATGTGGGAATTGTTCACAATTTTACGATACTTTGAGAGATGACTCGAGCAACATTATTCCACTTCGAACAGAATTGGGCCATCGCACTGATATCTAACTCATAATTTCCAACAACAAATTCTACCCGTCCCTTGCACATTCGTGCGGACATATACTATTTTCTGTGGCGCACTGGTCTTCCTTGCACCAGCTAACGGACTTAAGTCCGTGTTCACATTATCATGAGCATTAATCCCGAGCAACGTCCAAGATTCGGTGACTGTCGCAGGTGTGAACGCACATAACACGAATTCGCATGCGTTTTTGTCGTTGCGGAAACGCATAGGTATAGACTCAATACTTCCCAATGGTTCAATGTACACCAGTCACGAATGAAGTCGGTACGGCTACTTTGGCTTGCGAACGAATTTAAAAAATAGATTTGGTTCTATTTTTCCGCTCGCGAAGCACCTGACGCGCTCATGCATTTCAGGTGATTCGCTAAACATTCTTTTGTCTCGCCAGGCATATCTAAGCGCTCGTGCTGTAGTACACGTGCTTTCACCATGGCTAGTTGTAATAATTCTATCTCAAAGCCTTCTAAAGAAGAAATAATAATGGAAATTCAGAAACACGAAGTACTTTACATCACGGTGTTGAAGCAATACAAGGATATGGCCATAAAAGACAATATTTGACTTGGCATTGCCAACAAACTTGACATCAAAGGTAATATAAAATAAGCGTGACCCCTACTATATCTTCAAACATTTGTGACTTTTAACATGTCAAAAGTTTGACCGACCGAACGTGCATGCATGCAGATACGTGTGAATGTACGTGCAAAATAGAATAAGTTAAAAAAATTTTAAAAATAAAACACAATATTTTGTTATTTGTTCCCTGGACTTCATTATGATATATTTTACAATGATATAGTGTGAATAAATTCGCACTAACCGTCAATAGATAGGGAGTAGAAGACGAATACATCATCATCATCATCATCATCATCATCATTGTCCAAGTCATCGTAAAGTCGTGTTTTGGATTACTGAACTTAAAACCAAAATAATAAACAAGGACATAATATCTTTATTTCAGTACATCTGGAAATATACCTCAGTCCAGCGACGAGGAAGATTCTGACGAAGATGGGGGAAAACAATGAAACTATGGCGAGCAATTCTGAGCCAAAAAGCATTTGAGATTGATACAGAGACTGATCAGCCAACACAAATATCCCAAACTGGATCCACCCAGCATGAACCGTCATCACCAGGTACAAGCAGAATTATCAGCAGAAAGAGAAAACATTCATCAGATCCAGTCGTCGAAAAAGTCTTTGACTATTATTTAAGCAGCGGACAAGCCTCTAAATCCAACAATGCGGAGCAAGATCAGGACGCTGATAAGCTGTTTTTACTAAGCTTATTACCCTCAATGAAAAACTTGATGACAAAACAAAGTCATTTGTAAAAATTCAACAGCTTTTACACGATGCAGAATTCCCAGAAAAAGGGCATCAACTGTATAAACCATTTGCTTGAATATGTGTTTGATTCTAACGGTTAAACGTCCATTAATTACCATGTTATATTTTTGAAGACAGTATACGTAGTATTGTGGTATTTTGTAAGTACCTAAGTGGGGGGTTTGAACCCACGCAATGCACCAATCGCTTGCACAAGAGTTATCGGGCCTATTCAGTGAGCCAACTCCACCAGACGGCAGTCTTGCTTCTCGGCAGAATTTTAGGGCTTTGGGTTGTCTTGTACACCGAGGAATTCAATTTTGGTTGATTTGAACGCAAAACGGTCTTGATTTTATGAGCAAAGTGTGCCACACAGGACCTCATCTGTGCTCACATCACTAGTTCTTCGCAATTTACAGCCATTTGTGTAGACCTACAATGTCTTTACCAATTGAATTCCTCGGTGCACAAGAAAACCCGAATCCATTAAAACGCTGCCATGAAACAAGACTATTGTCTTGTGGACTTGGCTCAGTGAACAGGGCTGGTGAATCTTGTGCAGGCAGTTGGTGCTGTTCGGGGGTTCAAACCCCACTTCATTACTTGCAATGTTCTATTTACAAATGCTTAGCTTATGAAAATTGATAATTTTATCCAAGAATACATAGAGAAAAGAATCCACTGTTGACAGCTAAACATACTACGTTTAGATACATCCTCGATTTGCAATGTTGTATTGACAAGGTACTTCTCCAAACGGAGACGAGAAATAGTCCTTAAATACCTCTCGTACTAGTGTAGATTCTGCCGTTGGCCGATTCCAACCGAACCTAGGCACATCTGTAATCACAGTATTTGCTCCCTCTCCATCGCTATCGCCAATTTCCACGTTCCTCGACCTGTCTCCTGGTGCTAAATTTGACATCTGAATAAAATTGTTCAACACGCACGTTGACTTTATTATTTTTACTGCTTTGTCAGGTTGTACTTGGAGTCTTCGTTGATATATACGCCATCGTTGCGTCAGCAAGCCGAATGCATTTTCAACCATGCGACGTGCACGGGAGAGTCTGTAATTGAAAACTCGCTTAGTGGCGTCGAGATTCTTTCCAGGAAATGGTCGTAACAGATAGGATTTCAAGGGAAACGCTTCGTCTCCCACCAACACATGGGGTTGTGGTCCTATCTCTGCCGCATCTGGAAGTTCCTTTGGTGGAGGAACATGAAGCTTTCCTTTCTCCAGTGACTTTCCCATTGCTGATTTGGATTATATCCCGCCATAGCTATTTGATCCGTAACCACGACATCTACAGCAACGAAATTGTATTTAGAGTCAACAATAGCCATCAACACCACAGAAAATGTACCTTTGTAATTGTAAAACAGAGAACCTGTATTTGCTGGAGCTTGGATGATAACGTGCTTGCCGTCTATAGCGCCCAGACAGTTAGGGAAATTACAATTACGAAGAAACTCATTGGCAATATCCTTCCACAAAGCATCATTCGGAATAGGCATGTATCTATGCATTAAGGTAAGCCAGATCGCCTCGCACGTTTCTACAACGATTGAACTAACGGTGGAGGCCCCAACACGGTAGCTGAATCCAATAGTTGAGAATGCATCCCCAGTCGCAAGGAACCCGAAATATATCTTCAAAGTTATCACATACATAGTCAGCGATCATTAAAATGGCACCACAGTCAGACCATCCTCAAAATCATTATAAATACCATGGTTAAATATGGTCAACCGTGGTCATAGAAATAATAAGTAACGGTAGTACCTTTTAAGACTTACTTTCTTACAATTTGCCAAGCTTTCGCGCATAATATGTGGGGTTTTTCAGGTCATGAAGCAGCACATTTATGCGCGAAAACGTGGCAAATTTTAATAAAGTCAGTCTCGAAAGGTACTACCTTTACTTATTATTTGTTATTCTTATAACAGACTGACAGTTTTTAGTAAACCATGGTCATACAGACTGTGGTCAAACATGGACAACCATGGCCATACCGGCGTGGCCACACATGGTCAACCATGGCCATACAGACCGTGGTCGAACATGGTCAACCATGCTAATTCAGGGTGAGGTCAGACATTGTCCAACACTTTGAATCCTAGTTGCTGCTGTTATCGCCTACTACAACCTGCTGTCACAATGGTTTAGAATGAGATCTTTATTCTGTCAACAGCTGGCGAAATACAACAAAAGTAAAAATATAAACCCCACAGCTCCTTGAAATCTGGAGATATGCATTTTTAGTCTGACTCCGTGACCTAGATAATTGACTTTTGACCTTATTTTCAACGCACACATGCACAATTCCAATATGCAGTCATATGCCAAATATGAGCATGATAGCTTCTGGGATTCCATAGATATGGCCAAAACATTCATTTTTCGCATGCACTTGGTGACCTTGTGACCTAGATATTTGACATTTAGACACAATTTTTAATCCAGAGCTGTCTATCCACCACATGCAACGATATGCCCAATATGAATACCAGAACTTCTTAGATTCCGGAGATATGGCCATAAAATGCATTTTGGCATGCACTCAGTGACCCTATGACCTTGATATTTTACCTTTTGATTGTGCAAATAGTCAATAAAATAACAAATAATAATTTAGTCAGGTGAGCTAATATTTATTCTAGATTTAGCCATACATACCGTAAACAGATTGCCAATCTTTGCTCATCAGGAATTGCTTCACGGTAGTTGATATTGAGCTTATGTATATACGGGCACACCAATTGTAGCAAGTCATTGAATAGTTCCCTTGTCATTCGCAAATACTGGAAAAAGAGAGTTGCATCTAGCTTAAGCTCCTGGACCAATCTGTGGTATTCACCAAGCTCCTTCCTTCTATTCAGGATATCTCGAACCCATATTGTGCGCCGATATCTGCGTTTCCGTCTACGCAGAAGGGCAGTTACAAGGAGCAGTGTCTCTTCCTCTAAATCTGTATCATCACACACGTGTTGTGCCGCCATCTTTATCTACGAATGTTTCGTCATAATCGGACTTTATCGGAAACAACTTCGTTAAAGATCGCCTATTACCGTATACGAAGTTCGTTCGTGACCAGTGTGTATTGGGTAGACGCACGGCAACTTATTTGGACGTATACGAAAACGCATACAAAATTCGTGTCGTACTTGGTCTGTGGAGACCTTCAGTCGGAACAATTAATTCATGAAAATTGGCGGATTAGCTAATCCGAAGGATTTGTTTCGCTATTGTGAACCCACGCATTTCAGATTGTCGTTGCTATGCGCTCTATTTCACGAGGATCTCGCGAAAGATCACGTGAATATGCTCCACGCAAACTCGTATCCACAGAACACGTGTGTACAGCCAATAACAGACGTATATAACATGATTATGTCGGTTACACTGTCTATATATCGATAACACTGTATATGTGATAAAAAAATTACCCACAAAGCAAAATGGGCGCCCATTTCAATTTATTTGCTATATGCTAAAAAATATTTGGTGTCAAATGATGATAGTTCAATAAGACAACCACCCGTATTTTAGGACCATCATTATTTGACACCAAAAGTAGATATCCGTTAAAGATGGTCTGATTATATAGATACAATTTCTATAATAATAGTAGTATCTACAAAATCAATATAATAAAAATTCATGCTGCATTCAGAAGTGTCTTTATTATTATTTTGTTAACTTTACCTTGATAATTACTCCATATTTTTATATAGAGAACACAATGTCGGGCATAGGCTTATGTTAGGAGGTTGGTTGCAACTATATTATTTGACGAAGAAATGCCTGGAAGCCAAACCAGCCCAGTTTTGTGGGTCCTCCTCCGAAATTTAAAAACAATATCAATGTTCTCAATGGGGCATCTCCGGCATTTGCAAAGATAACTATTGTTTGAGTACTAACCCCCCCCCCCCCCCCCACCTCAGTATCACCCCACCATCCAACCCACCCCACACGCGCGCACACATGCGCACGTACGCTCGCTTGCTTGCATACACGCACTGATCCCCCGCTGTAACTGGTACAACTTGTAATAACTGAATGTGTTATTTTAACAATAACTTTCGAGACCCGACTTCCGCGACTTGAGTGAGTGAAACCAAACATTTTCGTTGCTTAATCCAGAGTATTAGGTTGGCTTCACACTAGATGGTTGATCCGGAGGAACGACGAAGTTTCGTTTAATGGTGTAAGTATGAACGCACTAATTCGTATGTCACGTCGAAACAGTTAATTCGAGAAAATTGGCGGATTAACTAATCAGAAGTCGCTCCGACATAAATCAGTAATGTGAACGCAGAATAATACAATGTATATTTAATTTGTGCAATAATCGTGGCATCTACAATATGAATATTAAGTGTATCGGCGTACATGTATGAAAACACCCTATAGTCCAGAAGTGGGACGGACACGTGTGCAATCGCGCACACACAACGTTTTCTTTTTAATTTGTCACTGCTAATAGTAAGCACTGCATTCGGGTAAGTTACATTGCATTATACAATACTGGTATCATCGTCATCATCATCATCATCGTCATCATCGGCATCGTCATCATCAATATTGGTATTCCGGTAGCAGAGACCAATGATTTTTAAAGGCATGCGATGCCTGTTTAGAATACGTGGGGGAGGGAGTAATTTTTGATAGTATTGGATGTCTAAATACAATTTTAGCTGGCTGGCCGATAGCCACCTGCTTGGCTTTTCCAGAATTCAAGATGGTCACCAAGGATCGAAATCTAGATTTTGTCATAACTTCTGTTCTAAGTAAAGTAGAATGACGATGTTTTGCATCTATAAGTATGTTTTCGAGGGTGGGGAATCCGATTTTGAAGCTATTTTAACATTTCACTACGTAACTAACCTACGGAACTCTAAGCTATGCCATCCTAGGTTGTGTATCAGGCCGGCCATGCTGGTTGTACGGCAGTAATCACCGGAAACCAATCTAGCTGCATAGCGTTGGACTTGCTTTAGGCAATTGACATTTCGTTCAATATAGGGATTGCAGGCTGTTGCAGCATATTCTGACCGCGGGGACGAGCTAGGGGCCTCATATGCTCACTCTTTCACTGGCTGCTGGTATGGGCTGAGGGAATGCTGCACAACTGAGTGTTTTATTAGCTTTAGCTGTAATCGAGTCAGAATAACCAACTACTGGCGGAGCTAATGTTGACACCTCGATAGGGATGATTGGATAACGCGGTGATAGGATTTCCATCCATGGTGCACTCGTGTCTCTTTTTGCTTCGTTTCAGTGTGATTGAGAGCAAGTTACCGTTTTCACATCTGCCATCTCTCACGCTAGGAAGAAAACCGATTTAAATCTTGTAAGATGGCATTGTCTTTGCCATTCTTAATTTCTCTGTATATTGTAGGATGCTGTCATCAGCAAAAAGGTGGATGTGACTGTGAATTCTTTCACAGACGCTGTTTGTTAAGAGATGGGAGAGCTGGGTTCATAGGACAGATCCCTACGTGGAACTCCCGACGTGACAGCCACTTGTTCAGAACGGGTTCCATTGACCGAGACCTGTGAATAGCCATAAAGAAAAGCATTAATCCAATTGTTCGTCTTGTCATTGATTCCATAGTGCTCAAGTTTTCTTAGCAGACGTTGATGGGCCACTACACCAAACGCCTTGCTGAAGTCAAGTAATATGACATTGACTTGGCCACTGGAGTTTACTATCTTTGCTCAGTAATCTATGACTAGTGCAAGCTGTATTTCGCATGAACGGCTTCGTCTGATACTATGTTGATGGTTTGCAAGCATCTGATTTTCATCTAGGTGTTTGAAGATGCGACTAGCATTGATGTTCTCCATGACCTTGCAAAAGATACAAGCGAGGGAATTTGTGCGATAGTTTTGCAGGATTGGTTTTCTAACCCTTCTTCTATATGACAGTGACTAGGACTGCTTTCCAGTCTAGTGGGAGTGAGCCACTGTTGTACTATTGCTGGAAGGTATGTGTAATCACAGGGACCACGGATGCTGCGTGGCCATGTAAAAATCAGGTAGGGATTTCGTCTGGGCCTGTAGTCTTCCTCGTGTTTAGATCAAATAGCTGGTTTTCAATTCCATTTTGTAGTATGTTGAGTTCAGCTATTGGTGCATATTTAGATGGTCCAGGATCTGTAATTTATGGGTTTTCCTTTGCAAAGACAGGCTGGGACTTGCTGCTCAGTGCATCCGTGTTGTCCTGTTTCCCACCACCCCTAATTCCATGACTCTATCCAGATATACCCAACTGCTCAAAGTTAAAGTGGTGCTGACGTCACTGATAGGAGGATGATTGTATTGCATTTGAGCCTGTGTATGTCTGTTTGCTCAACTGTCTGCACTCTATCTCTGAGGCTACTAATCAAATTTGCCTCTCCTTCCCTCCCCGCCCCCTCACCCATCTCTCTCTCTCTCTCTCTCTCTCTCTCTCTCTCTCTCTCTCACGAACGAACGAACGAACGAACGAAAAAATAAAGATATTTATTACCACTCAGTAATGTCACATGACCAAATGGTGTTATTTGATTGGTTAAGATCACGCGAGGGCAATACCACACGATATAAACGTGTTTTAGTTATACTGCGCAGCTAGCCACAAAGCTCATTATAATAATATGCATCTTGCTAAAATGGCGGGTACGCGCCCGCTTCGGAGAGACTCAATTCCAAGAGAACTATATGGGAACGTTGTTGCATATTTTGAAACTAATTTGACGGGAGCCGTTGCTGCAGCAAGGTTGAATATCCCGCAAAACACTTAGTCGAGTAGCGAATGCATTACTCGACAAATTAATCATAGCCAAAAACCGGCGAGTTGAGTTAATTATCGATCGCAATCTTGTACATTAAATTTTCTTCACGACGTGATAATAATAATCCGCATGACGATACCAATGTGAACTGGATTACTCATAGAATTAATTGTAGAAGTAATTAGTCTATGGTAAGCCCATACCAAAGTATGATGTTGTTCCGAATTAACTCTTTAGAGTGGACACGACCATAGATGCCGTTTTTGGCGTACAGCCAAGGCAAAAAGTATCAATTTCACTCTTGCAGAACTAGCCTAGAGATGTCTAATTCAAGAATTGCTTATCCGATTATATTGTAACGTTATGATAAAATCTCTATCTTCGACGTCTGAGGGGTAATAACTTCGTTACACCAGTGTTTTGACGTGGGTACAGGATGTTACCACACGCGCAAACAATTACATTTCCCTCGCTATGTTCGGGAAATATACAATGTATCCCTATCGTTACACTTGGGAGATACAACGTTTGCGCGTGTGGTAACAGCCTGTACCCCCCATCAAAACGCTGGTGTAACTAATAGTGCCATTTTATTATATTTGGTAATAACGGAGAAAATAAATTAAGGTTTTGGAGAGCGGGTGCAATTGTAAAAGACATCAATTGTAAAAATGGAACTAGCAAAGCCTTCGAGCAGAAATTCACTTCAAACTGATTGAAAAAAATTTACATTTATTATGGTTATTTATTTATATCATGGGGGAGGTGGTGGATCCTGTATGGGAGTGTGGTGGGGTGGGCGGATATATCATCCTCCCAACTCTTTGATCATGGGTGTGTGCTAACAAACTACTCTCTGTTCCAAAACCTGTTTCTACCTCCGGTAGAAAACTCCAGTAAAGAGCAATCACCACCATGTCTGAAAACATTTCAACAAAGTGTGCTGTGTTCAATAAAGGGGGCAATTTTGTGCCTAATCCTGCCTTGAATTTGACTCAGTATCTATTGGACTATGCCAAAAGACGTGCTGATCTCGGGGCGATGGATTTCGGAAGACTGGCTATCAGAGCTACACCCCCACCCACCCTACCCCTTCCCAACCGACACAGATCAGTTATCATAGTGTCGACAATCTTTGGTAAACAAACTATATATGAATATAGTTGAGAAGAGAGCACACATTGACAGTCCCTCCTCTGTGAGTAGTTAGCCTGATACTATGCAAGCCAAAACCATAAGAAATACCTGAAGCAACTGCTCAGTGAGCACATTCCTAATATCGAGTTAGTTCATCCATGTCGAGTCAACGAGAGTTTCAATTTGATCCTTTCAAGGTCAGTTGAGGAAGCTGTTGATAGTTGTCTGATGTGTGATCATAAAGTTGTCCTTGATGATATTATGCATGTTTCTCGTGGATTGTGTGCAGAAATCTTGAACTTTCGAGATAACTGAAGATTCCAAGGCTCATTGAGCAACTTTGCTTGAGGTTTTTTTATGACCCACTTGCTATTTGGTAGTCATACTAAATCTGTTTGTGGAAAGCGTGATACTGAAGTAAGCACCACTGTCAACATCGCATGCCAAATGATCATACAAAACGGATCAGCAAGTGCGTCACATTGAGACACCTCTCTCAGTTGGAATCCCTCTGGCGATCCATCAGAAGGCCAGGAACAAGAATGTCCAATCTGAGTACGGTGTACCTAGTCAATTCCTATGCAGCATCCTGAAAATCAAGAAGTGAGTGGAGGTTGCAGTTGTCGAAAAAAATTAAATATACTGGTGGGGTCTGCCTTCCAGATTTTGTTAAAAAGAGTGCCCATTTACTTTGCTGCTCACAACAGCGACCTCCTGGAGAGTACGCCCTTTGGGCAGAGCACAACACATGACACAATCCTGGTGATCAATCATGCAGAGGATAAAAATGCAGATGCTCTCAACAGTCCTATAATTACACTCAAACCAATAAGATTCCAGACATATAACATTAGTGAGCCTAGTGACTTACCAAAACCCTACACGAGCTTTGGTCAGGTGCGGCCATTAGCTAATTATCTTGGTGATGCGGACTGCCATGAGGTCAAGGGCCAAACAGCAGAGCATTAGAAACAGTGTCACTCAACTGAGCCACAAGGGTTGCAACTCACAGGTGAGCACTAACTATGGTTTGCTTGGCATGCAGTATTAGGGAATTTCCTGCACTGACACAATCGTTCCACATATTGATCAGCATATTAGTAAGGATATCCCTCTTGTGGGACAATCGTCATCAAACAGCGCTGCTGGTGATGGAATGCCGACAGATGACAATTCTGACCGTATCTTCAAGTCAGAAGACGAAAATGTAGTTAGATAAGAAAGGCATAAGGCCAGCATGGGCAACAACCAATTGAAGTACACAAACTCTGAAGTCAATGCTCCTCTCTTCAAGAGTTTGCAATCTGACATCGCAACACTGTTCACAGTCCTCCAGCATGTAAGACATTTCCATGTGATGGGGGCCAAAGAAACATACAGTCCTTATGCTTGATATATATATATCTATATGAGAGGGCACTTAAAGTCCAGCAGCCTGTAAAAACAACTGAGTTTTGAGCGCATGTGAACTTCACATTTGCTTCACGGCACTACATGCACTTGGCAAGTATGTGGAGGGCAGTGGCCAGGGTAAAGTGGGCATTACAACCGGTGTATACTCTCCTGCTGCCCTACGAGTCATCTACAGCGGGAAGGCCTTCAGACGAGGAGTAGAGTACCATATAGTGAATGCTCGTGTATGATTCTACATGAAGTTTGATGCTCTTCTTGCTCAGATATCTCCTGGTCCCCATCCAGCAGCAGTGCCACAACCTCAAGACAAGCCTCATTCCAGAAGTACAGATGCCACAGAAATGTTTGAGTCTATTGCAAAGACGCTGGAGAAGGATATCAATATGGATAGCAAGAAAGTAGAAGCGCATGCCCAGTTCTTGAAGATTTACATGCAACAAGTAGAATGCCTACTTCACGTCATTAGCACACGTCGACAGGGTGACTGGGAAGGCTACCTTGCATCACTAGACAAGCAGATCAAGTATTTTAAATTAAACACACGACCTGTTCTATTATGCATGGCTTACGTATGATCCAGACAGGTGGGACGCTTTAAAAGCACGTGCTTTTGTGTCCAATTCATGGACCATTTTGTCTCCCAAGCATAAGAGCAGCACATCTGCAAGTTGAAGGGCCTTGGTGGTATGAAAGATATTTCCCAGCTTGATGGTACTCTCCAACGCTTCTTTGTGACCATACCACATCTTTTTCCTCATTATAGAAGAATGGCTGAAGTGGGAGCGGTGCAAAGTATTAAAAAACCCACCTAACATGACAAAAATGCTCCACCTAAAAGAAGCTTTCGTCGCACGTATTTGTAGGATGAGTAACAGCTATGGGGAGGAGGGAATTATCTCTGATTGGTATAATTATTGACAACTGACTTAAGGATCTATCCACATCAAAGAGGGCTACATCAGCTGTATCCAAGGAGATGGAATTTATAATCCATGATGAGATGGCCATCGCAAAGATCTCACTCAAAGAGCTGCTCTCATCCTCCAAGGCAAAAACAAGGCTCCACATATCTAGCTGAATCTATGGTTGAATACTTCAAGGATTTTCTGAGTTTAGTAGTTGTACATAGCACCAATGAACAAGCTAACCACCCATACAAACTCCCAGCCGATCTGCCCCCCCCCCTCCCCCATAATGAGGAGGAAGCTGATACCACGATTCCATTGCATGTGTTGCGCGTTGTCAAAGATACCACATTGAAAAGCATGGACGTGTGATCTCCAGATACAGATGTCCTCATCCTCCTCCTGATCGACCGTGTAGCTCATGGGCGTGTTGGTGCCTTCACCAAGGTCAATTTTCTGACTGGACAGGGGCCAAAATATCGTTCGATCAACGTATGCCACTGAGTTGGCATCATTGGGAGGGAAATGTGCAGTGGTCTTAAGGGTTCCACAACTTCTCTGGTGCGGATTGGGGGGGAAAGTTTGTGGAGATATAAAAAAGACGTGGATATCAAACTTCCTAGCCCTTCCTCATGATCCTGTAACATCCACATTTCAGCTCCTTGGAAAGGGCATACTAAATGTCGAAGACACTACTCTTCCGGAGTTTCCAGAAGATCTCTTGCCATTGGAACAATGCCTATGCAAGGTGCACTCCCCAACGGTGCAAAAAACACCATTCCTGCACTACAGAGAAACCTCGAAAAGGAGAAATTGCCTCCAACTGGAGCAGCATTCATACCTCACATTAAGAGCTGTAATTATATGCGTGACACATCCTACATGGAGGCTCATTCCAATATGTTAACTCCAGAGGGTCATAGCTGGACACCCATTGATGATGCACAAAGATTCATCCCCGTGCGATGCCTAGCTCCGGCCACTGCCATTGAGCTTGTCAAATGTTGGGGCAAGGTGTATAAGGGCAACTGCTCATGTAAAAAATTCTTATTCAGCACTCTACAAATACCACAATGACTGACAACTTCTCAGCCTACAAGGCTGTTGATGGTGATCTGTGAAGTCATACTGTGGACACTGGCATTGCATTTCAGTTGCTATGGTAATGGTTGAATGAAATCAAGAAAAATACTATATACCAGTGATACTATACATTTCCTCTCTCTGGGGTCATACCCATTCGATTTCTCACACACACACACCCAAATCTAGACACAAAGATCAAATTCATAGGCCAAATAGTTCTAAAGTTATACCTAACTATGAATGTGAGTTAGCTGACTAAATTGGAGTGGCGACCATCTTGGAAATATGCAAATTAGGAATGAAATAATAGTTTTTCTTTTCCTTGAAGCTTAATGATGATCAGATAAAAATTCCCCTTCATTTGGGACAAATTAGAAGTCTGACAATTTCTCAAATTTAAGCTTTCTTCGCCCCTGCAGAGACCTCAATTCTGACCATAAGCCAGTCATTACAACCCTTCAGATGAATGATCTCTACCTAATGTATAAACGTCATACCAGGCAAGAGGGTAGAGTCACCTACAACGTACGCAAGCTCATCAGCGACACTGACACGCACATGCCATACAAAAAGGGCCTCAGGGAGCAGATAGCTAACATCGATGTTTGCCCAGATCCAAACGAAGCTAACATCGATGTCAGCCCAGATCCAAACGAAGCCCTAACCAAAACACTGCAATCTATGTAATGGTCAGCTCCCAGCATAATAGGTGTTCTTAAAAAACAACTAATCTAGGTATACTGACGACTCTCTAGTAGTGAAACTGTCAGCAGAACAAAGTGCTATGGCTGCGCATCTATTAAAGTGACCAAAGTGAAGACCGCACCAAACTACGCCGGGAGTGCAATAACATTCTGCACCACATTAGCGAACAAAAGATCTTACTATTCAACAAGCAGACTCCCTAGCAGATGAAATCACTACCATGGATGACTCACAGAATGTTCCGGGCAGCCGGAGCCCTAAGAGTTAATGACTACACACCATCACTCACTGTACACAACTCTGAAGGACCCTTTATCGGGACTGACCAGGGAAAAGCCGACGCGATTCGAGAATGGTTCAAGGAACAGTTCACTGACCACGATGCTGAGCCCGTGCACCCGTTCTCAGGAGATCCAAGGCCATTACTAACACCAATTAAAACAGTAGAAGTTGAGAAGGTACTTGTGTCCAGTGGTGCATGTATAGCCTGCACATTAATTATGGTTATTACCTTGAAAAGTCAAAATCGTCTTTACGTTCACCAGTTTAGCTATTTGTAGTGTATGTCCTAATGTAGCTTTGTATATTTGCCATACTTTCAAGTTCCATATGTGACAGAAGTGGAGTTAGTTTCAATTTTCTCGTCCAATATTATGTGAGCCATCAAGTATTTTAGGAATTTTGTATATTGCCGGAATCTGGTGTCTTTGATTAAACTGGATTTGTCCAGAAATGCATAGACCATAATGTGCAAGATAATGTCAAAATCTAGTTCAGAAATATGAAACTACACGACCCAAAAGAAATATGAAACCCAACGATCCCAAAAAATGTCAACAAACGATATAGAAATTAAAGATCCACACCTACCTGAACAGCCAATCATATTCAGACATCCCGAATAGATATCCAACAAGCTTCAACGTTTGCTGTCAAAATCCGTAACTCACTAAAGGGCAATTTTGATTGGATGATATCGACCACGATCTTTAATAAGTTACCGTCATTTCAATGAGTTTCCCTGACCCTTAGCCCCTAATTATAATCCCTTAGTATCGAGCAGATCACTAAATATTGTGTAGAATTTTATGTCGTGAAGTCAGTGTCATCCAAGTTGGCCTATTACATTAGATGAAGCTTCTTGAGTTTCACATTAATTGTCCAAAATGTTTCAGAGAGGATCTTAGCAATTCATTTTGATCATGAGAATCCACGCACGCACGCACGCACTCACGCACTCACTCACTCACTCACTCACTCACTCACTCACTCACTCACTCACTCACTCACTCACTCACTCACTCACTCACTCACTCACTCACTCAATCACTCACTCACTCACTCACTCACTCACTCATTCACTCACTCACTCACTCACGCACGCACGCACGCACGCACGCACGCACGCACGCACACACGCACGCACGCACGCACGCACGCGCACACACATGCTAGAGAACATTTTTGGGATTTACACTGACCTAAGTGGAATGAATGTGTAAATACAAAAATGCTGTTGGCGAATTAAAAGGGGTCGCAAAACTATTAATTTAATATAAGAGGAAATAAATACACCTAGTCATTCTTCAATTCTGTAGCGATAAAATATCATCTTATAGGAAATGGGTAATTCAGAAATCCGTCTTGCACACATGACCTTTGACATGTGACGTATACGAGGGGAATGATCTTTGTCAATGGACGTGGCAATATCGCGGTTGTACGCAATAGTGGTGCACTACACAATTATTTAAGTGTTTATAGTATAAGCACGGACTGTGAGCTATTGATTATTCTAAACCAGATATATAATTATGTGTGCCAAACCTTTAATCAAAATAATGTAATGCGTGTCTGAATATATGGGCGTCACCAGCGTTTGTACCAATGATAACGATAATGTCATATTTTGACATTCGCTGTGAAATCTTTTAGTGTTTCCATTTCGTGTAGCCTAGATATATTTCCTATGGCATTAGTTGTTTGACATAAATACTGCTACCGACGATCTGATCCAGAATTTGCTGTGAATCGGTTGGCTGATTATTACTAGTGTCTAGTCCTGGGCCTGTATTCGCGAAGCCACACTTACGTCATAAAGGCATAGACCTAGGCTAAGTGTAGGGCAAATCCGTATTCACAAAAATGTGTGCAGATCATGGTTACTATGCACCATGTGTGGCTGAAAACGTTAAAATCTCGGCAAAACAGCAGTGGATGAACGAATCTCGGAACACGCACAACTCATACAAACCGCAGTGAAAGCCTAGGTACCCTGATAACGCAAGCTACTGGGCCGCTACCAGGCTGTATTGGTCTAGTATCGGTCCCGTAACCTGCGTTATCAGTGTATCGCAGGGCAAACAAAACAGGTGTTCTCGATTGAATTATTTTTGTGTAGTCTAGAAGTTAATTTCTAACACACACACACACACACGCATGCGCGCGCGCACGCACATCCGCACGCACGCACGCACTGACACACACACACACACACATCCACCGACACACACACACTCTGTCAGAGTCATCATCACACATCACTTGAATCAGTCATTCCCGTGGTACATTTTCAGAAGGTCTTCTTGGCCTGCAAATGGACATGCTAAAGACTACTACAAAGGCCGGTTTAAGCATTAAAGGGTTAAAACATGCCAAAGTGTTACCACATGCTTAGCAAAAATATCACTTTCTGAGGAATTTCAACCCCAGTCCATGATATCCTTAACATGAGCCTAATCGGACTGGGCCTAGGTGTAATGTCTCATCGAAAGGCAAAGGTGTAGTCACGTAATTTTAAGGGGTTGGGACCCTAAACTATTGGCGGGGTGGCCAAAAATCTAGGGGTGGCACTGTGGGGATATCGCCCAATTGCTCCCCCACACCTGTTCCTACGCTTATCTAAGATCGTAGAGAAATTGAATAAAGAAGGCTTATGCTACTTTGACGAAAAACTCGCAAAAATAGCTTTGTTCAGCGTCACAAAAAACGATAAGTTCACAAGGCAAACAGTGAATATCGAAAGGCTTACCAATGTATTCAATAGTTTACTGGTTTAGGATCCTGTTAACAATTTTGGAATTAAAAGAAATGAGTTTCTCTTGGCTTAGAATATCGGAAGAAATTCAGCATTTAGGCCTACGAAGCTGGCCTAGCCAAATACGGCCATGTACGTTGACAGCCCTGCGAAAATTACAAATGGTCACGATCTACACAAAAGAAATTCCGAAATATTTTAGCTATCCAAATGCTGCTATGAATGAGGAACATTCCGGCACTTACAATTGAGAATATAAACAGCAGAAATTTTGACACAAGACTAAAATCGGCTATATTACACAATATACAAACGAAAATGCTAGCCTAGCGAGTCGCTAATAGTATACAACATTAAACTGCTAAACGTTCCCTCATACATGTCAGGTCACGGGTCACCGCTATTCGCAGATGGTAAATCAGGAACATCAAGATCATAGGAGACACAGCACTCATCATGATAGGAGGACTTGATACTTAGGGCCGCTAGTGGATAACAAATGAATGTGTTCAGTGAGGAAGAATTGCAGAGTAAAATAGACAATCAGTTGTTTTTACAGACAGTGAACGTAGTTTCGTTAGGAACAAGTTCTGCCATTTTGGGTATAGACTTTTAGAGAAATATGATTGTGTTCTCGATCTACCTAATGGATATATTCACACCTGTGGAAATTCTCTGAAACTTCACCATAAATCACAGAACGCTAGGTGTTTCGATCTCACAATGGAGAAAATGGTTACAATCGCACCCCACCAAGAGATGACTGTGTTTGGAAACTATTTCAGCGATACGAAACAGACTCTACTAGTAGAACGCTATAGGGGGTACTTAGAGAACCAACCCAGATCGCTCACTCAATAATTATTAGGTTTCAAGTTTCATGTGTTCCTCTACAGATATGCAATATTCGAAAATACTGATGTAAAGATAGCTAGTGGAGAGGTTGTAGCAACATTGGAACCAGGAATCAAGCGACCTAGCTTATCCTATGATTAATGGAATGTTTATTTTGGATATGGATGCTAGAGCTACCGGAGGTGGCGCTGTTCTATCGAGTTCAGGCTGGCCATGAACAAGTGATTGCGTACGCTAGTGGGACATTGTCCAAAACTCAAAGGAGGTATTGCACCATGATGGGAGAACTGCTTGCGGTTGTGCTGTTTATCAGATATTAGACATTATTTGTATGGAACTGACTTTCTTGCACGGATGGACTATGCATCGCTAACATGATTGGTGAAGTTTAAGGAACCAGAAGGAATGCTGGCTCTTTGGTTGTCCGTATTAGGGACTCCGCATGGGAATGTAGAGTCTCGTTTGCTAACGAACTACAAATGAACTGGTTGTTGGGAAGGATGAGCGGAAAGTGCTTGTGTCTGGCTCATAAGAAGGTGGATATGTATTTAATGGATTATGCTGGATTTTTGAGTGTTATTTATGATCCTTTCGATTTGTATGTTCACACCATGGCGGAACTTGAGGGACTTTTGAAGCAAATTGTTGGAGAACCAAAAGCTCACGAGCCACTGAGCCCGTTAGATAATGTTATCAGCTTGTTGGATGGATCTCCAATCGGTGACCAGGAGGAAATGGGACCATCCAAGCAATTGACTGTTGAGACGCCAGGCCTGGAGCCAGGGGAGTTATTCCCAGAGCGTGTACCATTCGTTCCATCAAAAGTCATCATTCCCTGTCCAAATCGTGCATGGGAGAAGGCATTTCAACAGCCTTCGTTGTTTTGCGGCACTAGAGGGAGGTACATCAGGAGATGTGCTTCCAGTAGAGTTGTCCGGTTGGCGGCTGGGACTGCCTTCTATCAACACGTGTATATGATATGGAGGGCCACCTCCGCAAGCACTATGATTTCTTCTGTACCAAAGAATCAGTTCGCAAGTGAGTGACCACCTCGTGTCTCCCACAACGCGTGTTCCAAAATAAGCAATTCGTTGGTGCAGATGGACTGGAGTCGCTTTCCGGAATTGCAATTGAACTCCATCATAAAGGTACGCCCCATCTTTTCAGTCTTTTATTTCATGATGCTCTGGCACCAACGTTAAAGCCGTTATTATGATCTCCATTCGCACACTCAAATCTATCATGCTGACTACATTTTGTTTAGTATATATATGACTCCTAAAATATTCAGATGTGGGCTATAATATATATATATATATATACTAAACAAAATGTAGTCGGCATGATAGATTTGAGTGTGCGAATGGAGATCATAATAACGCAATTCATCAATTGTAAATAGTTACGTGATTCATACGATTTGAGTCCTCCGGGTGGTAAGTTGACTGAAAGGTACTGGCACCCCCTGCTGTAGTAGTTTTAAGTTAAATCGTTGATAAAATATTCAGATGGTGGAGTCAAGTTCTGATCGTTTTGATGAAATTAGTTATCGGTGTAATTTGCGACATTCTGTGCCACACTATTCTGAAGTAATTGTACAGATCTGTATATTTGGAAAAATATCTTTCGGAATCATTCTTTGCAGATTTTTGTGATTATGGAAATTCACAAGGACGTGAATATTTTTAGGTGTTTGTGGGAGCGGAGGTAGCAACGTTGATGTGAATGAAATTTGGTGGTTAAATTGCTATTGTATTTATTCCACCATTGCTTTTAATAATGTTCGAGTGGACATGTATTTTTGTAAAAATGTATACTTATCAAGAAAATAGATAACTCACCACCTGTATAGCCTTATTTCGCGATGCATCTACACGTTAGCATCGCAATTTAAATCCATTTATATTTCCATTGTCATCGCAGTCTACTCAGAACTTTTATGTTTATAGGGAACTTATGCCACGAGTTTATTTCGTCACAATCCATCGTGTTTAACACATGTTATCGGTAATTATGTCATACTTTGTTACTATCTGGCTATTGCGTCAAATTTATTCTGCTTCCCGTCTCTGTTCGGTTCCATAGCAATTTTAGCGGGACCCAGTCTTTCAGATTTACTATAAATACAAGCGGGTAACGTGTAGTCAAGAACTTTTTTGATTTATCTCTTCGAGCGAATTCGGAAACGTCTTGAGATTTTGGATAATAGAAAGGTATGTTTACAGAGCCGATTATCATACCTTTGATTTATTTTTAGTGATTTTATTCGGTCTCCGGATTCGATAGTAAACTCAGCTAACAACAACAATCAGGATTACCGGTCTCGCTAGTTTATTTACATTCGCTCGGTAGCTCGGTCGATGACAGGTCGTCTGCTGTCAAATATTCTACCGTATTCGGTGACAGCTAGGCGACCATAGTCGGTCGAGTTATTGAGTGGAGTAGACTTTTATGAGTTAAATACATTATCTGAAGCAATCAGGAAACCGGATGAATATTTTAACCCATAATTAGAATCTACAAACCTTCTCTCGTTGATATTTTAAGGGAACCCCATTGAAGTCAAAGTGTATTACGTCATAGATTATTGTGATCAGTACGGAGATTCCTGATTACCGTATTTACGGAAACAGTAAATATCTCATTGTTTTGATCTGATCGGGGATTCCCCATTGTCGTATTTGGATAATATAGTTATTACTGAAGCAGTAATGGAATAGACAATGCGAAGGCATCCTTGTGCATTTTAATCATTGACCAGTTCTTTCGCTTTATATATATTCAACAAGGCTTAGGGGCACTAAGCACCTCTGAGTCTGCCCTTTATCCACAATGTTGGAGAAGCTGGGAGTGTATGATCGTCGTATTGAACACAACAAGACGGTGATAATCAATCAGTCAACCAAACTAGCAGTTATCCGTCTGCCACTCTTGCCTTGGAGCGTATAGGCATGGTGCCAGACCAGCATATGTCACAATTACTCAATCACTCAGATAATCAATATAGCAGTTATCCGTCTGCAACCTTTGCTTTGGATCTTATAGGCTCGGTGTCAGCCCATGTTTCAATATAATCAATCAGTTAGCAGTTATCTGTCTGTCATTTTTGCCTTCGGGCTTATAAGGCTTGGTGTCGGACAAGGTTTCATGACAATCAATCAATCAATCAATCGATCAATCAATCAATCAATCAATCAGTTGTCCGTTTGTCACATTTGCCTTGGATTATATGGGCTTAGTTTCAGACCAGGTTTCATTACAATCAACCAGTCCATTCATCTAACACCATGGCGTTGTCGTGGATAATATAGGCAACGCTACAGTTTCACAAGTAGATATAACTGTTTTATCAAATTTTTTCTGTTGTTTAGGTTACTTCTTTAAATCGGAAAATATTACCACCATTTTCATCAGTAAATGGAGCATATATATCATGCCTTATTAGCTATTTTAAGAATATCACTGAGTACCCCCTTTAATTTCTGAAACAAATATTAAATGTATATAGCAAATTAAATCTACTGGCTTCGTCTAACCCTGAACAAGCTTTATTTGACTTGTTAACTAATGGGATCATCTCGAATAATCAGCATATCATAGCGAGATAAGCTCACGTTGACACGGTTACAGTAGTATGTAGATTTCTACGCACATACCTTACAATTACGTTATTAATTTCTTAATGAAATTCAAAACGGTAATTGGTATCACGCGTCGGGACTATACAAATTTACTGGTAGAGATAGGCAATATGACAATTAGAAACCATATAGCTGAAATTTCATTTAAAACTGATGCTAATATACGGGCACAATACAACAAGACGTAGGTTGACAGTGGTGTTATACACGCTGTACAGGTGACACAGAAGATTTACCCTTAAAATGAATATTTTATAAAATGGAACTAAAAAGGCCACTCTGAACAAGGAAAAGGGTCAGAATTATTATGACAATAAAATGGTCAAGAAATGACTTTATATGTCAATCTGGTATCATCAACACAGTTGAATCCCCAGATACCACTAAGCGATAATATAAAAATATTATTGAGTCATAATAGACAAGGGCCTGATTTGTCTGCATTGCAAGATCACTCATTTCATTTTGTTTCAATCCATGTACACTAAAAAGAAGTAAGGAATTTGTGTGTCCAATGTTTCATTACTAAATAATTTATCCAGATTTAACCATTTCATGAAATGGTTTGATAAAAAAAACCTGGAATGCTATCTTAAATTTGTGGGAATATTTAAAAGCTGACATAAAATCAAAATCTACTTACTATACTAGACAAAAGACTGAGAATATAAATGCAGATAAGCACAAATTTATATTAGATCGTGTGATTTGGGAAGGGAAATCAAACAAGGTCACAAAAGGGCGTATATAATTATAAGGAAATAAAACTGAAAATCCTTTGAAATTTATGAAACCGAAATGCATAGTGTAAGAGGATGTGGACAATGGATTGATGAAGGAGAGTGTAGCAATACATGTTTTGCGTGAAAGAGAATGAAACGATAAAAAAATTAACATAGTTACTGATATTAAGGAAAGCCATGTGTAGATGTGTTTAGGGAGGTGAATGTTGCAATCTGAATAAAACTAATCGATCAGATAATGCTAACGTACTACTAGATAAAGATGTAACACTTGATGAACTTGATAAAGCAGTTACATATCTTAATACAGATAATGTTCACATATATAAGCTCACAATTTTACAAATAGTTATGGAATATTCACAGAAAAAGGGTGTTATTACACTTACTTATAAGAAGGGTGGGGAATATTTATTATCGAATGGCCGTCTGATATCTTATTAAAGACACACTTAAATTATTGAAAATTTACGTTCTGATCGACTTAACCTTGTACTTTCTAATCGACTAAACCCATTTCTTAACAATCAGGATCAAAAGCACATAGATCAATACATCCACACATTTGTACTTTATTTAATATAATTTCTTATGCAAATGAACATAATTATAAAGAAATTAGCTGGGATAATGCTACTGTGACCTGCGATGCAGACCATCCAGCTTTCTATTTCTATGAAACTACACATGCTTGTTACTTCCTTCAACATTTCAGGGACCAAACACAAATTAGAGAAAATCAGCATAGAAACATCCTTTACCTAGTTCTCACCAATGAGGAAATTTGGTAGAAGAAACGCTTTTTGATAACCCCTTTGGAAACGGCAATCATGTTGCTCTAGTCTTTAATTTCATTTGTTATACGAATGACTTTTCAGTTATACAGAGGTAATTATAAACATGATAATGGGTGATTTATCTAAAGTGAACTGGGGCAATTATCTGAACAAAGACAATGTAAATTCATGCTCTTGTACAAGTCTTTCGTGAGACCTATTCTCGAATACTGCAACTCGGCATAGTCGCCAAGATTGAAAATGCAATCACAAATATTAGTAAGTGTTCAACACCGAGCACCAAAACTTGTCCTATAAATCGGAGACTATAGCTATATGGAAAGACCTGAAGCTGTAAATCTAATGCCACTGAAATATAGACGGTTTCGAGGAGATTTAATTGAAACATTCAAGCTTATCAGGTATCTATATAATATTGATAAAGATTACCTTTTTAACCTTTTAACCTTTATATATATATATATATATATATATATATATATATATATATATATATATATATATATATATATATATATATCCAGTATTACATAGACCAGAGGCCATAAGTTCAAACTCAACATAAAACGTAGGAACAAAGATATTCGCAAGCACTTTTTCGCTAATAGAGTGGTACCACAATGGAATTCACAGTGGCAACAGTCGAATTATTCAAGAACAGACTAAATATTTGCGTCAAAGAAAGACTATTTGAATTTGACTGAACAGGCCACACGTAAACCAGACCATCACAAAGCTTTACTGTATTTCCACCTACACAATGGACTGATCTTGGCGTAGCCTGTGCATAGGCAAGAACATGCTCGGTAGCGATATCAATTACCCATAGAGAGGGCTCTGCTGTCCATGCCCGCACCTTGTGGTTGCATTAAGAGACACTGGCGTAGAGAAGGATACTCTGATAGCGATGAACACAGAAAAAGACAACAACAACATTAATACCAATCATAGCCTCCACAAGTTAACATATAGCCAAATGCTAGGTGCAGCAGGGTGTTACCATGAGTGTAAGCGGGACACCCATCTGCACCACAGCATTCCCACAAAACAAAGCTAAACTTTTACGCAATAAGAGCCATATCATTCAAGAACAAACCAGATATCTACTTCAAAGAAGGAACTTGTGAATGGGACAAATGCATTGAGGAAATAACAAGTCAATGGCTTATGCTTCATAAAATGATGATGATGATGATGATGATGATGATAATGATGATGATGATGATGGTATTCAGCCTGGAACATTTTATCAAACCATGTTGGAATCAATGAATAAGCATATCCTTAAAACTAAACACGATCTTAAGATTGGATTAACAAGATTGCATGTGGTGGAAAAATTTAAACATACCAGATCAGAACCATCTTACAATAACTATATCAAAGCAAAAAATGAGTGTACAATTATTAGGGTTAATAAAAGAACCTATGAAGAAACCATAGCCCTAAAAGTTAAAATTGACCCCAAAATGATTTCACAAATTAGTGATTTAATGACAAATGATGGTACCATAATAACAAATGGCACAGAAAAAGTGAATCTACTGAACTCGTACTTCTCAAGTGTGTTCACACGTGACACTGTTAATGTGACAATGTTAATGCAGAAGTTGCAGACTCCATCCTAAATGAATTGTACTATGACAAACCATTATGCTCACCCCATATTAACATGTCTGTCATATCAGCAAAACTAGATTCACTCAATACCAAGAAATCAGCGGGGGCTGAAACACCATTCTAACTATAGACCTATAAATCTAACATCAACTGTATGTAAACTATTAGAAGCAATTATTAAAGACCTCATAATGAACCATATGCTACGAAACAAACTATTCTCTGGCTACCAATTTGGATTTCTATCAGAACGATCATGCACTACGCAACTCTTGCAAATAATGGAATTGTGGTCAGACTCACTAGACAATCATTATCCGATAGACGTGATCTATTTGGACTTTAGTAAGGCTTTTGACACTGTTCCACACATTGGTCTGTTTCTCAAATTAGGAAAATATAGTGTGCAAGGAAACATATTGAGGATTATTGAGAGCTCCCTGACCAATAGAAAACAAAGAGTTTCGTACCATTTTGTAAACTCTGAATATATATATATATATATATATATATATATATATATATATATATATATATATATATATATATATATATATATATATATATATATATCATCAACGACCTTCCAAACACAGTACAATCTTTTATCAGAATTTTTGCAGAAGACACCAAATTATTTAATACTATCAAAAGTCAAAATGACCGCACCAAGTTGTAACAAGATTAAGACCAATACTGTGACTTGCAAAACCTATGGAAAATAAACTTTAATGCAAGCAAGTGTAAAACATGCATATACGGTTTTAAACTACTACAAATAATGAGGATAACATCAGTTCAGAACTTACCTTCAACATGCTTACCAATGAAGGTAGTCTCTGTAGTCTATGCACCCGATCTTGGGGCAATATTCCAAAAAGACTAAATTTAGCATGCATATGGAGGTGTGTATAAGAAAGCAAACAAAATTCAAGTACTTATTAAACACAGCCTCGAATTTATAAACAAAGATATGCTCATAACACTATACAAAGCCCTAATATGTCCAATACTGGCGTATGCAACATGTGTTTGGTACAGCTATCTAAAGGAAGATATCAATAAACTAGAAAATGTTCATTACCAGATATAAGGCATCTTGCCTACACGGATAGATTACTATACCTTGGACTACCAGCGAGAGAGCCAGAGAGAGATTTACTGAATCCTAAAAATATTAATGATTTCCCAGTAGAATCCATGTTCCAAATGTCAACTAACTGCACCAGGGGCGATAATCTCAATTTATTTAAAAAGCCTACTAAAAGTTGCTGCGACCTTATTCATTCACTTATAGATCAATCAAAAAATGGAACAATTTTCCAAGCGAAGTCATAAATGCTACATGTCAGGATTTGACTCTTAAACTTCAGTGTTAAACCGTGATTCAAAATCTGTTTTGGCCATGACTCGCTTAATGCAATCATCACATATATATGAAAACAGTCTGGAAATATTTGATTGGCCCGATGTCATGTATGTTACAGCTCTTTAGAGCTTCATCTTCAAAGTGTCACATGTGCCATTGTTATTTGTGTTTAATTTAGGTCTGGTCATCATTTAACCGAGTCTGTCATGATGTACTTGTCGTCATGCGTGGCTAAATATATTATATTTGTATATGGTAGTCAATGTAAATACTAACATTTTCCTGTTCAGCATGTACGACACTCTTGCGGCTTGGTTACACTGGCCCTCGAGCCCATCTGCATGTTTTCTCAGCTACCAACACTTCACAGACCTAACACATCTGGTGCACGATACTCTTGCGTCTTGAATATACTGGTTCTCAAGCTCCTCTGCACCATTTCTCTACTAATAACTGTTCTTACTCTGCACGTTTACAGTTACGGCAACTTGAGTACACAGCTTCTTGTATGATTCTGCCCGGAAATTCTATTTCCTTCATGCTTTTCCACAGGTCTGACAGAATATCAAGAGATTGTAACAACAGGCCTAAAATATTACAGGGTAGAGGCTAGTCGAATATCATGCATAATTTGTTTGTAGCGTCCTGTTCCTACCAGCTCATGGAGTAATTTGATGTATATGTTACACCGGGTTTACAGGTTGTAATCATTGGTTGGACTTCTTTAGGCCACTGGGCTGTAGGGGTTCATCAGCTAGTGAAGATTTATTTGTTTCTTGGTGTTCCATACTGTGTGTAACTAAATCCTGAGGTTTGGCTACACAGGCCCTGATACATGTTACATACACTTTTCCAAAGTTGGAGAGGAATGTTTCTTGTTATTCCACACTGTGTGTAACTAACTCCTGAGGTTTGGTCACGCAGATCCTTAAGATAAGTTTCTTATGGCTTTTCCCTGGTATGTGATAACTGCTTCTGTGGCTCGGTCACGCAAGCCGGCATGTTGTTCACCTCAATCTCTTCCTTGTGTCCACGGTTACATATGATTTCTGAGGCTTGATCGTGGTGGTACATCATTATAAGAACAATAATAGCAGATGTATATGTGTTTTATTCGCATTCTCCATAGCATGTTTATATATAAACATGACCATATTGAAGCGTGTGTGCGTGCGTGCGTGAGTGCGTCGGACCAGCCAGAAATGCAAGGCGAATGTGCGCTTGAGTACAAATCAGTCCTAGAAGAATAGAAATTTCATTTCAATCAATTAATCTTTTATCCAGTGACCTTCACCATGTCCAAACGTTTAAAACTTCACTTGACGGATGAGCCATCCATTCATATCATTTGAAATGTTTAAACGAGAGCTTATCAACCCTCTGATAACTCATTGTCAATTGCATGAATAATCATTGTCAATGTTGGTACAATCATTTAGTAGGATGTTAGGTTGAATTTGGTCAATTATTATCAACCTGATTCAGTAAACCTTCCCCAGACGCTTAGTTAGCTACTTTCAACCCATATATGTACTTTGGTTGTGTTATCCATGGGTTCCGTGTCATGAACCTGGGTTGCACTTCGGATACGAGACAACTCACTTTTGGCCTGATAGAGAGACACCATGATAGTGAGTCTAATCATTCATTTAGAGTTCTTACAACCAACTCGTCTGTCTATTAACTAACGGATGTTACTTTAGGCATAAAAGAAAAGAGAATTTAAAACTGCATGCGATGTATGTGTGAACCGGTCGACTTACAGGAAGGAACATAGCAATAATCAAATACAAGTTAGGCTCAGTGCAGTATAGTCATCACTGTTAACCCCACCGACTGGTTGTAGACCGGACAGTTAATTCAGCTGAATTTGACCCCTCAATACGAAGGTCATATATTTATTAAATATAATTTACCTATGTAATATAAAAAACACCTTTTCAAGAATAAGATCAGTTTTAGAGCCATGATACACATTCGGTGACTCTTCTAAATATAGTTATTTACATTCGAGAGCGATCTTAGTTGTTATCTGTTTCGTATTTGCTTAGCAGACACCTGCTCGTGTGTGAATAGTATTATCATACACATACTTGATAACATATTGACTAAAGCATTTTACACAGCAGTCGTTATTGGGAGCAAAATTTAAACATTATGACTGAAACCATGCTATTATTGAAATGACGAGAATCCAATATATGTTAAACACCAATGTGAAATATATGTATCTAGGTAAGAAATGGCCGCTTATGCCTTCACGCACCACGACATTCTTGTCATTCGTATGCCATGCATGCTGGGTAGTAGATGAACAGAGTAACCTGCATTAGAACAGCGGCAACGTCAACCTTGTTAATGATAAAATACCCAGCAGAGCATTAGGTTATTGTAGTAAACTCTAAATCCTGCACTATGTGTATTGGATGACATCACCAGGGCACTAGATTAGATCTACACTCAATTAGGTGTATTGGGTGACGTAATCATGCAGGGCACTGGGTTAGATCTGCACTCTACATTTTACGTATTGGGTGACGTCATCAGAGCACTAACCGGCTCTGTACCCTACATTATGCTTATTGGGTGACGCCATCCCTGCATCCTACATTATGCATGTTGTGTGACGCCAGCAGAACACTAAACAGCTCTACATCTGACACTACACGTATTGGGTGACGCCAGCAGAGCACTTGTTGGTTCTACAGTCTCTATTTTGCGTATTAGTTGACGACATCAGAGCACTGGACGGCTCTACGACATTATACATATTGGGTGACGTCAGCAGAGCACTGGATCGCTCTGTGGTGCTGCTGCGCCACCACGCTGCACTCATTTCCGAATATCGACGAGGTTTTCCGGAAATAACTGAGTTCTGACGGTTACTAGGCGGGGAGCGTCCTTAGAGGCCGTAGAGACAGACTGATTCCTGCTGGCCACTGTATTGCTCTATTATTCTATTGTTACATTGTTATATTATATACTATATATTATGCCCAAAACCACCACATTGGTGTCAGGCTAAATTAATAAGCGCCCAGATTAACTGTGTTGCGATTTTACTTTTCTGTTCTTCTTTCCGGGTTTCCCGCCTTTCATTCTCACCCGAATATCGCCATCTTGAAATGTTCATGTTCTGAACTAAAGTAACCTTTCTCTTATTTTGAGGGTTGTTTTTCCCTTTTCATTGTAAAATAGGGAGTTAAAACAGACACAGCAATTATTCACAGTGTGAGTATTTAAGGTTTATGATCTAATATTTATATTAAATGTTTACTCGTCTGAATCTTACCGTTCAAAGTCTAGTTTTCTAACTTAAATTGTTATTGGTAGTATACATGTCAGGTTGTATACTAAAATGGATATGTTTATAGTGCTTTGTGTATTTCGAGTGAAAAATGCTCTTACCGCAAACTGTTGAAGCAGTCCGATGCGCATTTTTCATTTGAAATATTCACCAACTGTGTAACTACCATAAGATACAACTCTCTGCCAAACAGCCAGCCGATTGTAAGCAATTGTACTCTACATGTCGAGGGTAAAACTACAACGATATTTAGAAAGGCACCATGAGCCTGTATTCGATCCCCATCAGGTGAAGTACCGCCCAATTTTATTAAGTACAAGCAAAGGGTGTATATTGAACGATGAAGACCAAAACTGAACCTATTGAGTACTGGTGTCATAGTGGAGCTTCTACGGAATCTCTAGTCAAACTATTAGAGCAAAGGATTCACGAATCTGTTAGGAAACATCCACATATTGTCTTTTATTTCTGGTCTGGGACATGTGATTTGGTAAATGGTAAATACCTTTGCTTGCGTGATGAAAGTGACGCGATTGTACTGAAAATTGTGGAACTCTTTAGGAGGCAGCATCTATTGTCTCCAGTTTAGGTCAGATGATAAAGTTCATCGACCTACCTATCCTTTCATTGCAAAACTGGAATAGAAGGAAGGGCCATTCAGATTATTTACAGTTTTGAGGATGTGATCAATTGCTAGACAAACAAGTACTCCTACTTAACGCCCACATTTCATAACACAGAATTATGTCAGAACACACTTCATTGCAACTCAGATTTGGTTTATCGGCGAAAATGTTGAGGTCGCGTGTACAATACATACCATTTCGATCTGTTGTATGCTGGGGTCCATGCCTGTGAACTGTCGACTTTGGTTTGGCTTCGTAAGCTTAAAATTGATTTCAAGAAGCATTTTGTAGACGTGTCCGTTATCTGCGTATGTAAATTTTCTGGTCGACTTAGTTAATTGATAGTCATCTAATTTTTTTTATCATTAGGGTCAATTCCTGTTGATTGTTCTTGAAATAATCTGCCATCAAGCCATTGCTATAGTGGCAATGGCTTCCAGATTATTTCCAGAGTAGACAATAGGGTTCTAATGTGGTTACCTGGTAATAGGATTTAGATTCATTTAATTGGTATATTGTCACTTACGATCATGGATATCAATAGTGTAACCTTGGACGATCTTCTTACACCTCAGGATATCGGGAAGGCTCGAGCCAAGTGGATATTACAACTGCGAGAGGAAAAAGGGGCCACTATCACCTTGGATGATATCAAGGATTGTGGGGACATGCAGGCAACCTCGGGTGTGCTTGCGAGTCTTTTCGATAAGGAGGAAATCATTTTCAGGACTGGGGCAGTGGGAGGAGTGAGCCCACAACATAGTCGATCTCCTTCCCCCTACAGGTCGCATTTACGAGGTGCGCATGTATGACCAGCAGCAGCATCCCATGAATTTAATCATCCCTATTCAGATTAATGGGACACCAGTCGATGCTGTCGTTGATACAGCTGATCAGGTAACAGTAGTGAGTCAAGCTTTTGTTGATAAATTGTCCCGGTCTCTTCCTATCGGAGAGAATATTACTCTCATGGGTGCAGGGCGGGACAATGTGATCAGTGCTCTGGTAGGGGGTAAGGCTTGCATACAAGTAGGAACTAAGACACTTCAATGGAGTGTTTTTGTTGCTGATATCACAGACCCAGTCATCCTGGGTCTGGATTTCCTAAGATACCACGAAGCCGTCATTGATCTCCCTAATCTATCTGTTAGGATAATGAATGAAGTGGTACAGGCTTCCACCATGAAATCCTGTGGGAGAGAGATTCAAATAGCCCATGTTATGCTGAATAACAGAATTGTGGTGAGTCTGTTTGAAGCAGTGCAAACTATTGGTCGATTAGATCACCCATTCAGTGCCACCCATTCAGTGCCACGCTGGAGCTGGCAATACAACCTTCTCATGAACTTAGTGGTTTGATTGCCCCACATTCAGTAGTGAAATACAGAGACTCCCTTGTTCCAATCCTCCTCCGGAATATCTCACCAAGATGTATTACCCTAAAAAAGAACCATGCCCTGGGTACAGCTGTGGGAGTCGAAGAAGTCCTGAAGGAAGATTGTGATGACCCAGGCACTGGATGTGCAAACCATATTGCCAATAATGACCTGCCAGAACATTTGCAAGGGTTGTTCAGTAGATCTGTACACGAGTTGACAGATTGGCAATCGGTACTGCTAAAAGAATTACTGTGTGAGTACCAGGACATTTTTGCACAAAATGACTTAGACCTTGGTCTTTTCAAAGGTGCATACCATAAAGTTGACACCGGAGATGCGAGACTCATCCGCGTGAAAATGCATCGGACGCCTATCGGCTTTGAAAAGGAAGAGGAGAAACACTTAGAGGAAATGTTGCAGAAAGGTGTTATTGCGCCGTCTAAGTCTGAATGGGCATCAGCTCCTGTCTTGGTGCGTAAGAAGGACAACTCAGTCCATTACTGCATTGACTACCGTTCTGTGAACAAACTGACCCGCAAGGAGGCTTTTCCTTTACCAAACTTTTCTACGTGTCTCCATGCTCTCAGTGGTGGTACCTTTATCAGCACACTGGATATGGCTGCAGGGTACTGGCAAATTGAAGTTGACCCGAAAGATAGACATAAGCTCGCCTTTATCACAAGGTATGGTTTGCACGAATTTGTCCGGATGCCCTTTGGGATGTGCAACAATCCCGCCACATTCCAACATGTCATACAGTTGGTGCTACAGGGCCTCAACTGGCAAGAATTCCTGGCTTACATAGATGACGTGATTGTCTTTGGGAAGACTTTTAATCTCCAAAAGGTGTTCGAACGTTTCCGTGCCCATCATCTCAAGAGTCTTTCTTAGGATATGTCAACTATCATAGGGAACATATCCGCACATTTTCCAGAATGTCAGCTCCTTTGTATTCTTTAACTGGGTCAAAGTCTAGTTTTCTTTGGGAGACTAGGCACCAACAGGCTTTCGACAAGTTAAAGGAAACCATGACTAGTCCCTCCGTTCTCGGGTATCCACTCCGAGCAGGTATGTTTATCCTGGATACCGATGCTTCATTTACTGCGATTGGGGCAGACTTATCACAGGTACAAGATGGGAAAGAAATTGTTATTGGGTTTGCCAGCAGAGTCTTATCCCCAGCTCAAAGAAAATGCTGTGTTACCCAGAAGGAACTGCTGGCAATCCTTGCGTTCACTCACCAGTATCAGGTTTACCTGCTCGGTTGGCCTTTTATTGTTCGGACCGATCATCATAGTCTCGCCTGGTTGATGCGCTTCAAAAATCTTGAAGGGAAGTTGGCCAGGTGGTTAGAGGAGCTCTCCCAATATGACATGACCATTCAGCACCGGAAAGGGGGAAAGCACAGTAACGCTGATGGATTGTCCAGAATCCCTGACCAGTGTTTGCCATGTGAATGCTATCGTGCAGGACAAAATCTGCATTCACTTCCCTGTAAGGGCTGTAATTACTGCACACGCCTTCACTCACAGTGGGAGCGATTTGATGTGGACATTGATGAGGTGGTGCCTTTGACGGTTCGTGCTGTAAATATTCTTGGAAGTGACAGTGATTCTGATGACGATGTGGAGATAGATGACCCAAATCTCATTTCCACCAGTGGCTCACCGAATTAGATCTTCTCATTCTCATCCTCTCAGCTCATGCAGTTACAGTTGGAGGACCCAGATCTGAACACGGTAATTTCCTGGAAAGAAACAGGATACTGCCTCTCAGAATCCAAACTATACTTGTTCAGTCCAGTAGTCAAGTCAATGTGGCAAGCTAAGGAACAGCTGATTCTAGAGAACGGAGTCTTGTTTTACCGCTGGGAATGGAACAGTTTAGTAACGAACTTGTTCGCAGTTCCACTGTCTTTACAAAAAGATGTCCTAGAGAGTTCTCAAGACTCGCGACTCTCAGGGCATATGGGACAAAAGAAGACTCTGGCGAAACTCAGAATGGCATACTTCTGGATTGGTTGCTCACGAGATTGCTTGGAGTATGTCCGTTCTTGCACCACTTGCAATCGTAACAAGAAACCTACAGTTCGGGCTAAGGCTCCCCCCAGCCAGTATCATGCAGGGTTGCCATTAGAACGGGTCCATCTTGACATGCTCGGTCCATTTACCATGTCTCAGCAAGGTATGTTCTGGTTTTGATAGATCAGTTCACAAAATGGATTGAGTGCTATACTTTGCCGAACCAAGAGGTGGAAATGGTTGCACAAACCCTGGTCGAGAGATTTATCTCTGTGTTTGGATGTCCTTTACAAATACATACTGATTTGGGACGTAATTTCGAAAGCAAGCTTTTCAACTTTATATGTACGCTTCTGGAAATAACAAAGACACGTACCACTCCATATCATCCTAGCGCCAATGGCCAGGTGGAACACTATATGGGTGTTATTTCACGCATGATCAGATGCTATGCTAGGGATAGTGAATGCCAGAGCGATTGGGACACATACATTCCATACATTGCGGCTGCCATACGAGCCACTATCAACTGCCAAACGGGTTTCACCCCAAACAGGATGATGCTAGGGAGAGAGACTCAGCAAGCACTTGACATCATGCTGGGGGTGAGCACCAACAACTGGACCATAGTTTGCGATCCGCTCATGCAACAGCACGTCGCCAAATTGGGATGGCCCAAATGCGCTAAAAACGAACATTCGACTTGAAATTTCAGTTTGTATAAAGTGGGCGATCTTGTCTACCTTGACAACTCAGCCACCAAGGTTGGCATATCTCGAAAGTTAAATCGACCTTGGAATGGTCCATTTGTCATCATGGGATGCTTGTCCGATGTCCTATATCGACTCAAATGTAGACGCAATGAGGTGGTTGTACACCATAACCGACTGAAGATTTGCACTGACAGGGATATCCCTATTTGGTTGCAAAGGGCAAAACAGCTTATCCTGACTAAAGATGTGGATGAGCAGTTTTTGTGCTGCTGGATGATGGTTCTAGCTTTGAGAATCAAAATTTACAGTCGGAATTCAATGTTCGGACTGATGAAGATGAATATGACACCATCCTGTACAGTGATGATGAGGATGCTACCGAGAATGGCGTGTTTGACACTGAGGAAGCTCATGATTTAGATGCTACAACCTCGTATGGAGAGGAAATTGTGACAACCAACATGCATCCACACCCACGCCATCCTCTGACTAGGCTGGGTGACTATGAGCTCTTCTAACCCCTTTCCTAAATAGTGTAAATAGGTCTTGTATATAACTGAAGGCGCTTACATAGTCAACCTTTGTTTTAATCGGCCAATGTTCTGTGCCGGAATCGTCTATCCCCTCACACTGTAGCTTGGTCATGCTGGCTCTAGGAGAGTGGCTGACATTATCTTTATTACATGGTTGCAGGATGTATTACAGACCTGTTTGGTTGATTTTCTATTCGCACAGTGCAGATATCCCTTTGGTTGCCTACTCTCTGAGGCTTGGTCACGCTGGCTCTGAAGGGTGACAACTATTGATGGAGTGTTTGGTTAAGTACACGGGCGTGTTTTCAACATTAATAGATCTCCCTTGTGGTTGCCGTAGACCATTTCCTGATCCCTTTATCCATATGTTGTCGCTGAACTGTTTTTAAAACCTTAATTTAATATTGCATTGGATGGGATGGTCTATCATATTGACTCTCCTATAGAATGTTTTAGTCTGATCTAGCTGGTGGGTGCAGATTCTTTATACTCTCACTTCCCAGTTGGATCATTCTAAATATATACACCTGTGTACATTTAGATGGATATTTACCCACATGTTTGTGTATATAAATATATATAAATGTGTATGAACCGCACAAGCATAACTTACGTCATCAAAACTGTAGAATAAATAAATTCAGTGCTTTCAAAGATGAAAAAAGTATCTCCATGAGACATCTGAAACTACTGTCCTACATAGTTCATCCCCTATACATTTTGTTGAGTGCATGTCCAAGACTAATATATACGTCTTATGTAAGTACATGTAAATTGAAGAATTTCTGAGTGCACTTGTCAATATTAGGGTGTTCTTATGATGGTGCCAAGCCTTGGTCGCTTCTTTCAAAGCTATGATTCACTGATTATTATTAAGTGCTGCCTTCATTTGTCCAATTCGTGCATCTACCTCCTGAAGCTTGGTCATGCTGGCTCTTGAGGGAGGTTGCAGCTTCTTATGTAACACCTACCTGCATCTACCTCCTGAAGCTTGGTCACGCTGGCTCTTGAGGGATGTTGCGCATTCTAAACTAACTTCTAAGTATTCTAAACTCCTGTTTGATTCTCGTGGTGTTTGCCATATGAGGAAAGTTTAACTGTTCATTCCTTTCCTCTACCCTACCATCCGTAAACTCGCAACCTCCAGTTTTTCGTAAGTGGCCTCCGGCGGTTTAAGAAAATAGTGCCTTCATTCTCGCAAAATTAACATAATGGGGAAGAGTATGGTGCCGCTGCGCCACCACGCTGCACTCATTTCCGAGTATCGACGAGGTTTGCCGGAAATAACCAATTGCTGACGGTTACTAGGCGGGGAGCGTCCTTAGAGGCCGGCGAGACAGACTGATTCCTGCTGGCCACTGAAAAGGACGTTATCCGTAACGTCCTGGTCTTTAAGGTTAGTCCTCGCGTATTGCTCTATTATTCTATTGTTACATTGTTATATTATGTACTAGATATTATGCCCGAAAGCACCACAGCTCTATATCCGACATTATGCGTATTGGGTAACGTCATATGAGCACTGGCTATATCTGCATCATGATGTCACTTTATCCTGCATTACATGTGTTGGATGATAACATATGATAGCAAGCTAACAGCTTGATCAGACCTTGCCATCCTATTGAATCAGCTGATAAAATAACAATGGTTGTTTTCGGGTGATTTGGTTTATCTACTGCTCTATAGTGGTAGCATACTGGGTAAGGTATACAGATTTTGTGTACTCTAACTACGAGCGCATTTAATGTAGGCGCTTCAATGCCAGTTTCAGGTAACACGCATTACTTCTGTGTGGTTGTCCTCTCAGTACGTTATGCGGCTTTAGGACGGTATGTAGCTTCTGTGGAAACTGCATTATTCAGCTCGATATTTGGTGTGGCATTTGCATCCAACGTAGTTGCCATGGGCGAGTGTCTGCTCCTTCCAGGTCTTGGGGCCAAATACTTTGAAAAGTATTTAAATACAAATACAAATACTTTGGAATTCTTCAAATACAAATACTTGGGTTTTTTTGCAAACTATCCAAATACAAATACTAATACTTAGGGCAACTATTTGAAGCACTTCTCAAACAGTTTTCATAAGAGACCAAAGTATGGTGCAGAGCTTGCCCTATTGATGGAAAACCATATATATGTACTGATTTATAGGAGAAATGACACTCAGAGGTATAAAATTAATGGCGCAAAAGGAAACAGAAATCATTTTATAAATGCAAAACGGTAATATATCTTTGAAATCAACAGCTTATTTTTGACATACATACATGCATAACTAACTATCCGTGGATGAACTTTAGCTCATACCATATAGGTAACTCCTGCTATTTATCTTGAGAACAATTTGATGGAAAGCTAGTGCGGCACAATAGCAACAACAAATTTCAATCAAATTGTTCTCTTCACTCATGGGCGTAGCAGTGTATTTAGCGCAAGGGTATGTGCACATGTATGTGGTGAGAACATGTAGCATGCATCGGTGGGGAGATTTGACTAATTGTGATGCCACCAAGCTGTGCAAACTGGGTACAGTATAATGTATAAATAATTTGGTTCATCACATTGGCTTTAAGTCAATGGCCTAGTCATGGCTGGCTATAGTTTCATTCTGTTGGTGCGTGTATGGCGATAGTGCTTGAGCTAACTGGAGGAGAAGTGTACTTCATTCCAGTCATTGCACAGCGTCTCTTCACATAGCCTGATTCTTACAGATGGGTCTTAGAGGCAGCATGGTATCTCATTCTTCCTCAGGGAGCTAAGGTTAACTAATCAGGAAGAGATCGATACGAGTAGACAAATTTTGATTGGGTCAAATATTTGTGTTAGATTTTGGTGGATAGATAGACACGTGCAGAACAATATTATATCAACCGGAATGTAGAGATCGGATCTGTCACTTAAGTATATGACGTCATATTCACGCCACAGATAGTCTGACGTCACTATCTAAATTCCTAATGAATCACGTATCTAGCTCCGACATGAACATTACAATCTTTTAATTTAAAAGTCCGAGGCATGCCATATGACATCAAAGGCTTTACAAGCATCTAGTGTTACCATATGGAGTTGCTCATGGTTGTCTTTGGCTTCGTTCATCGCCTCCCAGATGATTAGAACTGTGTTTGTTAAGGAGGACCTATCTGTGAACCCTCGCTGCATTTTTGACTGAATACTATCGTGTATGGATTTAGTATCAATAAAGTAGCCTTGAAACTCTCAAAATTACGGAATTATAGGTTACACATAGTAATTATATATTTACAAATGTATAGATTATTATGTATTTACCCAACTATAATGACACCATATTTATTGTCGATAACACATTGATCAAAGTATCATCAGAGCTTCTCGCTTGGCTATTTAGACCGCCAACCTACTTTACGGAGGTTATATCTGTGGTTGGGTTACCAGATAGTTTCTCATCGTCTCCATCAAAACAATTATTTTTTTCGATCGCCATGATTAAAAACAAGAGAAAATGTAATTCAGCATTGTCCACAGCGCTGTGATGAATATAGGTTTTTAAATTAATTGTTGAACTGGGTGTATTTATTTACATCTATGAGTCGGTCCCGAAGAAAGAAGACCTGTTGAGTGAATGCCATCGGACCCATCAACCGGGTGAAGAAATTGAATAAGGGGCTCACTGGGAAATTGGTTGAACTGACATTGTCTATCGCCATGTTTGTTGTAGTAACAATCTACACTTGTTCTCATTGCTGCCAGTTAACCAACTGTTGCATGCTCTAAATCACTCACTTGATGTGAGAACGGTTATAATAACCTTTGTCAGAAAATATCCAGCATGTGTATGGACCATAGGTTTCCCATGTCACTCCTGGCTTCTTTACAGAATAAGCTGCTTCTTTTGTTGCATGGTAGCAACGATTGTATTTCTATAGTGAAATAGCGCATAGCACAGTCTAGGAGTAATACATTCAATATCATGTGCTAGGTGTATTCTGATGTATGTTTGAATGGAGACAGGAGGCAGCTACTCGGGCATTGGGTTAGCATTTCAGTCCTGTTAGTTGACAACGGTATATCTAGGAATTGAGATCATGGCACAGTTCGACAAACTCCTATGATGAGTACACGTATATGCTGGCTAGTTGGACACGATAGCATAACATTACCCAATGAATCATTATACTCCAAACATAACTTGGACGTGACATCTGACTCACTAGCGTTAAGGTGTCGCTTGTGAGACTGCAGTATCAACATACTTGTCACCGTCCAAACTTTGACTACCGCGTTGTACTCATCCCTTGGGCTACTCGGAGCTGTAGCTATGACACGTTCTTTGAAAGTAATCTTATCACTGGAAATTCTAACGGATAAATACAAGTCAATATGGATCGTGATGTGGCAAAGCCAATATCCATCGACTGCCCTGATAACCATCCCTTTCCATTCATATTTGGTCGGTGGATGTTTAAAGATGGCATATGAAGAGGGTACAAAATACTTTGCAGCAGGACTCTTACAGAACTGAACCAACTGCCGCTGTCAAATTCTTTCAGCGTTAGCTGTCTGATGATGAGTAAACCTTCAACTTTATTCCATTTGTACACAAACGCCATAGAATAATAGACACTTGACATTCATGAGTGCCCCTATTGACCGCAGACCTTTCGATGCGTATGCTGTTATAGAAGCCACAGTTGTACGTAGAGTCAATAGACAATTCAGCAGACCTCGGAAATCTGAGCTTTCTTCAGGTTGTTTTAACAAGTGGCAAAATAACTACCCATTTTATTGTTCCAGACGACCTCGAGGTGCGTTGTGGTGTGTTCCTTCTGAATCTCTTGTCTATTTACTTCCTATCCCATGGCTGGACCATACTAACGGACTGCTCTATCCTTTAGGAGTATGCCCTTGGCCCCTTGATATTTCTACCTTCTTGTATTCACGTAGTCTGTGGATACATCAAGCTGTATATGAAGATCTAACTGTGTATTAACAAGTATAGTCAAATCATCTGCCACACAATGACATGTTACATTAACCGTGTCTACATTGCTACCCAGATGCCTTTCTAACAGGTGCCAAAGCAGTGGGTTTATGTCTCGTGTACAGTTTTATTGGTAGAATGCCACATTGTCTTACACCTTGCAAAACATTGAAAGTACGTGAGTACTCATTTTCCCACTTCACTCTAGTGACTACATTCTTACGAAGATCTCTGGTGATGAGCCAAATCTGTCTAGAATTAAAGGTTATCTTGATGTACAACATCAAATGCTGCTTTGGCATATAGGTATGCTTCATACTGTAATCTGCCAGCACCCCTTACTTCTACCACAGCCTCGTGAACGAGCAGAGCACCATGTGATGGCGAGGTCGCACCTGTGATTCCTCTTTGCATGTCACTCTGTTTGGATTTCAGGATATCTTCAAGTTGAGCTTTTGACAGTACTTCAAGGAACTTCCCAATTACTGATAAAACAATTCCGCGATAATTGGTCAGAATGTTGGCAGCATTCTTTTTTTCTAGACTGGTGTACAAATTCCTTTATTCTGCTTGTCTGGAACACGTCTATGTATCATAATTAGATTAAGGATATGAGTGAGGACTGGGAAAAGTAATACCCCATATGTATCAGATGTTCAGTAGTAAGACCGGCGTTTTGCCAGTGGATAGCCTCTTGATGGCTTGGACTACCTGTATCTTTGTGTACTGCTTGATATCTTTACGACCTTCTTTAAACATACGTTCTAGAACCATACCAACAAATTTAGCTTCTATTTGGAACTTCACATCAAAGTCTGGAAATCCTCTGGTGTAGCTAGGTCATCCTTCACATATTTCAGCGGAGTCTCTACTTGGTCTGTCTTTTGCGACCAACTCTGTTGTAACAGTCTTGCGTGGATTAGATTTTTTAATATTCTGGGATACAGCTACCTATCACCATAGTGTGTTTCAGCAATTTCCTTATGAAATCTAGTTCTTTTTGATGGTGCATTCTGCTGAGATCTTTTTCGCTTTTGTTCTCTTGTTAACAGTCTTGAACGACCTGCCTTTCAATGCTCAAAATTCTTTCTTAGTGGCTTTCGCTGCAGCAGCAATCTTCAGATTCCATAGTCGGCGCTGTTCTGATTTCAGTTTTAGCAGTGCTAGCATCGACCTTTGCGCTGCATCTACAAGTACATTGGGTCATCTTGAGGAGAAGTCCAATTCACATTCTCTAATATCTTGAGCATTCACCGTGAACATTTGCTGCTGTAGGATACCACTATACATATCTTTGACAACTTTATGCCATGGAATTCTTCTATGTCGGTTTGCATCTGTCTTACTGTTACTTGACCCATCGTTTACACAGTCAAACGTACCTTCGTCTGGAATATGATCAGAGCTACTCTGCTAAACTACATAATCTTTTAGTTTGCTAATTTTTTGACGGATTCCTTGCTTATAAACATTAGGCCACGTCAAAAACTGCACACGTACTGCATTATTTTACATAATCTAATAAGGCCGATACAACCGTTCTCACCAGGAATGAGGAGTTTACATCACCAGGCCAAGTAATAACACGAGCTAAGACACAATGTAAATAAATGTAAATGCCTCGAAAAACTTGTGACTTTCATCTCATGCCGCAATATATAGTCGATTTATAATAAGGTCGTTGCCCATACCAACTACGTCATGACTCGATAGGACCAAACCTTTCCGATCTCCGCAGTAAGCAGTAGATCTAATTTTCTGCAAACTGTCCACACTGGCTGCCCATCATTCATTGAACTGCCATTTATTTCTGGCCACATGAGACACAACACAATTTATTCAGAAAGTGCAATATTCAATATTTCTATCTAAACCAATCTGTGATACTTTTTGTGCTTCAAAATCATTACGGATAGTGTAATGTTCCATCTAATCCAGTCCTCGAAGCGCGTTATATTTTATACGTTTTTACGGTTATACTAATTCTGATAAGCTACACAATAGATGTACATCTCAATAACCGTTCCTTTGAGGGGTGTTGTTGAAAAATGCCTTTAACCCGAACTTCAGTAACCTCATATGTCGGCACATTAATTCCAGAAAACCCATTTTTATTGCTGTTTGATATTGATAGTATTGACGCATTCTTGGGATTTATCTATTTGTCTGGACTGCACTTGTCAACGAGGCTTATGCCGCTCATCAACTGCTAATAATGTTAAAGTTGTCGCTGTAGGAAGGGGTTATTATTGTATTGTTCAATCGGTATAAATCTGAACATGGTGCAAGCCTGCATAGTATTGCCTGTTTCTAACCGTAACCTTATAAAGCAAACAGACATAACTAAAGCTATTTTCACACAGACCTACCATTAATCACTATCTACTTATTGTTTACAACTGTTTTATTGCCTCTAAACAGATATCATTGTTTGTTTTAAAGAACATATTCTTCACCCAAATTTTTAAAAAGGCACGGTAGTGCAAGTTTATCAGTTGGCTTCTATGACAACATAACTTGCTTGCTACGTGATCAAGAAGTTATCTATACATTACAATGAAGAGACCATCTACCTATGAGAGTCAGAAGATGGCGCTTGGTTCGGACAGGTGTTCAAACGATCACGCAACCTGTTGAATATGGATTTACTGCTACATGCCAATAACTTTGATTTAATTGTAGTCTTGCAGTTCAAAGACTGGTGCCACCCCCTGTATTTTAACACAAGTAGGATTAACACTTAAGATATGGCTTTAGCCCTTCTGAATATGTTCACATATATCAGAATTACTAACGGTATCCTTATTACGGGCCATTACGACACCTTTCCTTTAATTGTGGTCCAGTTATACAAATAACAGGAAAAAAGTCTATCCGCCAATTGAAGAAGAAGAAATCTCCCGGGCCAGATGCCATTACGAATGAAATGATCCAACACCTTGGTAATGCATCTCTCCGCAAGTTGCTAGACATCTTTAATCTCAGTTGGACCAATGGAGAGGTTCCTCAGTGCTGGAAGGAAGCCAGAGTAACTCCTATTCTGAAAAAAGGGAAGAACAAGACGAAAGTGCTGAGCTACCGTCCTATCAGTCTTACAAGCTGCATATGCAAGACCATGGAGCGCATCGCCAACCAGCGGTTGCAGTGGTACCTGGAGTCGGAGAACATTATAGTTTCAGAGCAGGCTGGCTTCAGAAGATACAGGAGCACAGAAGATCAAACAACACATCTTGCACAGGTCATAGAGGACACTTTTCAAGCCAAGATGGTGATGCTAGCTGCCTTTATCGATCTGCAGAAGGCATTTGACAAGGTGTGGAAGGATGGCCTCCTCGTGAAGCTCCGGCGTACAGGCATCGGTGGCAACATGTTACGATGGACCAAGTCATACCTACACAATCGCAGAGCTAGGGTACTGGTGGATGGACAATCTGGACAGAATGTATTGCGGAGACAAGGGGTACCACAAGGCGGAGTATTATCACCAACTCTGTTCATACTCTTCATTAATGACATTGTAGCAGAGCTGCCCAATGGGATCCAAGCAGCCCTCTATGCAGATGACCTCGTACGTACTCTGGTGCACCGAGGAGTACACAACGACTGCCACGTACAGGATGCAGCTCGCCTTGGACAGAATTACAGCTTGGGCCAATCGCTGGTGTATTACCATCAACAAAGAAAAATCATCAGCCATGCTATTCTCACTGTCCACCAAAATCAAGGTTGGCAATCTGACACTGGGCGGTACTCCATCGAGTACGAGGACCAGCAGACATACCTGGGAGTCACCTATGACAGAAGATTAACATGGAAGGAGCACATCCAGAACGCAGAGGCAAAGGCCAGAAGAAAGCTGAACATCATGAGGAAGATGGCAGGAACAAAGTGGGGTGCCAATGAAAGGGTCCTCAAGACCATCTACCTAGGTGCCGTACGACCACACCTTGAGTATGGATCCAGCTCATGGATGACAGCAGCTAAATCTCATCAACAGAACCTCGACAGAGTACAAAACCAGGCACTGCGCATCATCACTGGTGGAATGAGATCAACACCAATAGAAAAAAAAGGAGCAGACAGCAGGCATCCCCCACTTAGTAAAGGAAGGGAATGCAAAGCACTGATCCAAGCTGCAACGTTCAAATCGTTCAACAACCACCCAATGAAGATCAGGCAAGCACAGCCGTCATCAGGAAGACTTAAACGATCAAGTTTTGTGAAAGAGACAAAAGCACTTCAAAGGAAACACCAAGAAATGTTGCCAGCACAAATAGAAGACTCAAACCACACCCTTGATCCTCCACCCTGGGAAAACAAACTAGAGAGCATAGCTATTCGCACCACAGTACCTCATCTCACAACCAAAGATGAACACAGTGATGTGAGCAAGGAGGCCCTGACCCTAGCCATGCTGGAAGAAATGTACCCTCAGGAGACATGGATAAGGATCTACACAGATGGATCAGCCAAAGATGCAATTAGGAGCGGAGGTGCCGGACTGCACATACAGTATCCAAACAGACAACATGAGTCAGCTGCGATACCGACAGGCAAACACTGCACAAACTACAGAGCTGAAGTCGAAGCACTGGTCCATGCAGCTAATACCATTAGCAGAACAGCAGACCCTATTGCACAGATTGTCTTTTTATCTGATGCCCGCTCCGTCCTTGAGGCTATCACCAAAGGTAAGCTGCCACAACTTGAAGAAGCACTACAAACCATCAAATGCTCTCGGATAGCATTGCAGTGGATCCCCTCCCACTGTGGAGTCCAAGGAAATGAGGAAGCGGACAAGATGGCAAAGGTGGGTGCAGAAGAGAATCATACAGAAAACATGGTTACACATACAGAGATGAAGACTATCATCAAGTCACTCTATAGAACACCTCAATCAGAAGATACCTACCATCATCTCTCGAGGCCAGAGCAAGTGATCATCGGTCATACTTCCAATGTTGCAAGTCATATTTACCCATAGATCTAGCAGATTAAGCCGTCGCTCTGTAACAATGGTTTTAGAGGATGATTAGTAGCATAAAATGTCGGCTTAAGCTCCAACATCGAGTGAATAGGTTTCTGGTTTAAGCGAATTATTGATATCAGCCAATATAGGCTTGGGCTCCAACTTCTGACTATGTGGCTTAAGGACTGAAATATATCGTTAATACCCTAACCATTAATGTCGATGGCTACATGGGCATCAAATGATAATCTATACTTGTCTAGGAATATATATATATATATATATATATATATATATATATATATATATATATATATATATATATATATATATATATAAATATATATATATATATATATATATATATATATATATATATATATATATATATATATATATATATATATATATATATATATATATATATATGACACCAGATTTATAGCGATATCAATTCAGAGTTGAAATATTGGTAAATTAGATGTCACATGATGTCGGCCATCTTGAAGTAGAAGCTGAGTTTTGAATTATATTCATTGCATGCAGCATTATTTCTAATTGCTTCTTTGATGCTAAGAATGTATTTATAGAGACCTTACATATAGCTTTTAGCGGCATACGCGGGGGTGAATGGGTTCATCCTCCAAAGTCCGAAATGGCATGCATTTCTTGGCATCAATCAAGATATCTCTATTTACATGAACATAAGCTTGTTTTATATATCAGCTCATCATTCAGCAACGCGTATATATAAGCTCGGTATTGCATTACAATTTGAGTACATAACGAGGTTCAGAGTGCACATTATGCGCACACTTATTGCCCTAGCATATCTGTGCAGGGACATCATGGTATGTCTGTTGTTCCTATTTATGACTATATGTTCTTGAAACAACGAGCAAGATAACTACCGCACATGCTTTGATTAGATCCACTGTGTTCATGTTCTTACATTATCACTACATACCAATCTGTACCAGGTACAATCAGTCGTAGAGGTCAAAATGTGAGACAAACTCATATTTGATAACATATTGTTGAATTTTGACCTAACTAAATATAGTTTTAATTTGATCCCGTTTGTTCGTAATTTAACAATTTATGGCATGAATAGCTCAGTGTGACCTTGTTTGGCTACTTGCAAAGGCAAATTATTGCTTTTACTTCGGATCTTTCTTATTATTCTTAATATTCTCGAAAATTCTTTTCTACCGTTTTCAAATGATCACACCCGAGCGTAGCAAAGCCTGACCAGTGGCGGTAAGAGGAAATAACACAACACATGTGTGAGCGTACGTAAGTGCGTGTGCCCATGAGCGCTACAGTATGAAGTACACCGAGAGCCAAATTATTATACAATTAATTAATGGGCAACAGTATGAAGTACACCGAGGGCCAATTATTATACAATTAATTAATGGGCAACAGTCGCACACTACGTATCGAGGATTAGTGTGCAAGATCAATACATATACGTCAGTGATATCTTAATTAAAAAACTTAATATTTGTCAAATTTCTTACATGGTCAGCTCTCATAGAGTTTAGAATTCGTACTCGTATCTGTTTTAAATGGATATGTTATGTATAGATGCAGTGTCTGTCCATATTCACCAGAGTTATCTCTCTTGCAATACGTGAGATTGCTCAGCAAAATGTTTACTGCAGGATAACTTGAAAATTCCTTGATATGTTTACAAGACGAAAACTCGAATTCCCCTTGTGTCAGCACTGGTGTGGCAAAAACTGAAGCTTTTATTTTGTTTGAAGATGAGAGATGTGTCCATGATGGCCTTCTTGATTTCTTTTTCACATGTCAGATGTTCTATGATCGCCAATTCTTAGAGACTCATCCCCCTTGAGCAGACATCATACCTTTTTACTTAGGCTTCCCACTTGGTTTTACTGATTTTGCTAGTTAACTTCAGGCGTGATTTCCTTTTTATTCAATGCTTGGTTTGGAGAAAATGTTACATTTATGACTTAATGATGTGTCATATCTTCTTGAGATGGAAGATCATTGTATTCAACCTCATGATAATGTTCAAGAAGAAGGCTGAGCCTATGTACAGCTTACTGTACACAGGGCTTATGTGTGTGGATTCTGTGTGAATTTATTCACAGGCAGCCTTCATATTCACACCACTGTCAGCCAGTAAGGGATATACTTTTGGTAGACCAGTCACTCTAATGAGAGCTTTATGCTAGGTTTTACAGAAATGTATACATTTATCTAGCTAAATAAAATAGTAATGTATATTACCTTGCTATTAACTAGACAAACAGCAAATTAAAATACTTATTTCAGATAGTTATTTAAATAAAATGTCATAAATAGGTATTCACAACGAAAATTCCGCAGTATTCCCAAAAGAAATATTCCATGGAAAGTTTCCAAAATTCCCGGACATTGTCGTTACAACCCTAGTCAAGAATGACACATTGAGATCTAAACTCTGGACAGGTTTGAAAGACGAAAAACTAAAAAGCCAAACTATGACAATATTTCTGAGTTTGCTGTTTTGCTTAAAGAGATACGAGCAGTTGATCAGGAAATGAATTGTGACAAACGTCAGCTAAAAGCACATCATCAGCCTCTACAACAACCTTTAGAAAATGATAAGATTGATCAACTGGCAGAGCAGATGGAAGTTTCAAAGGGAAAGGTTATGGATTTGGAGAAGAGAATGAATTTTAACCAATCTGATTCTTTTTCAGCTCCTACCAACGATCAAGTGCATGGTGGCAGCAGCTAAAATGTAAACATCTCAGGGCCCGTGGTACTATCACACAGCTGGACGAGGTAATCATCAAGGCAACGGACACGGTGTTTCACGTGGTTACCCAAGAAATAAAGGACCACGCTAACATACATCACATCACAGCAGCACAATTGTGGAGAGTCAAGTAAAAGAATAACTTCCTCTGTCGGTTGGCAAATGGAGGAAGCAAATGATTTTATTTTTACCCCGGATTTAATTAGTGCACGTGGTAAACGTGTGCTAGTGATGCATGTGCGTAGAGCCAAGACAATGATAATGTTTATGTTGATAAACATGTTAATAGCAAACATACAGCCAATTCAGGGAGGTTTGTTAACTGGTTGGTTGATTCAGTAAATGTCGGCTATATTACAATATGAGGTATAGAATCAAGAGCATTACTTGATAGTGGGTATATGGTTACCTGTATCGCTCATGAATTGTATAAGTCACTAAACGCAAAGCCTAAGCTCTATGGCATTTCAGACTTTGACTTGAATGTATACAGCGCTGGTGGTAAGAAACTTCCATACATAGGGTACAGCGGACCAGTTGCAGAGAACTCACAACCATCTACAAAAGCGGGATCATCTATTCTCAAGATCACTATGGGATCTTGGAAAAACTAATGCAATACATCATACCATCAAGCTAGCTGACAATGCTACATTTAAAGAACTGCAACGTCGTATTCCTCCAAGTATGTTTGAAGAGGTTCGTCAACATTTGAAAGCGATGCTGGAAGCTGGAGACATGTGGAAGTCTCAAAGTCCTTAATGTTTAAATGTGGTTCTGGTGAAAAAGATGGATCGCTATGCTTTTGCATAGATCTGAGAAAATTTAATAATAAGACAGTGAAGGACCCATAAAGACTGCCTAAAGTTGATGACACGTGGGACACCCTTCGTAGCTCTTGATATTTTAGTAAGTTAGATCTTCGCTGAAGTTGAGCTGCGGGAAGAGGACAAGGACAAGACTGCTTTTTCAGTAGGCCAAGTAGGATTTTACGAATGGAATGATATGGGTTAACCAACGCCTCTCCCGCTTTCCAGTGCTCAATGGAGACGTGCATGGGTGATCTCAACTTGGGGGAGTGTTTTGTCTTCATAGATGACATCTTGATCTTCTCACGACCATTTGATGAGCACCTAGAGCGGCTAGATCCTAAAGCTGGGTGAGAATGTATTGACGCTAAACCCCTCGAAATGTGAACTTTTCAAGACACGTCGTTTCAGAGCAAGGAACATATACTGACCTTGAGAAGATATCGGCTCTTACCACATGGCCTGTCCCAACCTCAGTAAAGTCTTTGCGAACCTATCTTGGATTTACAGGAAATTTGAGAAAATTTATAAAGGATTCTGCCAGAATTGCAAGACCATTACATGATCTATTGGCTGGTCATCCAAACAGCACCTCATCAAAGAAACTAAAGAAGAAAACGCCATGGGTATGGGGGATCAGCACAACAAGCGACATTCGATACATTGAATGATAAGTGTCATCTATCCTAGCCTATCATGACAACACAATACCGTACCTTTTATTGTCACAATTGATGCTCCATTGGGTGTTAAAGAGTCATAGCATATGACAGTTGAGATTTGCGACCTAATGAGCGGAACTATCGTGCACATAAACTTGAATTTCTCTTCTTTTAATGGGCCATATCAGATACGTAAGTGGCAAGTCAAACTCAATTGCAGATGGTCTTTACGCCCATGTTAACAAGAAGAGATGTTTACTGATGTCATCAAAGCAATCTGCTTCAGTAAACCATGAAGAGCTACCATTGGCAAAAGCTGGGTAATTATAGATAATGCATGTCTCCCATTGGCTGAGTCACAGATAAACCTAGGCAGCGAAGAGCTAAGTTTTCATTGACAGAATGAGCAGGCTGTAGATGAAGAACTGTTCGGGGCTATCGAGTTAGGGAAACAAGATGTTCGTCCCAGACAAGAGATTTTAAATGAACAGCTTGAGGTGCAGAAATATATGCGTGAGTGGAAGAAGTTCCATCTACGCAATAACATTCTCTACTGATCAACAAGGGTGGATGGAAATGCCACACAACAACTGGTGTTACCCAAATCTTTTAGAGAGATTGCGTTGAAATGACTATATGATACTGTTGGTCATCCTGGTAGTGGCAGGACGATTTGGCTTGCTCGCAGTAAATTTTATTAGCCAGGCATGCAGGTAGATGTAAAGAACAAAGTCTTACACTGCAGTAGATGCATTCGGCAGAACAGATCCGATTGTCCAAAGGCTGAACTGGTGCCGACCATGACACGCCCTATGGAGCCTGTATGCATGGACTTATGGTCATTAGACAAGTGAAGACTCTTCATAGAACTCTTCTACTGGCTTCAGATCTAGTTTGCAGAATTTTGATTGGTCAATTTTTGGGTGGCCATCTTGGATTTCCAAAAAATTATCCACCATGTCTTTAAATGCAACTGGTTCAAATGCTAATGGGCCAGGTGAGCACCACAAGCCATTGGGCCTCTGGTTATTATTATCGTCCTGCTGTTGTGCAATCTGCGGTTATGTCTTCTAAAGTTTGAGTTTTTATTATTGAATACACCCCTATGTATCCTTACCATTTCCTGGTATTGTCGTCTATCGTTAAGAGTTTTCCAACCCTTTTCGCTGTGATGGACGTGCACCTGAGAAGACCTGTTATGATTCTTCCTGCTTCGAGTTGAAATCGTTCTAATTCAAGTTCGCCCTTTTTATTACACATAGCAGATGCATACTCAAGCAGAGGTAGCAAATAGTAAATTGTATTTTAGTGTTTGTGGATTTAGGTTAAATTTAAATTCTTTCTAGATGCATTGGTAAAAATTCCAGATGGGCAGTATCAACTACGAGTGCAGTTTATTGATGTTACTTGGACGTGTGTGGAATAGGATACACACGGTTCTTTACGAGTTACGTTTAAATAACCACCTCTCTTTCCATTCGAGTTTAATCACATCTTGATTTAACCATTCATCCATACCGTTCCGATTCTTCCTCCGAGTTGAAATATTTTAAATTTAAGTTCGCCCTTTTTATTACACCCATCCCACACAGCAGATGCATACTCAAGCAAAGATCGGGATTTAGGGTCAGTTTAAATTTTTTCATAGTTGGGAGCACATTTTCCGACTTTTTCCAAATAACATCTATGTGGTTCTTCCAGCTACAACTTTGTGATAGGGTGGCACCTAGATGCGTCAGTGAAAATCCCGGATGCGGAGTATCAAATACGAGAGTAGTTTATTGCTGTTTCTTGGACGTGTATGGGATAGGATATATACGGTTTACATAATTACCTGTCTTTCCATTTAAGTTTAATCACATCTTGATTTAAGGATTCTTTCATTATGCCGAAACCTATTAGTCGTGCAGCATATATATTGTATCATCCATGCGCGCGCGTGCGTGCGTGCGTGCGTGCGTGCGTGCGTGCGTGCGTGCGTGCGTGCGTGTGTGCGTGCGTGTGTGTGTGTGTGTGGGGGAGGGGGGGTCCTTGACGTACTCCAGCTTTAATATTTACCGCAGGCTTAGACTCTACCATCATGATTCTGTTTGATTTATTGTTACATCGTATTTCCTGTTATATAAGTAACCTTTCATTCATAATAAGAGCCCGGCATATTACTCCATATAATTGGTTTAATTTGAACTGGGTTTTAGGCCAGACGCTATCGTAAGCTTTTGAAACGTCGACAAACGTGTGTGTGTGTGTGTGTGTGTGTGTGTGTGTGTGCGTGCGTGCGTGCGTGTGTGTGTGTGTGTGTGTGTGTGTGTGGGGGGGGGGCCTTGACGTACTCCAGCTTTAATATTTACCGCAGGCTTAGACTCTACCATCATGATTCTGTTTGATTTATTGTTACATCGTATTTCCTGTTATATAAGTAACCTTTCATTCATAATAAGAGCCCGGCATATTACTCCATATAATTGGTTTAATTTGAACTGGGTTTTAGGCCAGACGCTATCGTAAGTTTGTGTGTGTGTGTGTGTGTGTGTGTGTGTGTGTGTGTGTGTGTGTGTGTGTGTGTGTGTGTGTGTGTGTGTGTGTGTGTGTGTGTGTGTGTGTGTGTGTGTGTGTGTGTGTGTGTGTGTGTGTGTGTGTGTGTGTGTGTGTGTGTGTGTGTGTGTGTGTGTGTGTGTGTGTGTGTGTGTGTGTGTGTGTGTGTGTGTGTGTGTGTGTGTGTGTGTGTGTGTGTGTGTGTGTGTGTGTGTGTGTGTGTGTGTGTGTGTGTGTGTGTGTGTGTGTGTGTGTGTGTGTGTGTGTGTGTGTGTGTGTGTGTGTGTGTGTGTGTGTGTGTGTGTGTGTGTGTGTGTGTGTGTGTGTGTGTGTGTGTGTGTGTGTGTGTGTGTGTGTGTGTGTGTGTGTGTGTGTGTGTGTGTGTGTGTGTGTGTGTGTGTGTGTGTGTGTGTGTGTGTGTGTGTGTGTGTGTGTGTGTGTGTGTGTGTGTGTGTGTGTGTGTGTGTGTGTGTGTGTGTGTGTGTGTGTGTGTGTGTGTGTGTGTGTGTGTGTGTGTGTGTGTGTGTGTGTGTGTGTGTGTGTGTGTGTGTGTGTGTGTGTGTGTGTGTGTGTGTGTGTGTGTGTGTGTGTGTGTGTGTGTGTGTGTGTGTGTGTGTGTGTGTGTGTGTGTGTGTGTGTGTGTGTGTGTGTGTGTGTGTGTGTGTGTGTGTGTGTGTGTGTGTGTGTGTGTGTGTGTGTGTGTGTGTGTGTGTGTGTGTGTGTGTGTGTGTGTGCTAATTTACACCTGCTATTATTACCTGCGGTTAAAGAAATTGTACAATGTCTTAAATACTAATAGTTCCATTCATTTTGGGTGGTGTGTGAGTCTATCAACTAGTGCTACCGTATATAATAGCGTCGCAATAGATCACTATGGCCAGTTAGGCAGCGGTTCAACTGACCTGTCATGGCGATACATGCACACAGCAATGTAGAAGAATGTGGCAGATACGTTTGATACAAGAGACACGCAAGTCAAGGAGCAGAACCTGTCGCTATCTGGAGTTCACAGCCAATGGAACAGGTCTGCATTGACTATCTTTCGCTGGAGAAATGTGGCTACGAAAATGTTTTGATCACTGACCACTTTACTCGATATGCACAACCGATACCAACACGTAACCTGTCAGCGCAAACAGCAGTAAAAATGCTATTTGAAAACTTTGTCGTCCACTTCATTTCCAGAAAAAGGTTCATAGTAATGTATGATTAATGAATTCTGTATGATTACTGTATTCTGTATTTGTTGACACCCTATAGAGCGTATTCTAATGCTCTCTGTCCTAGTGTGTCTTCTGGCACCCCTAGCAGATGGCCAACCATGCTGGGCGACTTTTACGGACAGCGGGGATGTTTTACACATCATTGGAAATTATGCTGTCTGGTCATCAGTGGCCAGTGATTGTGCGTATGCGGTTGCGGTGGCAGACATCAAGTTTGTCTAGAGCTGCCTTTATAGCTCCCCCGCTGTTACAGTTATAGGGCATCAAGAACACGCAGGCTGCGCTGTATAAGCATAGTGTTTTGGTCAAGGGCATCTACGAATTCACAGCCTTCAGAATGACTGGAAAGGTATGTTCCCGATGACGTAGCATGCAACAATGTCAGCAATAGTACAAAGCAGTGAGTGCAGGATTTTTCTTTTCCTTCATGGTTCTTCGGCACGAAGTGGATCGTAATTTTCTTTAGTTTCATGCTTTGTAGATATGTATATGCGGGAGAATTCTGTTTTGGATTCATTCATATATTCTCGATTTTTAGTTTGCTTGCAGCTAATGGCAGAAGTTCGTCAAGGGGTTTCTTTTCCACGTAGATGGCATATTCCATCTCTAACGACATACCCAGTACGGAGACTGGGGGTTTGGTTTTGTGGAATTGTCCCGCAGAGATTTCAATGCAGCATCAAGGTAACAGGTGACAATCACAGGGAATAGGCCATCTCCCTGTGAGCGGCCGATTGATGACTCAAACTCTACATACCGCACTGACTTGTACTCTCAGCTTGGTGTCTGCAAGTAGTAGTAGTCTCACTAGTAAGCTCATCTTCATTGCAACTGGCCTGGCGTAGTACATCCATTATTTCCATTATTTCCCTTGTTTCCGTTATTTCCGTTCCTTCCATTGTTTCGGTTATTTGTTCTTATAGATTTACTGTAGACACCGTGTAATGTACCCACAATTACAAGCAAAAGAAACACATAACATGTAAATCTGTGCGCCATAATTATCCAAAGCACATTCTTCAGTAACATCAAATTACGCACCGACCTCAGCACATCCTTCAAGCATCTGCGCTATAGTCACGAACATTGATTACCAATTGTCCCTCCGCATGTTCTCTCACCCTCCGTCCGTATATCCTCACACAATCTCCTTCGCCGATTTGAAACGTTACTTACTCAATGGGCTTAGGTCTACGCGTGCTTCAGAAGTCTGTATTTAACAGACGTGTTTTCTATATTTATGCAATATTATACAACCCACACAAATATTGAAACTAGTCAGGATATTATCTGCTGTAGAAATGTACCAACATTTAGCTACTACAGTCTGAATATATTTATTTGACGGGATGATAAAAAGCTTAAAATTCCATGCATAGTTTATGAATGGCCTATTAGATCTTCTGAATAAATCTCATGAGATGAGGTTAGTTATCCATTAAGACAGTCCACCCTACCCAGATCCACAATACTACACGTCACAATGGACATAGACGAGTTGTGTGATCAGTCCACCCTACCCAGATCCACAATACTACACACGTCACAATGGACATAGACGAGTTGTGTGATCAGTCCACCCGACCCAGATCCACAAGCTGAACATGGGATTACAGATACACAAGCTGAACATGGGATTACAGCTGCACAAGCTGAACATGGGATTACAGCTGCACAAGCTGAACATGGGATTACAGCTACACAAGCTGAACATGGGATTACAGATCCACAAGCTGAAAATGGGATTAAAGCTGCACAAGCTGAACATGGGATTACAGCTGCACAAGCTGAACATGGGATTACAGCTGCACAAGCTGAACATGGGATTACAGATACACAAGCTGAACATGGGATTAAACATTCATCCATGATGTGACATCACAACATAGCCAACACTCGCGTTGATTTATTTCAGTTATGGAATTTAAGAAAGTAGTGGCCTGATTTGGAATATCCATTCACATTGTGGCTGTCTGGATGTAATTGATGAATCCACTTTATCAATCAATCATATGACGTACTGACGTCATCATCAATTACATCACATGAATGAAGGAATTAACCCCATCATAAACGCTTAATAGTCCGTCAAGTTGTACGAATTATATATATATATATATATATATATTATTTAATAAACATTCTGTTGAATATTTTGAAACTAACTTTACTGGGCGTTGTTGCTGTCATAGGCATCAACAGCACCAAGTCAAATTTGTTACACAATATCGGCTTACATTGGTTAGTTTTCTGGAAATAGAGGTTCATGGTTCGATCGATCCCAACACTGGCAAACCGTGACGGAGCTTAGCTAGAGAGAGGTGGAGCATAGTCTCGGATATCGAGGTCACCGGCTCACTAAATACATACTAGAATACACATGATGGACATACTGATGGAAAGCAAATATGAAGAATTGCCAAATTTGACACATCTATTCATATTATGGCTGTCGAGAACGCCTTTAAGTGTCTATTCTAAAGGTCAAATATCTTGCCGATAATCAATTTCTGGCCATATCTCTAGAATCTACGAACGTAGAATTAGCAAAGTGGGCTTAGCCATTCAGAGTGTGCCTAGAAGTAATTTAAGGTCAAATATGAAGGTCACGGGGTACCACAGCTGTCTAAAATTCAATAAATGTAATACTCATGACAGAAAATTGTACTCTTAGATCTGATCGCAACGTTAGTACGCATGAGTGACCTCCATCATTGGCTATGCTCTGTTCCACATCAAAGCACTTGCATTGATTATATAAAATATAACGTAAATGGCCCTCATTGTAAAGCTGTAATCCCTCATCTGTCAAATGTCCTGAATGCAAGATGTTTATTGATATAATAAAATTCGAATAATACAGCAAAATTCGAGCGTCAACGGGATGGTGTTAGATAATTTAAGGGAAAAAAATGAATTCATCATGATAGCATGAAAGCAATCAGTAAGCTAAATTTAAATGTGTCTAAAATATTCATGATAGTTTCACATGTCCTGTTCTAGGCATATGTTTTAAAATTATCCTGAGGCAATACGATTTATGAAATTCAATTCAATTTAGTATGTTCCGCCTTTACATTCGGCGCACCCATCACATGCTGCTAGGTTTAGCTATACATTTTATTGTGTATCTAGTATGTCCCGCCTTTACATTAGGCGCACCCATCACGTGCTGCTAGGTTTAGCTATACATTTTATTGTGTATTTAGTATGCCCCGCCTTTACATTAGGCGCACCCATCACATGCTGCTAGGTTTAGCTATAAATTTTATTGTGTATTTAATAGTTAATTCACCTTTGCAGAGTATCGATCTATCAGCTGACGTCATAATCGGATAGGCGGCGTGTAGGATTACGTCATAATCATTACGTCATAAATGGTTATATTTGGCCCGTATTTAACTCTTAATAGTACTATTTAATAAACATGTTGTTGACGATTTTGAAACTAATTTGACTGGACATTGTTGCTGCCATCTGGAAATTGATAGTCAGAGAGTTCAGAGATCTCTCGATCACAGCACGGACGTGGTGTGGTTGGTGATTAGATTGATATGGGCGGGTTATGGCTAAAAGTGAAAAGGTCCATTAATGTGCATGCTTATTCACAGTCATGTTTATTCACAGTATCCACACATACAAGTTCTCAACAGACAACAGTAACCTTGCTAGCAGGATATTTAATTATTGTTAGTGTAAATCACTTGGAAAGATTTTGCTAGAGATCCAATATGCTAAAATACACCACGAATCCGTCAATATCAAGCCTGTTTGATACATTCGCCAACGGTCGACCATATAGCTTTCTCTAGTGATGTAATTGAGATCAAATGTCACGATTAATAATAGGTGGTGTATCACTGAAAAATTCGGCTAGTTGTTCACTTAGTCGCAGAGAATGTTATCGGCGGCGGTAGCGACAACGATCGATCCGAAGAGCGTAAAAAATTACCGGTCTGTTCGGCCCTTAATCAGTACCGATCTTTCAGTATCATTAGCTAACAAAGGGAATGATTTTATACCAAGCATTGCGCAAAAGTGAGAGATAGAATCCCGAACAATGGCGCTCAAAACATCAGATTAAAAGTCACTGAACCTTTTTAAATATTTTGTATTCTTATCACTTTAGGATAAGGTTAAGGGGTGGGTATACACTGAAGTTAATCTAACAGCGATTTATTGCTAACGAATATTAATTATGACAAGGCCTTCACATAATCTTACTCAAAGTTAGCAAACACAGATGAAAGATGTATCTACACACTCATAGTATTAAATCCAGGCTATATATTTGTCAAAGAAATAAATTATGGTTTTATCAAACACTGTATGCCACGTGCTGAGTTAACCAATCGGAACAGCATGGGGAGTCATGACTATTAAAATAGGCACTGCAATAAGTGCTAGCTGCCAGCCATGCAGAGATGCCTGCGTCACTGACTTCCTCCATTACTCCCCGACACGCATCGGAATGCCATAGACCATAACTTCCTTCCCGCCATGCAGCGGGATGCCTTTGTCACTGACTTCCTCCATTCCTTACCGCCACGCAGTGAGGTGCCTGTATCACCGACTTCCTCCATTCCTCCCCACCACGCAGCTGGATGCCTTTATCACTGACTTCCTCCATTCTTCCCCACCACGCAGCTGGATGCCTTTGTCACTGACTTCCTCCATTCCTCTCCACCACGCAGCTGGATGCCTTTGTCACTGACTTCCTCCATTCCTCCCTACCACGCAGCTGAATGCCTTTATCACTGACTTCCTCCCCGCCATGCTAAGAGATGTCTGCGTCACTGACTTCCTCTATTCCTCCCCGCCCTGCATGGGATGTCTTTGTCACTAACTTCCTCCATTCCTCCCCACCATGCAGTGGGATGCCTGTGTCACTGACTTCTTACATTCCTCCCCGTCATGCAGAGAGATGTCTTTGTCACTAACTTCCCCCATTCCTCCCCACCATGCAGCTGGATGCCTGTATCACTGACTTCTTACATTCCTCCCCGCCACACAGCGGTGCGCCTTTGTCACTGATTTCATCAATTCCTCTTAGTCCACCTAGCAGGGATGTTCTACACCTGGGGGTATCTTGAGAACTAATAAGCAAAAGCAATGCATATCGAAATGCTAAGAACACAAATAAAATCTCCGCTTTCGAAATGTGATTTTTAAGAGGCTATGTCAACTATATGTACCTGAAAATTGTATACTCGCCTGAATGGGGAGAGCTAGGGTGCAAGAGGGGTCACTAAATGACCAGTTTTCATTTACCCTTCTCTTCTTTGCACCAAGACGATGTCCAGTATTATATGAGCAATAACTATGGCCTTGCATTGATATATGTAGAGTAATAGTAGGGCAGATATGTGAAAAAGATGTTCCATTCTGGCAGAAAGCATGAAATTTGGCATATATGTGGTTTAAGGTATCCTGATCATAATTAGATTCGGTGACACGTGATTATACCAAGGGAACCCATTCAAAATGGCGGATTCAAAATGGCCGCCTTCCCAGCAGAAAATGTGCATTACTCAAGCTCTAGACGGAGTAGAGAGATGGGATTAATGTCAAATTAGGGGTTTTATGGGTCAATCGTTATAATTCTACTCACTACAATAATCTAAATATGTAAATATCAATCCTTCCATAGCGACCACCTGTGTTTGATGTCAAAAGACCGTGGCTCTTTAAGATGTGTTATCTAAAAGATCCATCTCTTGAGAACAAAAGCAATATAGCATCTAGAAATAGTTTAAATTACTTGATTTCTTAATATCGAACCAAGTAATGATCGTTATAGATACGTTCAACTATCCTATTAGAGTATGCTAGGCTATACATGATGCTGTTGATTATTGAATCATGATTCACAGAGGTCACACGCACTGTGCACCGCATGAGCACAACTGTGCACAAGGTAAGTTGGATTTATAGCATTTGATCTCCCTTTGCAATTACTTTTGCAAGCACATTTCACGAGTTCCCGGCATGCCTTAGATGCGTCTGCAAGCAAACTCCATTGCGGTGACCAAGTGTCTCCATCTCTGACCCAAACCCAGTCAGCTGGCGATGGCATTTTTGCATTTTCGTGGGGTGATTGGACCCAATGATGACCTGCCTGGAACGCAGTACGTTTGGTATGTTGCAGCAGAGCTGCACTGGTCGGAGGAATGTTTTCTAGCTGCCTGTTGACAAAAGCGAAAAGCCGTTTTCGTGCCTCAATAACCTTTGACAATGGTGATGTGCGTTTGTACAGTAGTACGACAAACCTCTCCAGCGTTTCCATGTCATTGTCACACAGAGACGCCGGGGCATCAGACAGTCTCCTAAATAGTGACTTGAATAGATCTGAAGTCCTCCAAACTTCCCATGCTGTCTTCTTGCCAATCCCACAAAATGCAGACACAGTGTCACACCCAGAGAAAGCATACATCAATAGCAGTCCTTGTGACGCTTCTGTACCCAAAATTGTTGCAATGCCATGAGCTGATACATAGCGGAACGTCTTCCCATGGCCAAATACGACCCAGAGATCACACCCATGAAGAAAGTTTGCCGTCCGTATGGCTAGGACTACGACGTCTGTATCTGTAGCATGAATCATTATTGTTCGATAACCTTGGTGATATGCATGGAAGGCGTGGAGCAACATTCTACCATCTGCTTCATCTTGCATGCATGACGCGAGTTGTGAGACGTCATGCTCTGGCCTCATCAGCACGTTTTCCTCACATGTTGTGACGCGTATATTTCCTTCTGGTAGCTCGAATGACTCCAATGTATGTGCGAGAAAGGTGAAGAGGCCTGCTTTGTTTGCATCAACTCGTAGGAAAGTTTTCCAATTTTGAGGGAGTCTTGTACTTGATGCAACATGAAGAGCTTCACCATGTCCCCGTAATTCTCTAGTGTGTGTCTTCAAGCTTTCCGCCTTATACACGTCCCATACAACATCCAATCTTTTAACCGTCTGTAGTTGTCTAGCAAAGTGTGGGATGAAGACGTGCTCTGCAAAATCTCCAAATGTGTTCACAACCACATTTGATTTCTTAGGATCTAGATTATGCATCATAGCTGCTCCGTCAATGATCTTCACTTCAACCTCTGGACAATCAGCTGCACGAGCTATTAATGCTTCCAAACATCCCATCAGATCTAATTTGTTGCCTTGGCGCATTGCGTTGCTCTCAGCAAGTGGTGGGGGCCATGGATGATTCTCATGCTCAAAGAATGAATCAAGGTCTCTGTCTCTGGATTGGCAGGAAATGTACAGTCTAGAGAATATCTGTACATCTCTCTTCATTGCAACAAGCTTCTTGTTGGTTCTGGTACTCTTCCTCTGTTTTGATTTGAACAAAGCCAAATTATTATTTTGGATTGGTTCATATACCGATTTTGATGATATAGATAGTCGATCTGCGACGAATGCGTGGTACTGTCTGATGCCTAGTTCTTCTGCTGTTCGGATCGCATTCACTACAGACTCGGACATAATGACTTTGGTATCTAGAGTCACTAAGTCAAAACTGTCATCTAAAATTGGGTTTCCCATTTCCTCGATTGTATCAATAAGACAAATTGTGTTTAAAGCAAACAATTTCTGCTTACTCGGAATCTGCTCATGGTGACAGTTGTCATTGATATTTCTGCGTGTATGTTTCACTTCGTACTCGCTGATCATCCTTCCTATTTCTGGGCCTGACACCATCTATCGTTTCAAAGCAGCTTCATTTTCTATGATTCCGATAATTCCACCATCGCCCTTCAGAATAGCATTTTGCTGCTCGTGGATTTGATCATGCGCCAAGACTGAGAACTTGTGAGCCGTTTTCTGAGTAACGAAGTTTCCTTCAACAAACTTCCTATGTACAAGTGGGCATCGGTTCTCAAGTTGCAACATATCAGCCACATGGATTTTGAGCCATCGTGCATAGTGTACATGATCCAGGGTAAACATCCACGAAATAATCTTGCCCAATGTCTCGACATACAACGGGAAATTGGCCAGTCGCTGAGCTCTCATGAATTGAAGAATCAGCAGCTCTAATTTCAAGACTGAATTCCAGTACTTAGACTGTGGGTGGTCTGTTTCCTTCTGCTGACACCAGTCTTCGAATGGCAGTGTGTCCTCTGAGGCAGCATATGCACGTTTCTGCAATACATAGAGAGCAGCGGATGTCACCTGGTGTGCCCATTGCCCTCGTGATGTATGCGAGCCAGTTTGAATGGCATTGGCTCGGCCTTCTGTAGTTACATTAGCTGTTGTCATCGCAGCCACCCATCCACTGTTGCTTAGCCAGTCTCCCAACACATTGAGTAGCGCCATCTCAATGTGAAGTCCACACATCATCACCACATACGTATCCTTACCATATAGAAGGGACCAAGACCATTGCATCTTCTTTGCAATAGCATACAAAGGCTGTACAAGAGTGATGACTGGCACCTGTCCATGATTGATATGCTGTGTAGCTTGCTGAATTAAATCCATACCATGTTTCACCATTGCCAAACTATGAGCGCTGTCACGAAAGAGCGGCAAAAGTCCAGTAATTGCTGGCGGAGGTGGAACATCTTGCAAACTAGCAAAGTGAGCTGCCCACGATATGTCATCTGTCCCACACATATCGCCCTCGATCGAGTGTTCGTTTATCTTGAGTCGTATCTAAGATTAATACGGTATCACTGGGAATCAAAGGATCAACAGCTCGAGAAGGCAGAGGATTATCACTTGGGAAAGCAGCTGGATTCACAACTGTGTACGTCTCGGGTAATGGATGGATGGTGGTGGATTTTTGTACAACGTTTTGTGTCAACTGTTCAAGAGTTCGAATGACCCCAGTATTTGTGTCTGAACAATGTTGTTAATGAGATTGCTGTCCATGGAATGCAGTTCGTGCTGATGTGGATGTAGGATTATGGTCTATGTTATCAAGGGTCCCAGTTGTGAATAGATTACCATGCAAGTTAGTCGGACAAACAACCCATCCTTTTTAAACATGTCTATAGCCTTATTTCCTACACCAGTCGAGAGCTGCATGACGCGATCGTAGGATACTGAAAGTCCATGTCTGAATAGTTCATCCACAAGCTTTCGCGTTTTGGCATGAATTAGTAGGCCTAGGGAGAGTGACAATGCTGTTTCACGATCAGGATTATGGCGAGTTCCCATACTGCTTTTACGCGCTCCTTTAATGGCATTAAAGATGAGTAGCTGGGTCAATGACGACACTCCCCCCTTGATAGTTTGGGAATTCTCATTTTGATTATGAATGTTGGTACCGCCAAGTATCATCTGAACTAAAGTAACAAGTGATTGAGGTAAGTTGTCATACTGGTCAGCTTCAAGTGAACCCTTGCAATCATACTTAATCTGAAAAATCTATTTGCGGACTATTTGAGCTGCCCTCATCAACGCAATTGCGTCACTATCAGAATCATTTTTGGTGGCTAGTAATAGAGCATCGCCTATGTCTTTCTTGAATGTGAGAATCACTTCATAGTTACTCTTGTTTGACTCCACATTTGGCATTTTCGACAAAATCTTTTCATTCAACCTGGTAGAGTTAATCCTACTTGGCATAGCACCACCAAGTTGTTCAAGACGGGGAGTGTATAATCGTGTTAAATCAGAAAGCTTAAATATGCTGCCAATAGGATGCTCAGAGGTTTGCCGATCTTCCATGTATGATATTAGCTCTGCAAGAGCAACAGAGTCAGGTTTCATATCGTCAGCAATATCAGATTCACTTCTCGAAAGAGATCTATGTCGTGTGTATAGTTTTGCCAAACAAGTCTTGTGGTAAATAGCCTCCAATGATGTCATGTCTAGAGATGACATTTTAGCAAGAAGTTTAATATCTCTCAGTTCTGTCACCATTTTGTGTATGTTTTTGTCAAATTTTGCTGTTGCGGCTCTATGAATGTCATGCTCTATCGGTTGGTCACAGAAAAAGCACAGTGGTTGAGTGGGGCCATTTATACTTGGCATAGTGAAATTAGACCTCAATCTAGATTTGACTGGTGACCTGAGATCCTCGCGGGAGTCTAATTTCGCATTTCCTTTCACGGCGCAATCAACCCGAGTCCGGCAACAGAGATGCCAACAAGATTTGTGCCACCTAGCACAGTTTTCTATGAGCGTCTCCGCAATTCCAGATCCATCATTCTACCTACATAGATCCAGGTATGGTGGAAGGGCATGGAGTTGCTGTAGCCTATCACGGTTATCAGCTAATGACCTATAACTCGTAATGACATTGTCACGATTTGTGTTACTACATGGATCTATGAGATGCTCCGTTGTGGACTGCTGGCAAATAACACACAGGGACCAGTTCGTGTGTGCTAAATCCACTGTGGGATCAGATGTCAATTTCACTTTCTTTGACATATTGACTTGAATGCGAGAACATAATGGGCTATTGTCTCTGTCTATAAGCAGAGCATAATACGCGTGTGCGTGATTGCTATGTAGCTATGTATTCTCCTGATATATTTAAATAGTCAGTGTGAGTTTAGGAAACTGCAATAGTTATATGGAAATCCGCAACGAAATAATGCTTGGCGAAGCGAGGGGCTGGCATACAATTACTTTTACTGGAGAAAACGTGTAGACCAATTGTTTTGAGTAGCGAAAACCTGTTTCTAAAATGTTCCGCCCGGAACATGTGTGTACAAACGTTTAGCAATAATACTACTAATTTACAAATGTTACAACAACAACGACGACGACGACGACGACGACGACGACGACGACGACGACGACAACGACGACGACGACCACAACAACAACAACAACAACAACAACAACAACAACAACACCACCACCACCACCACCACCACCAACAACAACAACAACAACAACAACAACAACAACAATAATAATAATATATTTTTCAGCATGTTTATCTATTTCGAGTATTGTAATGGGTAAAATCATAACAAGTGACCCAAGAAACCCTTAATTTGACATCAATTCCAGCCCTCTACTCAATCTAGAACTTGAGTAATGCAGATTTTCCGCTGTGAAGGCGGCCATTTTGAATCCGCCATTTTGAATGGGTCCCCTTGATAGAATCACGTTGCACCGCATCTAATTATGTTCAGCATACCTTAAACCTATATGCCAAATGTCATGCTTTCTGCCAGAATGGAACATCTTGCCTCAAATTTGTTACATATCCGCCCCACTATAATCATATACATTAACAAATATAAGCAAGTGGTATGCAGATATAATTTTAGGCGAATCAAAATACGACAAAAATGGCCATACCACACAAAAATGTATAGAAATTGTTTTATGCTGTCTCTGTAGTACGAGGTATGGTACATAACATACTAAAGGTTGGCCGAAATTGGAGCACTGAAAGTGTCAAAATATGAGGTCAAACGGATGGAGACCAGTATGAAAAATATCTATTGGTACTGATATGGACTTGCTTTAAGTCAACATGCAACAACCATGGAAAAGTGTGTGAGTTTCTCATTGTCTTTTGTCTATAAGCGTACAAGGAAAATTCTGACACTTTTAATTAAATATCTCAAGTTATGTAATGCCGTCATATATGATTTCATGACGTATCAACGTCACTTATGACGTCATAGTGTGATTGTCATGTTTCATGACGTATCTCGTTTTCTTTTCACATTATTCCACTTTCAGCTCTAAAATAAGCTGATATTCAGTCGTTCACTTTTACGCAACTTAAAATGAAAAGTAAGTTGTGTTTAAAATTGTTAATGTTCATGCTAAGGCAACTAATATGTATGTGTATCATCAATAGTGGTACAGTATTTACTTTGTATTTCAGAACTAAAAAATGAGTGTTAGGCAAGACACCTGTCCCTGTGCCAAAGGGAATTTAGCAGCGAAGACAAAGTCTTTGTCGGCAATAAAGGAGCATACGGAATAACAAGGTAAGCATCGGTAGAGGTGTTGGCATCACTGTGTTGGCTGGAACTGTCGTGCATGCATCCTGTCGTGTGAATCACATTAACAAACAAGACACTGATGGATGTAGAAATGTCAGATTCTACTTGATCTGTCAAAAGAAGTGCATGTGTTTCTATCTTGCCTTATAATAGTAAAGTTGACTGTTTATTTTGTAGAAATATAATTGTGAAACCAGACGACAAAACAAAAGTGCTGCTAACGCTGACTTCAGCTGTTTAAATAACTGATTCATTTGTAGATAAGATATTGCTTATACGTAATGCACGAGCTGATAAATTGACGTTCACTCTCCATGATACATGCAGCTGACTGTCTTTATCACCATTTATGTCACTTTCGCTGTTTTCTGGAAGTTCCCATGCAGAGAACTGGTCCCAGTGACAGTAAACAAGGGAAAATGGGTAGCCTTACAGACAGTGACCAAGAGCAGGCATTACTGTCGGAGTATTTGCTTGACAGCCAGTCTGTCGCCTATGGGACCAGTACTTGGAAGTGCAAACATTTGGATCACTATGGGGACTCGCTATTTGTTGCTGAACGCGAAGGACTGCAAGACATTGTAACGTTTCGGGAAAAGACTGGTCACATCCTTCGAAATTACTTTAACATACCAAAAAACGACGACGAAGAAACCTAGAAGACAGCTGTAATAGAAACTGCAGCTAGACTTATCATAAGTAATATCAAAACCATAGTTAAACCTCAGTTTGGCGCGCATGCAAAAAAGCTTCAGACCTCACACGAGAGTCTCCCTTGATGCTTCAGGAACGGAGAACAGTAGGAAAGTGGAGATTAAAATTTATATATCGATGGGTTACTCCGTCTGTTGGCATCCAATCTCAGTTAAATGTATACTGTGACAGGGCTTCACCCCATTGGGACATAACTTGGAGAAATGCTTCCTTATATCAAGGGGATTGAGTATAATTATATTGAGGTTATGAGGTCAGTGTTTAAGGTCACTGTGACCTTGGTATGAAAACTACTTTCCACTTATCCCAACATATCATCTTATATCTCGACATGACTTCACGCTATTGGGAGTGAAACGTGGAGGCATGCTTCCTTATATCAAGGGGATTGAGCACAATATTATCGAGGTCATGTGGTCAAAGTTCAAGGTCAGTGTCACCGTGGTATAAAACTACCTGTTGCGTTTAGGTCAACATATCGTCTTATATTTCGCCATGGTTTCACCCTATTGGGACTAAACGTGTACACATGCACCTTTATATTAAGAGGATCGCACACAATGATATTGAAGTCATGAGGTCAGAGTTCTACGTCATGGTGACCTTGGTATAAAATTCTACGGCGTTTAGATCAGCATATCGACTTGTCTCGGTATTGTTTCACCCTGTTAGGAATAAGCGTGGTCATATCCTTACTTTTATCAAGGGAATTGAGCATAACGCTATTGAGGTAATGAGGTCAAAGTTCAACGTCACTGCGACCGTGGTATTAAATCTTTTTACGTTTAAGTTTTTGGTTTAGCTCAACAAATCGTCTTATATTTCGGCATGACTTCACCCTATTGGAACTAAACTTGGAAACATGTTTCCGTAATCAAAAGGAGTGGACTAAAAGAGATGAGAGACACTATATGGCGAAAACGCAGTCACACATATGATAACAGGAGAATCAATGTAACTTGCATTTCAAGGGGCGTCTTTTGGTCGATCAATTTCTTACTACTACCGCTACTTCTACCCATCTATACACCCACTCCGATCCAACCACTATGACTGGATGTTTCCAACTACTGACTACATTTTTTCAGTCACCATAGAACCACGCTACTGGATGAGCAGGAGAATAAGCACCGAGCCCCTCCCCCCCCCCCTCCCTCCCCCACCCTTGACCAAGGATGCTCACCACTAGCCGGCATCCTGTAAACATGTTATCGATTACACAATTACAGTACAATTCGGCGATGACGTGTCATATTTCTAAACAAAAACAGTACCTTGTTGTTAGAATAATTTTTAACTGGATGTGAGAAATGTTCTCTTGTGTATCTTGAATGTTGGGGGATTGGAAGTCATTGCTGCCATTGCCAACAGTGGCTTCCACTTCAATTATGTTCAACACATTCAACAGAACGTTTGTATTTTACCATAGAGATGTGTGGGTTATTTCTGAGATGTCCTGTATAACTAAAGTCAGTCAAAAATATAAATGTTTATTTGTTGTATTATAACTTCACTACTACTACTACTACTACTACTACTACTACTACTACTACTACTACTACTACTACTACTACTACTACTACTACTACTACTACTGCTACTACTACCACCACTACTACTACTACTACTTTTTTTGTTAGCACGATCAATGGATAGTGTGGAAATTCACAATGCCTAAAAATATACTGAATGAAAGAACATTAAACATAGAATAAATCAGAGAACAAAAAGGATTATATCGGTCATGTGTATAAATAAACAATACATATATGACGGTTAAACGATTAATAAAAATTCAAAACTGCTTGTTTGCCTTTTCAAAATTCCAAGCCACTAGCTCAATAACGTACCAATAAAATTGTAAACGCCCAGGCGAACAAAAGCTGAGAAATAAATACCGCGATCTGCCGTATTTAAGACACAATCAACCGGGAACCAATTAAACTTAACAATCAATTTTTAACGTTTCACTTTACTACGGGTGCCAAATTCTATAACTATCCCGGTACAAACGTTATTATGAAGATTGCGATATTTATTTAACTGCCAAAACAATATGACTTAACCTATTCATGTTACCACCTGTCTTTGGCGACGATTTAACCCTTTCAGAGCCAACGCTCCCGATTTTTTTAGCTTAATCTGATTAGAACTGAGTTTTGGAGCATACGTGCATGCCGAAGCAGTTTCTGCTGCCTCTCACTGAAACAGTCCCCGCCCCCCCCCCCCCCCACACACACTATAATTAATAATAAAACATGTGCTTAACCTAGAACACGTAAATGTAATGTCTGAACTGTAGCTTGTTATGTAACTGTCCTGTTTAATTTATTTATATAGATCTATGTATATATGTGTAAGGTGTCCGCCAATACAATAGGCATTGCCTTCGGCGTACAACTTAGTTGCATTCATGGCTTATATATATATATATATATATATATATATATATATATATATATATATATATATATATATATATATATATATATATATATATATATATATATATATATAGTAATAGGGGGGGGGGGGGGGTTCATAATGATACCACCTCCTTTGTCTAAATGGAAATCAGGTGGGGGGCTCATTTGTCTAAATGGAAATCAGGGTCGGGGTCAAAATGATACACTCCCTCAACTGGCCGCCGTTCGGAGATCCGTGGCCCCCACCGCCCTCTCAATCCCTGGGGCATAGGTTGTTGAGACCACCACGGATCGCCGAACGGCTGCCAGGGAGGTAGGATCATCCCGACACTACTACTACCAGGGGCTGAACGCCCGTTTAGAGACAAGCCTCCACAGTGATATACACCACTAATCGCCCACAGGGCCGGCCTCTCTAGTCTGTGTAGGCTTAGACAAACACGTAGTCTCTGCCAGAGTCGCATCGGCATGATGGGACCACCACATAGGAGCTTCCATCTACCGTGACAGCGCTCACCTGGGAGGAGGCTAAAGTGATTAGCATGTGAACCACGACATACTCTGGCATGTTCACATGTTACACAGGGAATCTGGAGCTGAGCAGTGGTCTCCACCAGACAACCACCGTCTACCCTCTCCACCCCCATAGAAGTGCCAGACAGACTCGATCTCTTTACGTGGGTAAAAGCGGTCGTAAATGTTTCTCCGCAAGGGGTCGACCCAAGGATTGTACTGGGGGGTCATCCCGGAAGTGGGCCAACTTGGCATCCAATATCATGGCAGTCTCATCGCCCTGTGCCACTACTGTAGACGCCAGCACGAGCAGTATGATTAGAATCATGGCTATATATGAAGAGTTAAACTGAACAGAGTGAACCCCTCGAGAAATATCTGTGCCAGATCGAGCCCTGCTCCATCCGGATCGATAGTGATCTTCATCCCCTTAGGAGCAGGGACTAGCTGCTTCACTTTGCCGCCAGCTAAGGAACGTAGATCTAGGACTATATGAGTCATTTGTGGGCTAGTGAGTCCGACTCGCTGAAGCAGTTTAACAGCACCCTTGGCTTTGGTGACATGTGACACACCATCCACCCATAGGATGCCCTCCTGGAGGTTAACAGCTAATTCTGGTCCATCGAATGGACGATGCAACAGGGGCTTTCCACCTGTAACCCCGATCTGGTGACCCACCCTCGTCAGGGAGACACATTCACCTATGTAGGTGAGGAAGGATGATCCCAGATTGTAGAGCTTTCGAACTGTCCCATCCATTTTCACAACAGTGGAGAGGGGAGTAACCTCTATGTCAATGACTGCGGAAGGTCTATATAGGGGCAACCATGTTTGCCAGTCACCCCAAGGTCCAGCGCGGTCACACACTTCATTCTTCTCAAATATGAACTGGCAGGTTGTTTGCCAGGGTCAATAGCAGGCCATCATGGGCCATCAGCGGGACACCGCTCGAATAGGGTTTGACCAGATGAAAGCTGAGGTCGTTATTTAGGGTGTTGATGACTGACACCTCTGTATCCGAGAGCTCAACCAACGGCTCGGTGATGTACTTCCTCTTCGGGAAATCGTACCGAAACACGATCTTGTGGTCATCTATGTTGCGACCAAGGTGCTCCTTCGTCACATCCTTGAGGTCTGTGAGCAGCTCCACCCCATCACCACCAATGGGGTGGAGGGAGAATGCCTTTGAGCTTGCTTCGTACTGTAGGGCGAATGACTTGCCATTGCTCTCTTCTACCTTGACAGCATCAACTGCGTACACATCTGCCAGGTCAGCAAGACCAGTCGAGTGAGCAAATATGTGTTCCATAGCACGCTATAGGAGGGATTTAAACAAGACATATAATCATGCCAATTGTCCGACTGCTGCTCTCTGGTGGTGAGAACGTAATCTCACCCTCTCTAGAGGGGAGACGGGTGGTACAGTACCGTGTAGAACGGGTCTTCTTCGAGGTGCCTCAGCAGGGCACAACATACACACACGCCGATGTGCTAAATCAACCTCCGGGCAGTGCACACAGCAGCTCACTGGTAGAAGTCGGCCGGTATGTGATAGAGTATCTCCCAGGTACCAGCAGCAACCTATGGAAAACTATCAGTCCTAGCCTGTTCACACCTGTAAATCACCTGTTTGACAGCGCCTCCATTAACATATATGCCAGCACGGATGGGATATCGGAAGCACATTTAGAGTTTACACTCTGATTACTCATTGACCTGACGACAACATGATATCATACCAGGAATATCTGACCTTTGCCGAGATGATGAAAGAGGGTTGCCCCTTCATGACCCCTGCACAAAACGAACATTGGCTCGCACTGCAACAAGAAGGAGAGCGACTACCGCGGGAGAGCTGGTATCAACAGAACGCGAGCATTGCAATGAGGCAAAGGAACAGTGAAGCTTCCAAATACTGGTAAGTGGGACGCAGGAGTCTTGACAAATGGAGATGAGCCAGCTGTCCTCACATACGAGGATGAGCCAGGTGTCTTCTCCGACGAGGATGAGCCAGAGGTCATACAGTGGGAAGAGGAGATGGCACAGAAGTGTAAGACCAGGAAAGCCATCCAGTGGCGGACCTACTATCTTGGTGATAAGGTGAATTTCCAGATGTCATGTCTCAGAAAGCTACTGGTACCCGACATTGTGCTGGATGACCACTGTCTAAGACACATCTGTCTCAACACCCTCAAGCTGGTATGGTTCGCCGGGCTCTCCAAAATGAACCCTTCTATGACTCATGAGCAGATTCTGCAGGTAATGTCGGTTTACTATGGAAAAATCAGAGTGGCGGAAGCAACCAGAACTATACTCCTCCCAGACTGCTGACGAGGGCGGTACATTCTACGGCTGGCGACTCCAGCAGATATATACCATCAGGCAGAATCTCGTCCATGAGGCAGAAAATTACAGCGGAACGCACTGGTGATATAAGACAGCATACAACATCCTCGCACGTACAACCACTGCTGCGGGTGTGATTGGAGCCAGTGCTGGTGTGGCAGCTGTGGCCACTCTCGCTACAGGGGTGGGTGCCTTCGTCGCCATCCCGCTAAGTGGCGTGACACTAGCCACCACTGTCTTGGCCACGGGCTTGGGGGTGGGGCAGCGGTAGATCACAAGGAGCCTGGAGAAGCATGCTAAGTACGTGACACTGGCACAGAGTATGCTACCGAATATCGAAGAATCTGTCAGCAAAGCTCTCGAGGGTGGCCAGGTCACCGATGACGAGTAGCACCATATATTGAAGGTCCAAGTCCTGTACCACACGGAGAAACCTAAAGAACGACAGCAATACCTCAAAGGCTCCAGCAGGCGGGTTGATATGGAGGAGCTAAAAAACGAGATGTTACGGCGAGGTCACCTCGCCGGACTCTGGAGTCGAGACGACTACAAATAGTGTGCTGCCTGTATGGTAGCTTTAAGAACACCAGTATAGATGGCCTTCCCACTGAACCCCACGACAGTCATCCGGAGCCAACCGCCCCTCCTGGGTACACCCTTGACTGGCCTGAGAGGTCTACTGGATGATATACCAGAGCTAACACCGTTCTCCATCAACAGTTGATGGACAGTCCCGAACCAGCTTCTCCGTCAACCCATGACCGCTGACCAACCACCACATCACCATCAAGGATGCGAAGCAAGCTCATACTAGGATGGCTGCTCCAAGCCTTTCATACTGGAATCAGCAGCTGAACTTTGCCATGTGGTGTGCCACGGCAGGATGTGGAGTAAGTTCCACCCTGCTTCACTCCTATTCTGGTACGCCTGAAGCTGTGCTCATCGCCAGCTGTCTCAGATTCCACGTGTACTTCACGGTGCGACGAATCCTCCATGAGTTGGGTGCAAGCCTCCCTGATACAAACGACTTCGACCCACAGCTCAACAGTCATAGCGTCTCAGCGGCCAGCGGACTACAGAGAGAGAGAGAGAGAGTTCAGCGCTCACCCAGACTATCGGTGGCATGGTGGTGACAACAGTGGCCTAGGGTTTATGTACGGTGACCCGAGATGTGACTACTCAGGATTCCCCTATTGAACACCCGACGAATAGGCTGCCGAAAGACAGCAACATTCTCATTCAATCCAGACTCCGACCCTGGAGTGCTGGTGCAAAATATGCACATCACTGGCTTGCGGCAGGACTATCCAGATGAGTGGAAGTACTTTGTCCCACACACCACCTCAGGCCTCACACCGGCAGGGATCGTTCGGATCAACCAGTCGCTGGAAGCACTGTGCTACTGCCTCCTTACAGCACAGACCAAGCTGCGTCATTCCATAAATGGTGTCAGCGGAGCAGAGGTCCAGGCCATGCTCATCAGTCTTGTTGAAGATGTGATCATCGTGGCAGATCACAGCAGTCTTATTGCTAAGTTCCAGCAGGGGTTGCAGAAGGCATGTCGTAACTTGACTTTGCTATTTCACCACACCTACGGTTGATTCCGAGCAACATGATCGTGAACATCGAGGACCTCCAAGTCAGGGGCTATAATAACATGATAGTCGAAGGGAGTTCCCCCGGTGTCCACTTCGGCTTCAACACTGATATCAATGCACCTACGCATAGTATGGGCCATACAGTTGTTCCGACCCTGACACTGCAGCCTGTCGACACGACGCTTCCCATGGCAGCTCCGACCCTGCCACTGCAGCCAGTCGACACGACACCGCTTCATGCGGTAGCTCTATGAGTCGTGACAGGCCTAGCTATCATGGCGCTCGGGATCAGCCTACTCTGCCACTAGTGTAGCTTGCTGGGTAGTGTCGGGCCATTCCGGTGTATCATATCGACTCGCCGTGCCACAAGTGCACGACGAGTGATGACGCTGGTTAGCATCCGGTCTCGGGGTGATGGACCTTGTACGAGACTGCCTTGCGGGAAACAAAAACCAGATCCTAAGGCCGGTGGAACTCAATCATTCCAGTGGGGCCGTACGACCATTGTCGCGAACAGTAAACACAACTGTCTCATCCCACGAGTTTGTGTCAACAGTATGCCTGTCCATAGCAATTTCGTGATCTATGGACTTACAAGATTTGATTTGGTGGCCTAAAAATATAAGACTATACAATGAGCTTACCTAAACAATTAAAAATATGCTAGATAAAACTACAATAAGAGCATACGAAAATATGAGACATAAAGACAGGTAGATGAACTTCTAAACATGGGGCTCCTGGAGGTACTATACATACCCGTAAGTCCGCAGAGGTATTCCCGCAAGGGATGCTCCTGTACATGAGACGTAACTATTTAACTATTATAAATTATTATACCTCTAAGCTGAAAGGAAGAAGGTTATATCAGACGAAAAGTGATGTGCCTCACGCGGGCACTACTCCTAGTGCTAGCTTGGGTGAGGAGTATTATCCTGGCGTGGACCGTCGTCGCTGAATCCTTGCGAGAGGCAAGTGCCTTGCGCGGGCCTCCGTCTCGGGAAGGTGTCGCCACTGCTTAAAGCGGGAGAAGAATAGTGGAAAAAAATGGGCTTACTCTAATATTTCAATCAAAAATGCTTTTTAGAGAGAAAAGACCATACCTAGTGAGATTATGACTATAGGAGTGCGTACTGTTTTACGTGAAGACGGGATGGGGAATTCCCAATGGATTTCCTCGTTACCGTCTTATGTGATTCTTGGTATGCTGAATTAGTAGTTGCAGCTTTATTTATATGGGCCTTCTGCTTTGCTTAATTCCTGTTAGTTGTTTTCAGAACAAGAATTGTTTTAGGCCACAACTGGCTGATATCTACCTAGCTATTAGACACGGCTGCCACGGAGAACAGATGCCCTAAGACATCAATACTAAAGACAGTGCTCATACATGTTACGTAGCAAGGTCTCCAAACTGGATAAGAATGCGGACACCCTGCCCCGTAACCACAAAAACATTACAAGACATGGGTTACATTTCACGAAAGCATTATTAGGCCATTGTTCTATCGTTATGGTGGGGGTAAGAGAGACGAATACCCACCGCCAATGTCCTTTCCGCAAGGGCGTGGCAGATCTAAATATCATGCCCAGACATTTTTAACGGAATTCGGGGGGGGGGGTGGGGTGGGTGGGGGGGGGGGGGGTGGGTGGGGACGTATCTCGCCCGTCACCGGTCCTATGGAACTAACCATTTTACCTCTCGTTAGGTTTATACACAAGTTGCCCAGTTTTTCACTGCGGTGCGGGAGGATTGTTCAGTATATAAAACAATAATTAATACATATGTTTTCGGAGTACTTTCCTACATTGGCTTAAAGTGAAAAAGTGTTGGTGGCGGGAGAAAGTTCTGCATATATAAGTGTTGCTATATAGTGTTTCCTACGTGCACTGCAGTCCTATATTTTCTATAAATAAGCAAAACATATGAATGGATGGCCACTGGACATATATATACATAATCTAACCAGAACAAACAATACGGTGTCAAATGATTAAGATATATATTTTAGTAAAGGTTAACGAACCTATTATAGTGCGGTTAGCAACACATTGAGGAAAATGATAATAATTATCAACAAATACAGAAATTATAACTATCGGTCCTAAGACTGTTACAGTTCCTTTTAGTCCTCGGGACAGATTTTGCGGATACAATATAATTAACAACTCCTATATAGAGAAATAATTAAACTGTGAAGTATAGTTACTTGAATACTTGATAGTCATTCCTAAGTTAGGTTAACGTGTTACTGAAATTGAGACGTAGATTCGTAGTCGACGTGAGATGATGCGCTCTCCAGAAGCTGGAAAGTTCCTGCAGGGTGGTTCCCGCAAGCTGTTTTCCGCAAACAAGACTTCGGCATGGACACTCATGGTGGGAGGAATACATTGCTAGTGCTGTAGGCCTGATAGAATGTCTAACGAGCAGTCAGTAAAAGATACGATAGTACTATGTGGTGAAGAAAGTTCCCGTACACCGATGGCATGGATGGAAGATGTAAACAACCCGTCACAAGCGGGGGTTGTCAGAGGCAAATGAAGATACAAAACAAAGCTTCACGGTCAACCAGCTCTGAAGATGCACCAGGCAGAGTTTACTGGCCTTGGTCGAAAGTCGAAAGAACCGACACGCTGTGTGCGGCGGTGATTGAAATATCACTTTTAGGCGTGGCCGGCAGATCCGGCGAGTCATCCATCAAAGAACATCTTGCCTCTACATCTGTAGACTCACATATTCAGGCCATAAAGGCCTCACCGCAAATTTGTGTTCTGAAGGAGATGTTGATATTCGTGAACAGTAAATAGAAAGTTTCAAATTGCTCCCGTAAGTAGGGAGTCTACAAAATTGCTTTTACTGTGGTGGGTTGGCTACTGGTAGCTACGGGAACGCGACGGAAACTGAAGTCATATGCATAATATCTGTTGATCGTAGCTACTACAGCTCCAACATGTTCGGCCCTTGGCGGAGGATGCCCTCGATCACTGGATCGCTTCTCCTTTTATACTCCTCGTGACGTCACAGGCACAGGCTCTATCCAATCATCGTTCGAGCAACAGCCAATCAGCGCACAGCTAATAATAGCACAGTCGAACGTTCTAGAACATTCTAGAAGTTTTGCGTTCACGTGGTTATGACGTCACGGCAAAATTTTGAAGATAATCATGAAGAGCTTTTCCTGGATAACTCAGCCATTTCTCAACCGATTTTGAAATGGTTTACAGATTTAGAAAGCCCGTTGAATTCTGGTCTTGATTAATGCCAGATTTAACTGGAACAGGCAAGCAGTAAGGATTACAGAGTACCACCTCGGTACACTAAAAGAGCCATCCTATCTAGGTCGTAACTACGTGCTCCATATAAACAGCATCCTGGTGCATGCATGCGCATCATGCGCTTTAATGAACTTTCCCTTAGGCCTATATACGCTTATAGCTCTACCCAGAGGGGCATGTTCAGGAAAAGAATCCAGGATGGGTGGCACGTACCCAGCTTAGCTGGTACGGCCGGTATCCAACCGGTCGATCCGGACTACACCAGCAAATCAGCTATAAGACTTTCCTGACTCTCTACAGTAGCGGTGGGGACCACGGTGAGACACTAAACCAGTTTGGCCTGCCCTATAGCCCCTATACACGCTGCCAACATGCACATCCAAGGGCTGGACGGTTCCACAGCGCATCATTTTCCCAGCTTGTAGTATCGCGGAGCCTTGTTCAGCTCTGAGTTAGGTGAGGCCATGGAGGTCTGCAACTGCTGGAACACATCTGACAGATACTCCCGATCGTTGTAAAAAACCTTACCTCACAGGAGCTGCTCGACGATACTCCGGCCCATGATAAGGTATTCGAGGAAGCAGATCTGCCCCTTACCAAATCCTAGATAGAGCTTCACAGCTGTCAGCTCCTCTGTCAGCTCAGCACCGGAGAGCTGGGCGAGCTCATCTGGTGTCTTCTTCTTGTAGCCCTTCAACTCCCTCCAGAAGACATCATAGTACTTCTTGCATAGCGTGAGCCCGGACATGTTTAAGATGTCTCAATAGAGAGATGAATATTCCTGAGTACCAACCCGGCCACCTGGCAGATGCAGACTGGGAAGATCTTATTAGCTCTCTCAACAGGGGACGCAGACGTTTAACCGTGTTGTATACTCAGTGCTTAAACAATGACGTCAATGGTACAGAATGTGAAGCAACTGCCCGAGAGCCAGGCAAGCCTTCAGAAGGTGGAGAACCTGCTGCGAACCAAGGCTCAGAAGTTACTGACCGAAGCAAAAACTCTGGCAGTCCATTTCGCCAGTAACGTGGTGGCTAATGTGGCCGTGGTGAAGATGACAGGGGGAAATGAGGTTCTTCCTGCCGCCACTGCGGCTGTCCTCGCTACAGTGGTGAGTGGGGTTGCCTGGCACTGTATCGGAATAACTCACCCCATCCCAAAGATCGCCCTCAGTGGTGCCTCCTACACTGTTGCCGCCAAGATCATGGGTGAACGTGTTACACTAATGGAGGCCGCGGTTCTAGGGCTAGCAACGAGTGCAATAGCTGAGATCATCGTCGCCTACGTTTAACCCCTCTGAATAGTGAGAGATGGATCACGAAACCCCTGCAGCATATGAGGCATGGCGTGCCGGAGGGCGGTGTGTAGCCCATAGTCGAGCACGTGGAGTGAGGATCGCCAATGCCCGGGAATGGTGGACGACCCACAAGGCGGGCCCCTGCAGAGAGGCCGACTGAGTGGTCCTCCTATGCCCAACTATTTCAATGGAGGTATGACTAGTAGGTTTGAGCCATGTACATAGCACTATGACTCTGTCACTCACAGACCTAGAAAGCAAAGAGCTAGGCGATCTTGCTCACTTGGGCAAGGCACGCCTCGGTTCAGAGGACACTGTTGCCCCTATCTCCTTCCTAGACTTCGATGAGAAGGGAGACCCGCGGGAGATCCGAGGTACCAACCCAGCCAGAGATCTCCTCGGGAACACTGATACGGTAGGACAATCAGCCATTAACAAGGCCAAGACTGTATACAAGGGGATGGGCATCAAAGACAGGGCAACGATGCTCGGTATGCTCGGAGTCGACGAGGCTGGTGTCATCAAGGTTATGGCTGAGTCCTATGCACATGACCTGGTTTATGATCTCCTGAAACCACGGAGCTCATTCCAACAGGGTGGAGAGAATCTCAGGGTAGGCACCTTCGGCCTGAGCAATATCTCTGTTGATGGCAAAAACGGTGCTACCGCTAACCTCCATGTACCAGAGGTGAAGAAGTCAGGGTTCTTTGGTTTGCCGTTTAGGACCACAGGATAGTTGTGGCTTCCCGTGCATGTATCATACAGATACTGGATGTACGAGACACTGTGGGTGCTGACACAGGCCCTCTACACTATCTTCTCAGCTGCTGCTGGGATTTCATGCTTGACGCCTCCATCGCATCCTCCGTATCCGCCGGAGGTGCAGGATTCCCCACTCTGCAGACGAAAGAGCTGGTGCAGGAAGTACTGCCCTTTAGTCTCCCAGATATATATGAGGCTACCACCGACCAAGTGATAACCATCCTCCGCACGCATGTCTGTACGATTCGACAGTAGGCCGGCCGATGCTGGCCAGGTAGTGCTGATCATTGCCCCATCAGGACATGGGAAAAACATCTTGCTGCGGGCTCTGCTTGCCAAACATCTACACTCTTAATACATCCTTCTGGTGTCTGACTCCGCCGCTGAGGCGGTTGACAGTAATGATCAATGGTACAATGCCCCAATCACCAAGATGCAGAACCTGCAAGCACTGATGGAGAAGCTGCTGGCAGCCCGACTGACAGAACAACTTGTTCTAGTCATCAATGACCCTGCAATGGACCAGAAGACAGTCACCTACCTTAGCAACATCACCAGGCGCATCCGGCACACTAAGATAACTGTCTTCATGCTCTTTCCCGGTTACTATACTTCAGCTCCAAGTGTGGACGCGCCCTGCTTGAGAACATATAACACAGCCTAACCCTCAAGGAGACCAAAGGGGACTTTATCGCAGGTGTACAGAGGGCAGCTGAGCTTTACCGCTTCATCTTCAGCAACAAGGAGACAGGTGAGCTGTCACACTTCAAGCCATCTCCGGAAAAGGTGCAGACATTCACCTACAAGCTGAATCCTGCCAGGAAACTAGCCTGTTCTATGCGTCATCACTGACAGACTGTCGGCTGCAACTTTTTTCATTCATCAGATGGCTGAGTAACTTCGTCTGAGGTCTCAGCTACTTCGTCAGATGCTTGATGACCTTCGTCTGAAGCTTAAGGAACTTCGGCAGTTTCGTCAGAAGCCTGTCGCTGAAACTGTTGCTGAAACTCCATCCACTGAGGGTCAGAGTCTAGGACTCTCTTCTTCTGGAACTTCTCACAGATGACCCACTTTTTCCATGTGCGACTAGCATCGTGCTTGCGAGTGGATTTGATGAGGTAGTCCTGCTAGTTATCTGGGAATTTCAGAAATGCTGGCAGATTACTGGCCAATCTCCTGCGCCTGCTTTCATTGAAGATGTGCTCAATAGCCTCCTTGCGGCCAACAGTAAATCCCTTCTGAGTACCTTCTGCATGACCGGTGTCACGGCTCTCCGCTACAGTGGCACTGACCTCATCCCTGAAGCAGTTATTTGCACCAGACTGGAGGCTATCCAGCATATCTCACTCTTCCTGGCTATGGAGGCTAAATAGAGCAGCCCACTTCCAGACCATTAATAGAACTTTGGGATCGACCCTTGCCCTTTGGAGAGCTAGAATAACAGGACGGTTGGCTTGGGCCACAGGTAGGTTGAGTGCACTTCCCAGGGTGCTGTCAAACTTCCAGTAGAGTATCCGAGTCAGGAGTTCTTTTGTACTACGAGCTGGCGCTCCTTCCTCTATGGCGGCCAGTATCTCTGCATCAGACGGAGGTGTAACCTTGGCTCGCTCGTGGATAATGTTGATGTCATGAAGCAGTCCTCGGACCCTGTCACAGTGGGACAGTCCACGCCATGGCTGTGACTGTCATGCTGACTTGTCCTGCTGCCTATAGACAATCTGCTGGAGAACTTTACCAAACATGGCAGCCGTTTAAAACCTCTATATACCCAGACCTTAAACATGCTGCAGTATGTGCAACATCCAGATGGGGCCATTGAACCCGCGACATCGCACCACACTGATCCTCGGAAGGACTGCCTGATGGTCATTCGACCCAGTATACACGATGAGAACCCGTTGTCCGCTGCTGGGCAGTACATCGACTTTGCAATCTCGGCACAGATCCACGAGATCAAGAGCATGACACTCGAGTTCAAGCTTTAGAGTACAATAGAACAGACGGTAGTGCTCCCGCAGGTTCTGAACAGGTGGGAGATCATGCAGAGCAACAGCACCGTGGACACCACCTATGTGAACGATGAGTACCGAGTCCTAGGTCCGCTGGCTCATGGACCAACCTTCTATGCGAAGGGAAAGGGGTACTATGCTATGGGGTGCAATGAGGGGTTCACGTAATTCAAACTGCGGGCGGGTGTCGAGAAGCCTGTAGCAGTTCCACTCTTAACCCTCCACGAGAACACACACATGAATCCGGCTGCCATGCAGGATAGGCTGTTCTTCCGGGTGTACACTGAGCAGCTCGCAGATGTGACAATGAATGCTCCAAGACTTCATGTCTGGCATGACGAGAATGACCAGGAACTGAAACAAACGGGTTCCAAACAGCGGATCGTGCATGTGGAGTGAGAACACCAGCAGGTCCAAGCCACAGCTAACCAACGGGTAGAGCTGACATTGCATCGTGGTGCATTGGACTGTGTCACTGTTGCGGTCCTGGTTCAGAAGGGAGGAGCCATCCAGCAGCTGGATAAGCTAGACGACTTCAAGCTTGTGGTTGCTGGGACCAATGTTCTTGGTGAGGTACGCGAGCTGGCTGACTGCCAACTCTACAGACAGAAAACTAAGTCATATGCACTTCTGTGACTAACCAGTGGAAGCGATGACATAGAGTCGGCACTCGAGGGCCGTCACCACCTCGGGGGCAAGAACATCCAACCTAATCAGGGCAACCGGCTCAGCTTCAACATCGGAAACCTCATAGCTGGGACTCGCCCATTAGGTGTGACAGTACTTTACTTTGGTAATGCTAAGGTATGCGTGTCGAACACATCAGGTATTCAGCTTGAGCGTGCGTAGAGCACGACTCCTGTCATCACCACTGCAGCTGCCACCACTAATATAAGCTCTGCTGTCTTCTGACCTGTTGATGCTTCATAGTCGAGTGTTGGCTCAGATATCTTTACAGTCTCGTAGTACTCATCGAGACTCTCATCTGCCTCTTTGAGGCTCTGGTTAACGTCGGCTGCGTGCCTCCCTCTGGCGCATATGCTCGAGTGCTTTGCTTTACTCAAACTTCTCCTTGGACAGCTTCTCCATCGCCTGGTTATGACACTCACGCTCGACCTCTGCCGCCTTCTTGTCAGTGAAGTTGAGACCATGGGTGAGTGTGATGATGTAGAGCCTGAATCCTGCAAGCTAGTATACAGAGCGAAAGGAATCTATTGCACTTACATAAAAGGTTCTATCGGTCCGCTGGCAGCAGTTGGGGCTCTGATCATTCTGTTCACAACGAAGGCTGGCGAGACGGTCCGCAAGATCGCCAACAATGCTCTCCATGGGGTGGAGAAGATTTCTGAAGCCATACCAGCCATCGTCTCAGGAGTAGGTACGTTCTTCGGAGTCGCAGGCCCTTGGCTACCATATGTTGCCATACCGCTCGGGGCCATCTGGGCCACCGAACATTTAAGCCGTACTATATAAGGGTGGCGTCTCGGTAGGACCTGGTCAAGTCCCTTAACTTCCGAGGTCGGTCGATAAACTACTGTTCAGTGAGGATCCAGAAGAGATTAGATGCCAGTGTATGGAGGTGTTTGAGGAGGTCTTCAGTGATGGTCGAATGAATGATGACCGTCTGTTCGTCTGTTTAGAGTTCATCCAGGCCGTGCGTGACAGGACAGGAGTGGAGGTCAGTGATGAAATCCGGGAGTTTATCAACCGTCTTTCTTGATGAACTCTACTATCAGCCTGGTGGATATTACCGTGAGCCCCATAACTACTCGAGGCTGCACGTTGCGATGGCCACAACTTCACATTGGAAACAGTTAGCAAGTGGCTCAGCCGCCAGGCGATGTGGCAGATACACAGACCTCGTCCACGGCACATCAGGCATGCCCATTTCGAGGAAACTGTCCCAAACAGAGTTCACCCGGCGGATGTTCTGTTCCTTCCACACAACTCGGTTGGTCGTATGACCTACAAGTATGCCCTCATCATCGTCGATGTCGCCAGGAGGTACAAGGCAGCAGTACCGCTCACAGACAAGTCAGCTGGCCAGGTGGCCCAGGCATTCCAGGGTGTCTACGAGGCTTCGGAAAATCCCCTCCAGTGGCCGGAATTGTTGCAGGTGGATGAGGGTGGATGAGACTGCAGCCCTCATGCAGAAACACGGTGTGGCAGTTAGGCGAGGCGAGGTAGGGCATCACCGTGCCCAGGCTATTGTTGAGCGGTGGAATCAGACACTGGCAGAGAGACTGTTCCCACACCAATACGCCCAGGAAATGGCCGCGCCGAGTGAACGTTCTAGATTATGGGTGAGAGGGCTGCCTGCTGTGGTTGAGAGATCCAATGCCGAGGTTACCAGGCTAATTGGGAAGAAGCCGTAGAGGGTATCAGACACTCTGCTGGGGTCACAGTTCTAGTGGAGTGAACTAGGGAGAGGAATGCCTACCACCTGATGCTCAAGGCGAATGACATCGTCGAGGTTTGAGCCCGCTATAGCGATATACGCGGAGTCAGTGTCCATCTGCAGGTACTCAAAGCTGTTACGAGCTACGTAGCGATCGAGGAAGTCGTAGTAGAACTCCAGCATTCGCAGCTTCGGGAGCTCATAAACGGCTATGCCCACCTGGAAGGGCCTTCGAATAGAGATTCTCAGCTTGCGACTCTGGAGCTCATATGACTCACTGATCTCCTCGAGATCTTCGAACCATGCACTATGCAGGGCCTTGTCTACCATGCGTTCATCCTTCGTGAAGCTGGTGTTGCTATGGCGTTCTAGGGCCTCGATGAGCTTCCCGTAGGCACTGTTGCCGAGGACTTTGAAAAGATCTGCCAAGAGCGCTTTGCTCTTATCTACATCTCCCGAGCGGCGGGCCTCCATAACATTCTCCACGAACCACTCGAATGGGCGCTTGGCCTCATAGTCTATGGTGCGGAATACAGCAGTGATCTCCAGGCCATGGGTTATATACCACTTGAGTGTCGGTGCGTACAGCAGCCACTTCTTGCCAGAGAGGGCACTGAACAGCTTCTGTGTGGTGGGTCGCTTCCGCCCTGTATGCTTTAGATATGCCTGCATCTCAGAAAAGACGACCTCTACCGGGATCTCGCAGTTATAGAAGAGCGGGGGCATTTCCTCAAACTTTTCCCACAGAGCCTTAGGGACCTCTATATCCACCTCAGCAAATCCAAACCAGCAGTCTGCTAGGAGCTCCTCCTTAAAGCTGGCTACACCACTGGCACTGGACCAATGGTGCACTGTCTCCTTACCACAGGGCATCACCTTGGCCATCGTTGACAGGTACAGATCATTTGCGCCGTAGCTGAGTAAGACGTTGGCAGACACGCTCACTCTGGCGGATGCATGTCACACCCGCCTCGTGGTATCTGGTGAATACGATGCTTGGCCCTCCAACAACCGCGTCCTTCAGCATCTCATAGGCCTCCTTGCCCAGAGAGTAGAGGCTAACATCCGGCATGTTCTGAGTGGTTCCACGTAGGAGGTATTGCAGTGACACACCTGGGAGACACCGCATCTTTGAGGATGTCTATTTCTCGTTCTGTGTAGAACTCCCGCATCCGCTCTATGGCTTCGATGATTGTTGTAGTATCGCAGTCAGTCGGCGAATGTCCGCATTCCATGCTCGCTGAATGTCTGGTTAGATTGTTCCCACTCTGACTGCGTCAAGAGGTAGCCACCCTTGAGCTTAGATGTTCATGCTGAGTAGTCAGGAAGCCCTGGATAGTTGAGCTTCTCGTGTGTCTCAAACCATTCATATGGGAGCCAGCTCTTCTGCTGTGTACACCCATAAGCTTTGACCCATACCTCGTACGAGACTCCTGGGCGGAGGTAATTCAGCACATCGAGAAACCGTAGCTCAGGTGTTATGAGGAACATGGTCTGACTAGCCTTCTTGGCGACTTTCACTGTACCTATACTGTCAGTCAGCTCATCGACAAAGTACTTCTTGATGAGGTTCATTTCATACCGCCCAGAGTTGAACCCCAGTACAGGAACTTGGTCACACAACTCGTTGATCAGTCGCTGCTATTGCTTTGGGAGCTTGTCCAGGTATGTTGGTATGTACTGTGCCCTATCCCTTGTCCGGAGTAGAGATGCTCGCCGTTGGATCTCCAGCATGAACTCTCTGATCAGTTCTTTGGGATCAGGATTGCAGCGGTGAGTGGGCTCACTCGTGGTGCCCGCTAAGGAGCAGCCAACTGACACAGAGATAGGTATGTAATTACTCTCGATCGTGAGAGTCTCCGTAGGATGAGTCTTGATACCATCTAGGAGTGCTTCGAAGTTGTAAACTATGAAGTGTGTGTATGGGACAGGCCGAACTCGTTAAGGGGCACTTGGGTAGCGTTTTATACAGCACTTCCACTGTACCACAAGCGTGCATCCAGAGGCTTTCAGCTTCTCCTCTCTCAGGACTGTGTTGCGGTATCTTTGTTCAGCATTCTCACCTCGCTGGTGTTGTGGACATCCGTGCCAGTGACAGCCATGGAACTGGTAAACGGTGTTGGTGGTCGGATCATAACCATCTATGGGAGCGCGCTCGATCTAACGCTCGCCACCGTGCCCACATTCTACATGGTGTATGTGTACGCCTCTGTTTCTCGACTCATACTCGATCAAACAAGTAGCTGCTGAACTGGATGGTTTGGGCGGATGGAAGGCTTTCTCATACGCAGACTGTGGTGCCTCAACTCTCTCGCCAGGACAAACGATTTTTGTTTTGCCGCCTGTACAGTGATCAGCGTGGCGTTGAAGATGGCATGCCTTTGTAAACCTCTGCTGACAGTGACTGCAGACTGGTGTATGTGCCAGCTTGGAGATGTTCTTGATGTAGAAGGCGTGGTGGTCTCACACTCCGATGGTCATGGTGTCACGGTAGTGAGCCGCTTGCCTGATCAAGTGCCAGGTGCCGTCTTCGGTTGGTTCATACACGTGAATCCCGATCTTGGCGAAGAACCCTACCTTGTCCAGCTGATCCAGCGAGGTCTTGCGGACATCAGGTACTGTCTTGCCGTAGAACTGTGTGGCAAGCTCTCGTGCAGGAGCTGTACTTCTATCAGCTCTCGCTCCTCAGTGGACTGCTAGACATCTCCGGAGACACATGTTGTCCCTGTAGGTGTCGAGGGCAGTCATACTCTTCTTCTTTCGTAGCCAGTCTGGGAGGGGGCCTGTCCCAAGCAGAGGTTGGTGGTCGATGACAGCCCTGACCTCAACGTTGATTGATCGAACCAAAGCCCACTTGGTGTTGGCTTGCTCTCTTGCTGCCACCCAGTCCTGAGCTGCTCCTATCGTGTTCAGCCACGGGCTCTTTGGAGCATTCTTGTGGAAGAGCATCACCCTGCCGTTTTCGATGTGACAGATGCGATAGGCATGGGTGTAGCAGAGGTAGATGGCGTTCTGGACAGTCTGCTGGATCTTTTGCATGATCTGGCCTGTGAGGTCTCCTTCTAGACTTCTGAAGAATGTCCAGCATACTGACCGGCGTCCTCTATCCTCTGTCTCCCTTTCGCCCAGGCGCTGGTCGAGAATGTGTTCGCCTTCTTGCTTTAAGCTCCGGGCTAATGGTTCAGACCTCGGCCCCCCTCACCACTTGCTTAGGGACCCTGCATAGGATAGATAAACGCTCCAGTGGATGGTCCGCCATCCGCCTCGCTACAGTCTTGTCTCGCAAGCTAGCAGTCACCTCCTCGTCCAACTGACGAAGCTCACGTATCTGCTGCGCTTTCTTGTGGGGATTCCAAGGATCATCTTTGGTAAGTGCTGGCAACCTTCCCGTCGTCATTGCTCGGGAGAGTAACTTCTGCCACTCCTTGGCACGGACCTGTCCGATGATCTGGAGCAGGTCGGCCTTCTTGGCTTTAGAGTAGCCTCTAAGGCCGAATTGCTTTGCAATAGCGCGAAGCTGTGCATCAGTAATCATGGTGTATATCCCTGTGGATTCCTGTCTCTAAATGGGTATTCAGACCCTATTATGTGTGGCGATCAGTACCTGTGGGTGGTGTATATCCCTGTGGATGCCTGTCTCTAAATGGGTGTTCAGACCCTATTATGTGTGGCGATCAGTACCTGTGGGTGGTGTACATCCCTGTTGATGCCTGTCTTGGCGTTCAGACACTATTATGTGTGGCGATCAGTACCTGTGGGTGGTGTATATCCCTGTGGATGCCTGTCTCTAAATGGGTGTTCAGACCCTATTATGTGTGGCGATCAGTACCTGTGGGTGGTGTACATCCCTGTTGATGCCTGTCTTGGCGTTCAGACCCTATTATGTGTGGCGATCAGTACCTGTGGGTGGTGTATATCCCTGTGGATGCCTGTCTCTAAATGGGTGTTCAGACCCTATTATGTGTGGCGATCAGTACCTGTGGGTGGTGTACATCCCTGTTGATGCCTGTCTGGGTGTTCAGACCCTATTATGTGTGGCGATCAGTACCTGTGGGTGGTGTATATCACTGTGGATGCCTGTCTGGGTGTTCAGACCCTATTATGTGTGGCGATCAGCACCCGTAGGTGGTGTATATCCCTGTGAATGTCTGCCTCTAAATGGGCGTTCAGACCCTATTATGTGTGGTGCTGGCGATCAATACCTGTGGGTGTGGGGCGTATATCCCTGTGGGTGCCTGTCTCTAACTGGGCGTTCAGACCCTATTATGTGTGTGTCACGATTTATTCCGAACAGTGTTCTTATTTGTGTTATTTATTTTATCGATTAACTGAGGTGATTAATTATAGCATGCCAGCCTTAAGCTTTGTGTGTTTATTTGTTTTGTTATGCAATTCTTCATACCGGCGATCACATTGATTACTTGCCTGTCACATTTCACATAGTGTATTCCTTTAGTATGCTAATTATGTTGTGTTTTTTCTATAGGACTTGCAGTCTTATGCACGTCTTTCACGTAAGTTTTGTCCGTAGACGTTCTAGCGGGTACCTGTCATCTGTTCGTGCATCGTGCGTCAGGTATTTTCCTTTCTGGGTTTCCTTATATATAGGTGGCAATTATAGGTTTTCATATCATCGGAACTTGATAGCTTTCCTCATCCTGGGTGGTCGTAAACCCATTTGTCGTTAGCCGCCGTTGCTGTATGATAGCAAATTGTCGAAGACCACCAATTTGGGTGGCATGATAATTCACGTTAAGTAGGAGTAATGAGTCACACCTCAGTCTTAGTACACGGATGAAGACGTCGATGAATTGATGCCTCGCAGTATCCGTACTTTCATCTCATTTCCTATAGAACCACCAGCCACTTTTGGAGTATTGAACTTGCCTAGGATGGCCAATTGAACAGCGAAAATACAATGATCTGCTGTATTATCTTCGTATGCCATCCTGTTATCGTCTAGCTGTCATCACCGGCCACTGCGTTGTTATTTCACTAACATCGCCTTGCTGCCATTGAACTATCGCGCATCGACATAGCCTCATCGTCACATCGTCGTGTCGTCGCATTATCGTGGTCGTCTAGCTCTTCCTCAGCTCAAGGAGACCACCACCGCATGAAGACATTTACCATTTCATACGAACTTGAGTATTTCTGTGTCGCCCTGTCCACATCCACATCCACACGCACGCACGTATCATTATTGTAATATATTATGAATAATACACTTTGTTAAGCATTTTTCATCTAATTGTCATCAGTGTCGTAAATTGAAGGTATCCAGTGGCAACCCCGTTAAATTTTGGATTGAATTACTCCATCTCTGTAATATCGTCCCGGTAGTGGTTTGAGGGGGACTTCTTCACCTTTTTGTCTATTAAACGTGCTTGTGAAAAGCGGGGACGTTTTAATATGACAGTGTGCTGCTGGCGATCAGTACCTGTGGGGGGTCCGTCGTGTCGATGTGATAGTGGATGCTTGTCTCTAATTAGGCGTTCAGATGTGTGTTGGGTTGATCACAAGGCGGTGCCCGATGCGTGTGGTTGATCGCGATCAGTGGTGTATATCACTGTGGAGGCTTGTCTCTAAATGGGCGTTCAGACCCTGGTAGTAGTAATGTAATCCTACCTCCCCGGCAGCCGTTCGGTGATCCGTGGTGGTCTCGACAACCTATGCCCCAGTGATTGAGAGGGCGGTGGGGGCCACGGATCGCCGAACGGCGGCCAGTTGAGGGAGTGTATCATTTTGACCCCGACCCTGATTTCCATTTAGACAAATGAGCCCTCCCCACCTGATTTCCATTTAGACAAAGGAGGTGGTATCATTTTGACCTCCTATTACTACTTATATATATATATATTTGCTATTGAATAAATAATCTTGAATCTTGAACACGCTATCTAAGGACCGGATGTTAGTACCTACCGAAAATGAATGTGTTGGAAACCGAACGTCCAGCAGTGCACCGGATATTCGAGAATTCGAGAACTGCTTACATTTCATCCGACCCAGTAACCAGTACGTGGGTGTGACATAGTGATAGAACTGACTCTAATGCGGTCCTTGAAGACCATTGGCGCGCTAGGCAGAAGTGGGCTGTCGGAACATCAACTTGGGAAAATTTGACCCTGTCTACACCGGTGTCCTCCAATTACAATATGGCCATGCAGGTTTTCTGCCAGTTGGTCTTCACAACTAGGGAACAGCATAGAGGCCACTGCTTCCAGGATGCATGTGGACATGGAGAAAATCATCTTAAACTTCGAAAACATCTCCCCATTTTTCGATTAAGGAATGTAATCAGTAGAGTCACCGCAAATGATGATGTGAATGTGCACGATTTATTCTCTGTAGGTGAAGAAATGGTAGGCACAGAAGTAATGCTTTAGCGTCAGCCAGTGTCATAAAGGTTAGTGTGGATTGAAAATCGACGCAGCTTTGTTGTTTCAGCGGTTCCTAGTCATATCTCAGGCTGGAGATCTACGCCTAGATCAGGTTATGGACTATGAGCTGTGTCCCTGCCCTCTGTTATTTATTTGAAAGAAAGCATAGTATGCGTAAAGCAGATAAGTCACCATTAGCAGAAGCAATAGGGAACTATGTTAGCTCATTATCGGATGATGTTGTGGTTCAGTCGATACCAAAGACAGATCATTATGTCATAGAAAGTGTGTCACTTCCGTATCGGTTAACATGGACAGACGGGCACACATACTATGCAATTGGAGAGGACTATGTGTCGTTTACACCAAACTGCTATGGCCATGCAACAGTTGTATTTGATGGATACGTGGCTGGGCCAAGTATCAAGGACAACACCCATCAGTGACGAAGTCAAAACAAGGTATCTAACACCGTCAACATATCCGATGCAACAAAGCTTGTTGAACGAAAGGATTTCCTCTTATACGATAACAATAACGAGGCTATGATCCATCTGATCTTAGAACGCTTACAGCAGAATGAATGCCATATCTTACAAGATCGGAGACGCATACGTGGAAATAGTACAAGCAGCCATCTTGATGTCTTCCTACAAGTCCACAACTCTCATCAGAGATGACACAGACTTGTTAATTCTGCTTCTATGCCACATGAAACATTGATAACAACATCGTACAAGGACCTGTACTAACGTTCAGACAAATCCACGCCATACGTGTACAATCTGAAAGTTCTAAAAAATCTATTATGTGATGATATCTGTGATGGTATTCTGTTTGTACATGCCATCATAGGTTGTGACACAACCTTTGGGGTTGAAAAAAGCTGTGTTTCTAATGGTCATCAAGGGTGATTCTGCCTTTCGAAGTTACTCGAAGTTTTTCTGTTTACATACGGAGGACACGATGACAGTGGAAACACTGAATGCAAGGCAATGGTCGCATTGTTCAATGGGAAACCAAGTAACTCTAGCATCCATTATATTTTGTGTGCTGTGTAAGAAAGTGCCACGAGCAAGCACTTTTGTGACGCCAGAAAGACTTCCTCTGACTTAATCAGTCACAAAATGTCACTCACGTGGTGTGGATGGGCACTGAGGGAGGAATGGATGGAACCTACTGAGTGGGTTTGGAAAGGTGAAAAGAATAAACTCGTTCTAATCATGATGGACAAGAGTTCCGCACCAGAAGTTCTTCAAATGCTTCACTGTAGCTGTTCTACTCCGTAGACTACGCGAAGATGTGACTGCCAAAATATGCACAGCTGCTTGCGGAACTTTCCAGAGAGCCATCTGCGAAAACATGACCTATCAGTCAGTGTCAGATGACCAGAATGAGCAAGATTGATGAAGAAAGGTCTGTGGACTTGATGTGACGCCCTGATTTCATATAATGTGAATGACGTCACAAGTGGTGATTCTTTTACTTTCCACATTTACCTCTACATAAGGATCATGATATTTAGAAGCAATTTCGGTTTTTATGGTGATTAGATATTATAAATTGAACAAATATCAGACATCAATTGTTAAGTAGCCATTTTTGCGTAGTGGCGGCCATCCTTGTTTGACGTCATATTTCGACACTTCCCGTTGTGCCAATTTCGGCCCGGTGTGCCAATTTCGGTCAACATTTGCTATGTATATAAGCAAAGCTAATAGTACTAAAATCCAGTTATAAAACAATTTATATCAATTTTGGTGGGTTGCTATATTGACTCGAAGATTTATGATTAGCAGATCGATAATGGAAATCCGCTATGATAGCTTCGTCATCCTTTTGAAATTAATACTTCACTTCGCAGAACCTTTGCTCTGAGCACGGCTTGATTTAAAGCGTATCGTCGTTGCTAATGGATGTGTATGCGACTGCAAAGTAGTTCGGTAAATAGTGATGCCATTAGCGCTACGATTACGATGATGGATAGAGATTTAATCTGTATTCAGATAGCCATATCAGCTGACACCGAACATAAAAATACGATATCAATACCGATATTGCCGCGTATATTTGGATTACCTACATGCATCATCATATGGATCTTTGTATACTTTTGAAAGCCCTGCCGGTAATAGTTTTTGCATCTATATGATGGTATTTCGGTGGGTGGGGCTGAAGTCACTGTCTCTGGCCCGTAAATTCAAGTCTATGTTGAATGCATCACGTAAAACACATAAACAATGTCTTATGTAACCTTCAAAAACTAATTTAATGCTGAATGTTTTAATGGTGAAATCAGCTAGACTCACTAGACAGAAGTCTGGGCGGGTTTCCTCTATCTGCCAATGGTATATGACATTTTTCATGTAGCTATAGTCTGAGGTGATAAATCTAGTTGCACGGTTTTGCACATTTTCTATTTTGACATTTAGAATTATTTGACGAGAGCCTTAAACTGTATTTGCATATTCCAAAATTTGCCTAATCAGTCCCATATATGCTTCAAGTCGGATTTCTTGGGAACAGAATAATAGATTTCTCTGTACTACTCCTAGTCTTCCACAATTTACTGCAAATCTGTGTGATGCGTTTGCTTACCAGATTAAGTCATTTGTGATATTGACGCCTAAATACTTTACTGATGAAACAAAATTTAGACTGGTTCCTTTTAGCGGATAGTCAAAGTTTAGGCACTATTAGGTACACCATGTTGCATTGTGCCGGTGTCTCGTGTGGCAGCCCAGTTGTCTAACATTATTGTCTTTGGGTGAAATGCTTCGCAGTCATTCGCATCATCAATTTCCCGGTAGCATGTCAGCGAATAGCCTGAATTCTGAGGAAATGTCCGGGACTATATCATGTGGACTGCAAACCATAGCGAGCGTAGAACAGTTCAGTGAGTTATACCCATCACAAACTCAGCAACATTTGATTTATCACCATTGACTACTACACATCGCTTCCGATCCGTTATTTGAGCAATTTAGATTTCAACGGTTACAGGTGTGTATCTGCCTATGTGAGTGCATGAGTGTGAGTAAGTGAGTGAAAGCGCGTGGGCGAAAGAGTGCATGTGGCCGTCTGAACACGCACGCGTGTGCATTTGGTCAGGATAGTCTTTTACATGTCAAGGCTTATACACCCAGCAACGTATTTTAGATCACCATGATGGTTCCAACGAGCAGATACATGGCCTGAGTCATTCTTGACTACTGAACCCCGTGTGACGAATGTACTAGTCGAAGTGAGAATTGACAAAGGGTTATTTGCGGAATCGCTTGATAGCTGATTGACTCTTGATATCGCATGTTAACTGGTGCATAACTCTGGTCATTAAAATGTAGGCCCCATTTTGTCTGCTTATCTCATTCTTCGGTGTGGCTAGGAGAAAGCTCAAAGAGGCGGCGTTAAGAGAAAGCTTAAAGAGGCGGAGTTAGAAGAAAGCTCAAAGAGGCGGAGTTAAGAGAAAGCTTAAAGAGGCGGAGGTAGGAGAAAGCTCAACGAGGCGGAGTTAGGAGAAAGCTCGGAGGCGGAGTTAGGAGAAAGATTAAAGAGGCGGAGTTAGGAGAAATATTAAAGAGGCTGAGTTAGAAGAAAGCTCAAAGAGGCGGAGTTAAGAGAAAGCTTAAAGAGGCGGAGGTAGGAGAAAGCTCAACGAGGCGGAGTTAGGAGAAAGCTCGGAGGCGGAGTTAGGAGAAAGATTAAAGAGGCGGAGTTAGGAGAAATATTAAAGAGGCTGAGTTAGAAGAAAGCTAAAAGAGGCGGACTTAAGAGAAAGCTCAAAGAGGCGGCGTTCGGAGAAAGCTCAGATGCGGAGTTAGGAGAAAGCCTAAAGAGGCGGAGTTAAGAGAAAGCTCAAAGAGGTGGAGTTAGGAGAAAACTAAAAAAGGCGGAGTTAGGAGAAAGCTCAGAGGCGGAGTTAGGAGAAAGCTCAGAGGCCGAGTTAAGAGAAAGCTCAGAGGCGGAGTTAGGAGAAAGCTCAGAGGCGGAGTTAGGAGAAAGCTCAAAGAGGCGGCGTCAGGAGAAAGCTCTCAGAGGCGGAGCTAAGAGAAAGCTCAAAGAGGCGGCGTTAGGAGAAAGCTCAAAGAGGCGGAGTTAGGAGAAAGCTCAAAGAGGCGGAGTTAAGAGAAAGCTCAAAGAGGTGGAGTTAAGAGAAAGCTCAAAGAGGCGGAGTTAAGAGAAAGCTCAAAGAGGCGGAGTTAAGAGAAGGCTCAAAGAGGCGGAGTTAGGAGAAAGCTCGAAGAGGCGGAGTTAAGAGAAGGCTCAAAGAGGCGGAGTTAAGAGAAAGCTCAAAGAAGCGGAATCTGCACAGAACAGATTCTAAGGTGAATGGGACATCTCCGTTAGAATTGAGAAAGATGGAAACGAACCGGCAAAGCGGGGCAAAGAGACATTGTCAAATGGAGAGGATGGTTCTGAATGCCATAACTGTATTTTTCTTAGTTTTATTCTACCCAAATAAGATGTTAGCCGCTTTAATAAAGTAATCCCGTGGCAGCTATTTCTTGCACGGTTCTCATATTATTTGATGACATCATTGTGAGTGATACGTAAAGAAATGTTGATGCCTATCTAAGCGGACTTTGGACATGACTCCTGCGCTGGGGAGCGCATAAACAGCATTTCAAATGCATCCTGTAGGTAGTGCTGACTACCCGATAGAGATGAGCATGTGCGTGGTTGAAAAATATCTGTATGCCACGCTCATACAGATCTACGTTGTCACAGCAAAATGTCCTCGCTTCATCACTTTGGGATTGGGGAGGCACAGCCTACCGTCATAGACAACAAGTGGGTGTGGGTGGAGTGGGTGCGTGCGTGCGTGCGTGCGTGCGTGCGTGCGTGCGTGCGTGCGTGCGTGCGTGCGTGCGTGCGTGCGTGCGTGCGTGCGTGCGTGCGTGCGTGCGTGCGTGCGTGCGTGCGTGCGTGCGTGCGTGCGTGCGTGCGTGCGTGCGTGCGTGCGTGCGTGCGTGCGTGCGTGCGTGCGTGTGCGTGCGTGGGCGTGTGTACGTGTGTGTGTGTGCGTGTGCGTGTGCGTGTGCGTGTGCGTGTGCGTGTGCGTGCGCGTGCGCGTGCTGTGTGTTGTGTGTTGTGTGTTGTGTGTTGTGGGCGTGGGCGTGGGCGTGGGCGTGGGCGTGGGCGTGGGCGAATAATAATAATAATAATAATAATAATAATAATAATAATAATAATAATAATAATAATTATTATCTGTTTGTATTACCATATTCTTATGCTAGATCCTCGCAGTTAATTTGTTTATCTTTATATTTATGTACACGGAAAACATCTGGCTGCATCTATAGATGGTGCTGTCATACTCAGCAAATATTCACCCGTCAATAAATACGTGGGTGTAATTCCAAACAATGAATCGATTGCTATGGTACCTTAGTATTGTCTTAAGTATGACCGGTGCCAGGTAATATTTAAATACAGATTAAATCTATATCCATCATCGCCATTGCAGCGCTAATGGAATCAATATTTACGGAAATAAAAGCATCCATTAGTGAACAAAGATACACATTAACCCGTTCGCGACCAAAACCGGCCTCTGCAGTGGAATTGGGGTATGTTGCTTTGGAGGCCAAGAGAAGACTATTTTATAAATTTTACCACTGAAATGACTGGCTCGATAACCGAACCAGACATTCCAGTGGTGAATTAAAAAAAATAGTCCCCTGCGCCTGCAAATAGACATTCAATGCGCACATATTTAGATTTTCGTGACCAAATTTGTCCATTAAAGGATTAAAGCAATATTTTGCCCGCAGTGGCCCGGATGACATTGCATTCAAAGCCATAGACGTGAAATCCATGAATTATAGGGTAAAATCTCGAACGGTTTCATCATTGAGGAATTAGAAATTAAACTTATATTTTACTAATTCAATTTATCACCTTATTGGTTCATTGGATCATTCCATTCAGTTTGTTCGCCATTACATAACACCCTTCCTCTATTTATCTGTAACTGAAACTAAACTGTAAATACCACAAGAACGCTGTGTGTATTCGTACGTGTGTACTGACGGATGACAGATATAATTGCCCTGTAGGTGGGGCTTAGAATACACCTTCCGTATCCTCTGCGTGTCGTACGAGGCGACTAAAGGAGGTAAGGGTGAGGTAACCGTGACAGAAACCTCGAGTGCTGAAGACGGAGGTTCCAGGCCGCATGGCGCACTCTAATAAACCATGGATCCACGCACTTAATGCTTATGATCATGTCGATAGTCACTTACAGGACTGGCGGTATGATCAGCGAACAAAAAGAAGAAAGAAGACCGATATAATGACGGGTGACAGATATACCAGCCAATATAATATAAGTAATATACTGACCTATATAACATTTGCCCAAGGCTTTAATATTATGGTTGTTTTAAAACTTTAAATTTAATGGCTTAATATGAGCATTTTCAGTTTAATTATTGTGTTGAATAAAGTTAGTGATTTGACTTGGACCTGATTCATTTATTTGATATTTGAAAACTTTAAGCTAAGTAACAAATATGAGTATTTTGAATTGTATAATTATTTAACTTGGAGACGATTCATTTATTTGCATGACACATGTTTCGTCATTGAGTAACTATCGATTGGTTTAGAGAGCGAGAGAGAGAGAGAGAGAGAGAGAGAGAGAGAGAGAGAGAGAGAGAGATTAGTTCCATTTGACGTTTTAAAAATATTTGGTAGTCTCTGGAGCACCCTCGCGTTATTCCAAACGGAAACGAAAATGTCACTCAGCGAGAATAAAGGCTGGTTTAAACTTGCTGACGCCGTTAAGCCGTCGTATTTCGCATGGTATGTCCCGCTCGATCGTTCACACATGTCACAATGTTTAATAGCGTATTTTGTTTGACAAGCAGGTTGCATGCCGGTTTATAGCTTTAGTGTGCAGTCTATTCGCTACACCATGGACGCGTTAGATGCTCTATATGTTCTGTATAAGAAGAGACGTGGCCGCCGATGGTACAATTGACCATTTAATGAATTAAGACGAGAAAGCGAAGAAATCCACACCTTGGTGCACGTTATGCGTCTAGTCGATGAAGAAATTCACTTCAAGTATTTTCTACTAATTTTCTACTAAAGTACTAATGGTAGTAGTTATGCAAAGTAGAAATGTATTATGGTTGATATTAGATCATTTGACAAGAAAAGATGATGGCAGACGGAAACCTTCACACCAGATCCAAAACAACTGCCATCGTCAGACATGCTACCCCCACCGTCTTTGATGGCGATGCAGCTGTTCGGTTGAAGTAAAAATTGATGAGCTCATATCCAGGTATAGTCGATTAAATAACAGATGCCTAGCTATCTAGTCAAGGAAATAAAACAAGATTTGTGGGGGAAAATGTGCCTAGAAATGATTGTGTTTTTCTGACAGAGAATCGTATTCAGAATCATATACTGAAAATCCGCATGAATCCCCCTTGGGCAAAAATGTGTATGACCATTTCAATTTTTGGAAGCTTTAGTATATTTTTACCATAGCGAAATGGGGGTAGAGGTAGGAACTTTACATTTCTGTGCGAATAGAATTGCGAAATGTGGTACAAATATGCACGGATATATGTTCGAAGTAATAGGCAACATTGCCAAATCGCCAAACTTGTCCTTCTTGGTCAAAATCCAAGATGGTCGGCAAAATGACGGGAAAATGAAAAGATATCCACCTCGCTTTATATGACTAAGAATTTGAAGATCTATTGATCTCTCACACAATGGTGGGATCTGTCATAAATAGTATTATAGCTCAGACTTATTAACTAGGGCATGTTGAGCATATCTGAGCCATATTCAAGTTAGACAAAATTGGTACCGTATTTATCCTAGTTAGTAACCAGCATTCGGGAGGGATAATTAGACATTCTCTTCCAAGTCACATATATCTATATTTCTAGCAGTTGGTATTGACAGGAATATAGATTTTGATTTTAAGAATGGTGCATCTGAACACATTTGCTGTATAAGCCAGTAAAACTTTTCAGTAGTACAATTAAGAAAAAATGACATCCGTTGCCATGGTAAAACATCAATGGAGCTTGACTGGGCTATTGGATATGGCTGAGTTTCTTTCATTTTGAACATTATAACACATTTTGTGTTCCAACTAGGCTTATGCGATTACATGATCAAATCGAAAATCGTGATTATTTCTTAAATCATAAATATAAATTAAAATGAAATAATCGAATTGGCTTGTTAAGTCTGACGGCATAGATCTCCATAGATTAAAATACTTTGAACCATTGTCGTACCATATTATGACATTAGATGCTTCAGTGACGGGTTGGGTCCCTGCATAGTTTAAACTACTTTAAACCATGATGTAACAGATTATGACATCAGATGCTTGAGTGACGGGTCGGATCCCTCTATATAGTAAAATACTTTGAACCATTGACGTAACACATTATGACATCAGATGCTTGAGTGACGGATCACATCCCCCAATAGATTAAAATACTTTGAACCATTGATGTAACAGATTATGACATCAGATGATTGAGTGACGGATCAGATCCCTACATAGATTAAGATACTTTGAACCATTGACGTAACAGATTATGACAATTGTGTATTTATGACATCCCCGGTCTTTGTGTATCAAAACACGTGGTTAATTTATCAAATTTGTTAGCAAAATTTTAGTCTATGTCGACTAAGAACACATTCCCAACTCAATGTCATTGTCCTGGTCACTTGGTGGAATGCATTCAATGTTGTTACATGAGTCTCATCGGCAACCTTCACAAGCCACGACACACTGTAATCCATTTTATAGCACGTACATTGATTCGCATCACGCTTGTTACTTCTGGCTATTTTGCATTTACATTGGATAAACTTAAGTACATTATGTGGGGCACTCTCCTTGTCTGTCATGATTGGGAATAGTACGCAATTCTCCACGAACAACCTGGAGATGGACAGGCATACTATGAAAGTACGCTGAGCGCTCAGTCGGCGGCAATCTCTTGGGTTCTATCTTGGATGCATTCACTACCATTTTCATGTATTTAGCATACCGAATTGCGGCGAGTGTTATATTATCACAGCCATAGAGGATACAGAAAAGTTGTGTTCCAGCGGTTCCAACTTCTCCAGTGCAGTAGATTCTTGACAACTTATAACACGCGAAACTTATTGTATCTCATTGGAACTAGGTAACATTTTCATGAACAATCTTTTCCCGTGTCCAAACGTAGGTGACGTCATGTCGTAAGCACTCCAGGCGTGAATCAATAGACTATGATTGCAAACGACATCACCAACATGATTACATGCTTCCCTGATACTAAACAGCTCTGCCGTTGTTTTCTATGTTCGCTTTTTCTCCTAAACGTCAGCCATCGTCGTGCTCCAGTGATATAACATCATGCCAAAGATATCAGTGTCTTCGGCTACTAGCAACACTGCGTGATTGTTTCTAGCATATTCAAGAACAGTTGACACAATAAGCGTGTCGGCATCACTATCGCTAATTTTAACATAATGATTGTGTGTTCTGAGATTACTAGCGAGAAGTTTAATGAACTGTGCCTTGTTTTTGTCATTTGCAAGGAATGCATCTTGGTCATCATGAAATATGGAGGTTTCGGATACAGTGATCTCTGCGGATATCTTCCCACACCTCCGAGTGTGTTCATAGTCTTCTGTCGAGGGGCCGGTGTATCCATCGAACACAATGCTGGCCAGTCCATATTTTGAGTTGATGTACGATATATACTGTTCAATTACTTGACCATATGTTTTGGATTTCATCCATCTAACTCAGTGCAGTAACAATGCACCGTCAATGACTGGCATGCTGTTTTGTACTAGATCCTGAATGTGATTTGTGAGATCTTTTTGGATGGCTACAGCCAAATCAGACTTCTGACCTTTTCTCATCAAATGAATATGGAAGAGAGACGTTGGTATAGCCGTCATTTCGTATGCAAATATGGCTCAACGTTATCATCTTCTCTCTGTGCAAGAGCAGTGCATCGTAGGAACTAGGTTGCCGGATCGATACAAACAGTTTGTTTCTCAATTGTGATACCCGGTTTTAAATTCTGAAGAGTATGTACCTGTTGACTCCGTTTTATTGATGCGTTAGCGAGTCTGTCCATCAATCATTCACTGAATATCCACTCTCTGTCTCGTCGCAATTGATTCCATCTCCGGCAATGGCTGTCAGGCCAGTTGACAGTGAACGAAGATGAGGCGAATCGGGGCTGAATGGATCATGAAGATCGAACCAGTCCTTAATCCTATTGATATCTCGGAAATCACGGTCTTTTGTTGATGTACCCATTTCTACATGTTGTGCACTTGTGATATGTTTCTGAAGTGTTAGAGTTGTTATAGACTCATGAACAGATGCACACATATGCATACTATATATCCATTGTTGCCGAACACACACTCATACCGCTGCCACAGGTCAATCCACCACGACTTTTGATGGATCGCATTAGAACTTGCTCTATTGTCAAATCTTAGTCCTGCCCAAAACTGTTCACTTTGACACACCGTGTGAAAGCCGTCCTTAACAAATCTCTTATACAGCCATGGATGTGACTCATGTAGTTGGTGCATTACCTTGAGCTAAAGTCTCGTGCTTTTAGAATAGTTGATGTGACCGGTTGCTGCAAATAGATTTAGAAATTTACCGACCACATGCAAATGACCCAATCGCCAGTTCGTTCACTCATGATAAATTCTTTGATGACCCGTATGTACTGGCGATATTGAAACCATAGTTTAGATGTGCACGATTGTGTTTCTAATGTCATCTTCTTGGAGTTCATGCATTCATACAACGCTAACAATCTTTTGAATTCACAATGTCCTCTATTGATTTACTGAGATCCATCACTTCACTGAGAAGCTCCTGTATTGCTGACACTTGTGCTCCATCCAATATATGGTCATTGGGGTCCACAGTTTCGCTGGTCTCGTAATTATGAATTTCATCATATTCCTCACGGTCTACTTTACTATCAATAGATCCTGTTGTTTGTGGTGTTATAGTAGCAATCAGCTTTTTCATGAGAGCTGCCTCAACTAAATAGTGTCCGCGGAGGGCTCGTGCAATTGCTTTCCCTGCCAACATATGCCCGACTACATCAGGACCATAAACTTGACCCAAGGCTTGTTCTAGGTCCGATCCTTTCATCATCTGTCCGATACTCCCGCATGCACTCCTTAGCAAATGAAATCCTCCGAGTCGACACACTATCTTATCCAACCCCTTCGCTGTTATGATGTCCATTGCTTTCAGCCAAAGAGGTTGATCACACGTCACACACGCGGTTGGCAAGTTGAGAGCAAGGTGGAGTACACACATGTTTCGTCATTGATAACTTTAACAGTGGACAGACCAGGACATGGAGGACCAATGTATGGAACGATCGGGATTCCCTTATCTCTAATGAGTTCATCAGCTCCAATTCGGGCATTTCACTTGATTCGTCTATCGATTGTCAGAGGATGTTGTCTATTTGACGTTGACATGGCTATAATTCCCATTCCATAGAATGTTCCTTCCCCACTTAAAGTTCTGATATTATGGTCTACATTATCTGCAGCCCATTGAGTGAAAGCTGGATGAGGTAACAACGTTTTAACACGTTCATCTTGCAAAACGGATTGCTTATATAACATCACTTCTGGATACGAAATACAAAAACCTAGCTGAAAGAGCTCATCGATCAACCATTTAGAACCGAAAACATGATCGAGTTCAGTTCCCAATCCGAACATAAGTGGTGCTATTATAGTCCTATTAAACTATCTACAAACACTCTGAGGCAGGTTCTTAAGAACTGTCTTCCTTTCTCAATGTCCTTGATCTCATCTGACGAAGGATATATTTCCTTAACGTACTCTCTTTCCCTGATAATCTTAGCTGCCATAGCGTTCTTCAAGTTTCTGTCTGATTCTCTTTATCGTATACACGTCCGCATTATCGGCCATGTTATTCATACGGCTATGCAATTCATCGAGAGTATAAAGTTCTGCTTCTCCTTCTGTTTCCAACCAATTGCAGAGAACTTTAAATCACCCGAGCAGGCTGTCGTCTGTTGGTCGCCCTACAATGTTTTGATGTTCATCTTTTCTAAAATCACGAAACAACTCATGGTACCTGGCTTCCGCTGCGACAAGATCAATACAGCTATTTTAATGCGTTTTTACATCTTCAGCCCATGTGTCCCTTCGTCTATCACTTTTTTACCATATCGAATGATTCAATCATCCAGATTTCATACATAGGTACACCCCTGGTTCGATACTTTCTATCAACAATGGCTTCCTCCCCACATAAGAAGCACTGTCTTTTCCATTCAAATGGTTGCAAACTAGAACGAAGCTGTTTTCGTGTCCGCACATTCTCATCTACTGCCAGTCCACATGCCACATTCTTAGGATCAGTATATTTCTTTCTACACACACTGTGCACTGATATCACATCCAACGCTATGGCATCCAGTTTCGAGGATAGAAATTCATATAAATCACCATCTTGCTCAGTTTCGAAAACGGAATAAGTGTTTTAAACCCTTTTCTCGCAACTTTTCTGAAGAAAATACCGCAAGTGAGTCCATAGAGGGGTCCGATCGCGTATTGTCCATGCTGGTGTCTCGGGAATGGCTTCAAAAATTGTGAAAAACACTGGAATACAGTATACGTGTATTCACCGATAAACGCAACCAAATCTTGTCATTGACACTCAGTTTCGATAGTCAAAAGGCAGATTTTTCTTATATATCATGTAGAATCCTATATTTGCGTGAAAGTTACGGCTCCTGGCCAATCTCATGTGCCCTCTTGCCAGTCTGTTCTTATTCTTCCATTGAAATCGTTGAGCTGAAAATGTAATAAAAGGAATTTGTATAGCAACATAGCCAAATATTTTTTTAATTTAAAGATTTCCCGCCATCTTCATCCAAATCTTGAATTGAAGCCATATGAGTGAGGTTAATGCCTCCTTAATATATGCTACTAGTTAGGAGATATAGTTGTCCATATCTGAGCCTAATTTCATGACTATTCATTCAGAAAGTCTGAAACCCTAAACATTTACTACCCCTATCCCCTTTTGTTCTATGGTCAATTTGCACAATTACACCGTGTTGAACAAATTTTATAAAAAACTTTGCCCAAAGGGATTCATGGGGATTTTTAATGTGATTCGACATATATTTGTCTATCAGAAAAACACAAAACTTTATAGGCTAATTTTTTCCCACAAATCCTAGAATTTGGTGTCCTGTTCCTTAGTCTAAACCTAGTCGAAGGAATGCACAGCAATTACTAGAGATAGAGAATTTCTCTACATAGTTTTTGTTTTCGTGGAAATACTGGTTATATAAAATACCCAATTTTCGTGGGGATAGATATATTTTCGTGGCGAGTTACCATGGCAACTAAGAAGTTAACTAATACTAGGTGATGCCAATTAAATTAGTCCTTTTTCTCACTATAGAAATCATCTTGATTGAGAAATTGATTTAAAATTTAGAACCAAATTCACAATCAAATCAACTGCTTTAATTTTTAAATTGTTATTATACCACCATATACTTTCCTGCTTTCATTTTTAAATGGTTACTATACCACCACACACGTTGTTGATTCCTTGTTGTCATTTTGTTGTTTCGCTTAAATATTTTAAGGGCACCGCACTTTTAGCAGGGCATTGTTTGGTGTCTTAATTTCTATTTATTTATTTTACTTTTTTTTCCCTTAAAATTCCTTATTTAATCCTACCCCAGTTATAAAGTGCAAGGGACCTAACATACTTACTACATATTTCAATGTTTTTGTACATTTTTTTTAGCATTTACATATAAAATCAATTTTCCTTTTAATGTGTCCACATCTCTTACCTCGCTCTTGCTCTTTCAAAGGCCCAAGCACCCACCCGCAAACGAATTTGAAGTCTCTGCATCATTCCCTACATGATGTAGGGGCATGATTTCAGAATATAGTTCCACTAATACCGATTTTAACCTTTTTAAAATATTCCATATAGATTTTAATGTCTGAGGTGTGAAATGGGTAGGTGTGATATCCGTGCCACCCCTTACATGAATTCAGACTCTAGTGGCACTATTCGTGATTTTAATGTCTCCATGCAAATTTTAATATCCAAATTAGTGACTCAAACCAACGCATCCATCTACTACTCAACCTTTCTATGCAGGACTTCAGAATCAGGATACGAGGTTACGAACTATTCATGGTTTAAATAATCAATAGACACCCCTTTTAACGGCTCATCCTAAACTCTGGTATAATGTATGTATGTATGTATGTATGTCGGATTTATATAGCGCCAATTCCAAACTGAATTGCTCAAAAGCGCTTGACAAAATTTAGAATGCTCTTTGGAAAAGATATGTTTTTAGTAGTGATTTAAATGAGTCAATTTTAGAGCAGTTTCTAATTTCAGGTAGAGGAGAGTTCCAGAATCGCGGACCGGCTCGAGAAAATGCACGATCTCCAGTAGTTAAGTTTGATTTTGGTATGGTACATAGTAATTGTGTGCTAGACATAAGAGACCTTGGTGCTGCTCTTTGCTGGATTAAGGATTTTAAGTACGGTGTGATATGATCGAATCTTTTGGTGTGTGTAATCAGTCTAGCTGCTGTATTTTGCGCTCTCTGTAAACGATCTAATTGGCTGGATGGTATGCCTATTAACAGAGAGTTACAGTAGTCCAGGCGTGACGTGATGGTAGCATGTACGAGAGTTTTGACCGCGTTTTCATCCAGGAAGCTGCAAATTTTGCTAATGTTCCGAATGTTCATGAATATGGAACGGCAGACAGTGGTAACATGAGCTTCCATCGATAGGCAATTGTCAAATGTTACGCCTATGTTACGGGCACTTGCACTGAAAGATACGTCAGCCTCCCCAATGTGCAAACTGGTGATGTCAACCGTATGTCTTAGGTGCGGTGAGGTTATTAACAGAATTTCAGTTTTCTTATCATTCAACTGCAATAAGTTGCTTAACATCCATAGTTTAATGTCACGAACACAGTCTTCAACACGCTCACGAGCATTCACCTGGTCATTTGCATAGAATGCGAGATATAGCTGTGTATCGTCAGCGTAGAAATGGTAACTTATGCCATGAGACTGCTATAGCACTCCAAGGGGTGTCAACGTGATCATTAAGATGACAGTCGCTAGCTATAAGCTAGCCGACGTCCTGGCCAGTCTCATCAGGCAATCCAGTACGAACATTTCATACTTATCTAACGACACTTAAGTAGGGACTATTCGCTCAATATTGACTGAGATAAGCTCCCCAGGAAAATACTGTGTGCATCAAGGAGAAGTTCTCATGCAGCATACGAGTGGACAGGTGGGCCGGTCAACGTAACAGATGCATCAACCTTTGAACTCTTCACCCTCGCAACCCTTGATTAATTTAAGGCACACCCTCACCAGAATGGTTCTGCTGAGATCACAACAGTCACTGACAGCACAAAGGCATAATATCGTACAATACACAATTAAGGTCTTCGCAAAAGGACTGAAAACATATACAGTGAACCTATATACCATCAAGTCGCTAAGCCTAGTAAACACCACGAATGTGACGAAGTTTTTGAAACGAGACCTCTTGGCTATTCACAAGGCTATCACATACTGTCTATCGCATGGCGGCTCACCTGAGCTGACAGCTTTGAATGGCAGACTAGAATAGCAACTACTAGCAGATAACAAAGAGGTGAAGATGGAAAGCCTGGAACCATATGCACAGAACCATCCATCAAGTCAGGCGTAACCATGAATAGGGCATGGGGAAACATATGCGGCCATAAATAACTAGTAGACCCTGAGTGAAGTAAAGGATGACGATAATATTGCCTGCCCTAAGTGTAACCGCCCCTGTCGTTCCAGAAGTACTTTCTGCGCTCCTATGGCAACCACTAGCTGCACTACAACTGTGAAAAGCTTACTGCAGCACAGATAACCAAACTAGAATTGTCTACTCTTGATACTGGAGATAAATGTAAAATGTGTCACACTCATAGTCCTACTGTATGTACCTTCTTAATTGACAAAACTAATGCCACTGGTGTGCTGGATGAAAAGGTTGGCCCGAGAGGTGATCCGTGTATCATACCGGAGGAAGAACAGAACAATGATTACTCTTATGATCTGTGGCAGCCTTGCAGTTCACCATGAATATGAAATCTGACTATTTGCCTCTCCTATGAAACAACTAACCTGCAGAGAACCTGGCATGAATTGTGTAGTACGACGCACAATATTCGATAGCATGGCCTCAAGCGCAAGTTATCATAACACTATGCCAAGCACTACGATAATGCAACCAAATCAAAGTAGCCCACATTCTGCATCACCTCTTAATCTGTTGTCAGCAGTGTTTTCCGAGAAGAACGCATTTTAAATTTCCAATTGCTTTACTATGGTGGAATTGGGCGGGAAACGAATCCAAGATGGCAGCCAAACCACCGATCGAACAAATTTGAAAATTCCAGATTTGGATTTCTCCACCCCATAAACCTATAGAGGCCCAATTTGCATCAAAATCCATTAAATAATTCAACATGGCCGCCAGAAAGCTTGACGCTAATTGGTCCATACGAAAATCCATGTTTTTCGAGCTATTAACCTCTCTTGATCAAACTTTATAGGGACCGAGTCTTCGCTGCTTCTGACTAAATTTCAGCTCATACCGTTCAGTGGTTCTGGAGCAGACGATTTTAAAAATGCGGGACAAATTTCCGGAAATCCAAGATGGCCGTCAACCTATCTAGAAAATCATAGCCATTCACACTGAAAAGGTTTACCCTGATAAGGCCGTCTTATCCTGCCAAGCCTGTATTTCACCAGCTTTTTTGTCTTCATGCTATTCGCGAACAAAGAAAATGGCGGAATATTATTAAAAAATCAAAATAAAACTAGACCTGTAACTCCAAGTAGTTACTGCGATGCCTTCCAAGCCAGCTCCCAGAAAGCTGTTGCAAAACCTAAGCCTAAACTACTAACATTTTCCACCCAGTAACAGGACGGAACCTGTCAGGGAATGTTGAAATGTCAGCAGTTAAGGCTAAAGATACAAATGTTAAGTGCCAGCAAGAGCGTGAAACATGTTTGTTATCCTGTAACATTTTCGCACTCAAATGACCTTTACTGCCCTCATTTCAACCTTCTGTAACAAAATAACACTTTTGTGCTCATTTGACATTTTTGAACTCAATGACCTTTGGAACTCAATGACGTCTTGCACTCAAATGACCTTTTCTGTACTCATTTGACATTTCTGCACTCAAATAATCCTTTTGGGCACTCAATTGACCTTTCCGCACTCACATGACCTTTTCGCACTTAAATAATCGTTTGTGCACTCATTTGACCTATCTGCACTCAAATGACCTTTTTGTACTCCAATGACCTGTTTTGAACTTATTTGACCTTTCTAGACTCAGATGACCTTTTTGCACTAAAATGACGGACAGTGCAATTCGGCTGTAAGAGTGGTACCATTTGGAGACTGATAATTCAGCAGTAAAAGCGTTAGCCTTGCAATTCAGAAGGAAACCGGTTAATGGAGGCTTGCAATTCAGCAGTAAAAGGGTTAATGAACAATTGTAATTTGTCAGTAAAAGGGTTAATGGCAACTTGTAGTTCAGCAGTAAATCTCGTGGAAGGAATTCTAGTTTGTAATTTGAAAATATTACGGCTAAAAGCTCTTGCTGTCATAGGCAGCAGCATAGAGTAGCATCGTTCTTAAAATAAATAGTAGTTAAGGTGTGAAATAGATCTGCATAATGTGTCACGCGTCTGCCATTTAACAGTACCATTTAGCAATGCAGGTAGGGGTGGGGGATGGGTTGATAGCTATGAAACTCTATGCTAGTCATAAATTACATTTAAAGAAAAGTTACCAGTCACTGTTTATTTTAGATACCTAATAGTACTTGATAGTAGATAATACACATTTACTACTGCGCGCAGATTAAAAAAGGAAAAATTCAAAAAGTTATATCTCGGCCGTTTCTTAACCTATCCGATCCTTCGTTACAGAAATTGTTAGCAGTTAATTACTGATCAAATTTACAAAATTTGAACGGGATACATACACAATTTTTGTAGAAACGATCATTTTCTGAAATCATGACGTCATCAACATGGCCACCAAACTATTTGAGATGGCTTAATCACAGTTCTGGATTATTTAGTTGTATAAAGTTTCACTCTGATACAGGCAATGGTTTTATAGAAGCAGCTTATTAAAAATGTCAAAATCTTTGCATAAAATCCAAGATGGCTGCCAAACCAGATTAACTAGAAAAGTTCTGCTTCCAAACTTTAAAGAGACTAGGGCATAGTTACATCCTACACATTTTCAGTCCAGTCCACTTAGCGGTATGGGAGAAGAAGACATTTAAGTTTTTGTGGCGGAATAAAAAAAGAATAATAATAATAATAATAATAATAATAATAATAATAATAATAATAATAATAATCAGAACAATTACAATAGGCTTCCAGCAGAGCTGCTTGGAAGCCTAAAAACCAGAACGATAACAATAGGGTGCCAGCCATGATGGCTTGGCCCCTTAATAATAATAATAATAATAATAATAATAATAATAATAGTAATAATAAAAATAATAATAATAATAATAATAATAATAATAATAATAATAATATGTAAACTTGAATATCTCAAGAACTGATGGACGGATTTTGATTCCGCAAAGTGCTGAATGGAGGCGGCGAAGGGCACTACCGTCCGATTAGAGGACTCTTTAAATCTGATGCCACATAAGCCGAGTATCTGCAATTGAAATTGACGACCCAAATAATACATAGATATGAATATCTTGAGAACAGACGGACAGATTTTGATTCCGCCAAGTGTGGAATGTTGGCATTGGAGAGGTCTACACTCTGTCCATAGGATTATTTTAGATCTAAGACGAAATAAGACGAGTCTCTGCAGTTGAATGTTTAATATGAAAATATTCATTTTACCCACCACGGAGAGGTCTTTCATGCTGAGATTTAATGACTTCTGTGGACAACTTTCTTTGAATCGTGCTAGCTAACCATGTTCCAAATTGAACAGCACTTTTTGTGCGAAAAGGGCTTAAAAAACCGAAATGAGACACTAGACGATAGCCTTGATCGTTAATTCCTAGGTTTAAACATAGTAGGGGCTACTGTAATTATATATGACGTCGTCGTTATTGCCGCGAAACCATTCATCGGACATTTGAGTCTAGGAGGTGAAAGAACATATAGAAACATATTTTCGCCATCAAAATCCATCGAATAAAAAAGTTCCAAATGGTCGCATAAATGCTCTCATTTTATCGGTTGACGGCGGCCAGGGTTTTATACCTATTGGGCGTCCTGGATACAAACCTTAATATCTCGAGAACCGCTTATGATATTAGAGTTCTGTAAACGGTCCCTGATAGAGAATCTCGATCCGAATTTCATAAATTATGCGCGGACACAATTGGCCTAGAGTTGCATAATTTATCGGCAAATCACGGAAATAGAAGACAAAGCGCATATTTGTAATACCAGACACGGTCATATGTTCGCTAACAATTTTTTTCCAGCAATCAATGGGCGCATACAGTATATACGTGTATGCAGAATTGTAGCACTCTGAACCCTACAAGTATGAGTTCCAGCCAAAAATCACTTATGGTTTTCGAGAAAACAGCTTTATGGACAAAAAATAGTTCAAGTCGTTGACTAAATAGTGCTAGAAGACTGCCAAGTTTCAAATTGGTCAGTCCAAAACCCTAGGAACAAGCGCGATTCAAATTTAAAATATTTCCCCATGTATTCCCTTTGGTGATTTTTAAGGCCACGGGAAATCCAAGATGGCTGACGATCTCTTCGTCTCACACGTGCAAAACTAACAAATTTGAAATCAGAACACCATTTTACCCATGCCCACCCGTTTTCACTGTCAAATTCCGTCAAACAAAAAATTCAGAGTGCTCGATTTTGATTGGTTTCCCTGGCAGTCATGTTTTTCAAACTATTAACTTCTCTTGAACGAATTCGAATGGTGTGCGGACTCCGATGATATTCCCCAAATTTCAGCTCAATCGCGTCAGTGGTTTTGGAGATATTTTTTAATGTCGGAAAGGTTTCAGAAAATCCAAGACGGCCGCCGACGCAGTTAGGTAACCAAATTATTTTGTTTGTCAAAAGAGAGCCCATCTTAGTCCATATGCCGGAGCCTGCAATGTTCCTTCTTTACTGACAATTTGGTTTTGATGGTATTCACAAAATAAAAAGGCGGAATAATAATAATAGTAATAATAATAATAACTAGAAAACATTTACTGAAGTAAATGTAAATCTGCGATGACTGGGCATTAAGGAGTATTATAAGCCCTCTTCTCATATGATCAATGAACATGTCTGATGCTGATCTGATAAAAAGTCCAAGTGTTGTCACAGTTCAAAGATCCATAGTTGAAATTCCCATAGTTTTACACAGGGTATGGAAAAGCTGATTTCTTGAAAACTGATAGCCTTGACCCTAAAGTATAAAGTAATATGTCCTGATTTGTTATAGTAAAATCTTTACCAAAATCAGGGAAAGGGCCATTAAATGTCGAATAAAGGATAAAGTTAATGAATTAAAGGTAAAGGGTAAATTCTTTTCATGCAAAAAACTGACCAATTTTTGTTTTCAGCATGAATTACCTCCCTTTAAGGGAGAACATTTCATATGGGGCATTTTGGGTACGGATAAACGTATTCCTCGGAAATTATTCGCTGAATCCAAAAGAAAAATAAAAGCATCCCAGGCCCTAAGCGTTACTGAAAGTGTCTCAAGTTTAGAGGCTAGAAATCGCAAATAGTACTCAATGGACCAGAAAAATATGTAGGTGTCAGATGCGGGTTAGCAGATGCTAGAAGTCTTAAGTTTCTCCATGATTTGCAAGAAACTCAAGGACGAGTTGCTGTCCGAATAGCACTCCCTTACATTTCCAATTGGACTTTTTGGACAAGAAAACGTGGAATTCTCTGGAACCATACATCAGATCCTATTTCTGTAGATGATCTATACATACCTGGTGCGTACAAAAATGTACAAGTTTAGATATGATATTTAAAAAAATGGGTCATTTATCATCAAATCAATTTCCAATACATTCCCTATTGACATATTTGTCTACGATACAAAAATCTCAATATCTCATGAACCGTTCTGGATATCGAAGTTCTGCCAGGCGATCTAAATGCTGAAACAACTCGACCATAATTCCGTCATTTATCAGCAAATCATGGAAATAGTGTTTAGTGTGCAGATTTGCAATAATAGAAATGTTAATATGTTCACTAACGATTTTATTTTAGTAAGCAATAGTAGCCTCTGGTATCTATGGATGTCAAAAATGTCAACCCTCTGACAGGGACAGAAGTAAGAATTCTCATGGTGTCAAATAATTGTTTTTATGCAGCATTTTCTCAAAAAACTGGTCACTGAACCGAAAAGATTATTTGGGTCAACTTGCGGATCAACAGATCCTACAAATATGTTAGGTTTCAAGATGATCCTGAAAAAATCATAAGAGCAGTCACTGACCGAATATTGCTCCGATACATTCCCTATGGGACATGCTGGGAACGGAAATGCAGCTTTCTGAAATGTTAACATGTTCGCCAATGATTCTATTTTTTTAATCAATAGTAGTATAATGTATACACGTATATGTCAAATATCAAGCATCTGACCAACCTAGAAATATGAATTATCTTGATTCCAAAAAATTAGGTTTTATGCAGGATTTTCTCAAAAATGGGTCACTGGACCCAAAAAGTATTTATCCATAGCTTCCAGAAGGACTGGCAAGCAATTCCCCCACCCACCCCTATGATGCAGCGTGCAACAAAGCCAGCAGTACTGCAAAGCAGTGAGCCCAGGAGTGTACTTTTCCTCCATGGTTCGCCGCCATGGAGTGGATCGTCATTTTCTTTAGTTTCATGCTTTGTAGATAGGTTGGGCGAACTCTGATTTGGATTCATTCATAAATAGATTCTCAATCTTTCGTTTGCTTGCAGCTATTTGGAGAAGTTCGTCAAGGGTTTTCGTTTCCTCATCTATGAAGTCCATATCATCTGACATAATTCCAATCTAAAGATGTCTTTAATGTTCTAGTACGTCTGGATTAGGTAGGGCTACCCCTGATACGTTAAGACTTCCATTCTGAACGTCACTATCCAAGCAGAACCGGTGAAGGAGTGGGTGCGTGGTGTGGTGTTTAAACATGATATTGTGATATAATGTCTTTTAAATACATTCATGATGTAATATCTTTTAAATACATCAATGAAAAATAGGTCACCGTCGTGGCCATTACATGGGCCTTCACTGACGAACATTATTACGTCTTACAAACTATATACTCTGGGTGGGTGATCAATGTAATATCGGAATTGCCCGAGACTACGCAGGTGTTATGCACCTGCGCCGACGCGCAAGCTTATTGTTCCAGTAAACGATATGACTATTTTCCTGCAGTGAAAAATAATATTCAACCACATTCATACCAAAAACAACATATCGATTATCTTAGCTTTAAGATCGCATATTAAGAAGCAGTAAATCGCACGATGAAGCTAATGTTGCAATACGTTTGTATTGTCATCTTGATTTAACCAATATGGAGCAATGTGCAAAACATTTTAATATATGTGATACCCACAAGTATTTGCAAAACTAATATTAACATGGCAACTGGAGAGGTCTATTCATGCATAAATGATCGCTTCAAACTCATCATATATTGTATCACAATACAATAGCATTGTGCTGAATAAAATCTCGAAACATACTGCATAGATAGAGTAGGACATTGACACCTGGAGAGGGCCACAAGACTCTACCACGTAATTGTTCCCACACGGTCGTTGCTTAATACTATGACTGAACAAGAGCATGGATCATAATGTGTTGTTCCCTTCATCCAACCATTCCATTTATTCGTCCATCCGTCTGTACATCCGTCTGTCCGTTTCTGTATTCGTATGTCATACTTATTCCTAAGGATGACTAAACATGTATATTAGGACGACAGCAACACATGAACATGTATATACGAGGTAACGCCAACAAGGTTCTGATCAGCCTCGTAAGTTCAAAGGTCATTTGCGAAAAATATCTGAATATGTGAGTAGCTCATTCGCAAATCCACATTCACAGCGTGTTTTGAGGTGTCCTTAATCAGGGGAGTTTATTGACCATCAATCACGCATCACTACACAAAAGAAACGCAGCTTGGTGATAAAGAGGTCGCGCATAGAATGCCTGGAATGTTATAACCTAGAGGCCTACATTAAAAACTTGATAAAGCGATATTTTAAAAACCGCTGAAAAAACCGACACGCACAGATAAACAGAAACAGACACAATTTCAATACCTCGCTATTTACCTATAAACTATGCGAATGTATAATAAAATATGCAACAAGAAACTGTGCTCGACATCCTCAGATGACGCAATCTTCCCAGGAGCTTACCATAGCTATGTGGAATGTACGTGGTCTGAGTGCAACATCAAAGAGGCAAACCTCAGATGCAGACTGTAAACACTATAACATCGATATTGCACGCATTCAAGAGACTAAAGTAGCTAAACACTCAGAGCAGAAACTAAAGACAGGCCATAAGCTAGTGCTCATGGGGCAAAAATAGGCCACATACCGGGGCTTAGGCTTCGTAAACGGACTAAGGGTCTTGGATCATGTCATTAGTTTTGAATATGTCACTGGTCGCGTTGCATTCATCGTCCTGGCTATACCTACGCGAAAACACACTACCACTAAGTGTCGAATTGTCAACGCATACGGCCCAACTACCGAAAAAGTCAACGAGAATCCAGCAATATTAGATTCCTTCTATGCAGAACTGAGCTCCACCATTACAATCCCAGCTAGATGGCAACTATTCCTGTGTGGAGCTTTCAACTCCAAGCTGGGTAAACTCGGAATTGCGGATGAAAGTTCAGGACTTTGCTTATGCATGGGATCCTATGGAGAGGGCACACGCAACAGCAATGGAGGAGACGCACTGGTGGGATTCCTTAGTTCCAATGGCCTATTGGTCACAAATACGGTTTTCAAACACCCATGCCGTCACCGGACAACATGGACTGGACACATTACTGATTGCAAAGCCCCAAAAGGTTCTAAGGCTACAACAGCTGTCTTCAACCAAATAGACTTCATACTGTGCAAGACAGAAACACAAATTTACTCCGGAACGCTCGTTCGTTTGGAGGCACGGACCTCAATTCTGACCATAAGCTAGTCATTACACGCCTTCAGTTGAACGATCTCTACCTAATATATAAACACCATACCAGGCAGGAGGGTAGAGTCACCTACAACCTACCCATGCTCATCAGCGATACTGACACTCAAATGTCATACAAAAAAGCCCTCAAGGAGCAGATAGCTAACGTCGAGGTCAGTCCCGATCCAAACGACGCCCTAACCAAAATACAGAAATCTATGGAATCATCTGCCACCAGCACCATAGGTGTTCTTAAAAACAACCAAACTAGGTATACTGACGACCCTCTAGTAATAAAACTGTCAGCAGAGCAGAAAGCATTACGGCTGCGCATCTATCAAAGTGGCCAAAGTGAAGACCACACCAAACTACGCCGGAAGCGCAATAATATTCTGCGCCACAAAAAGATCTTGCTATTCAACAGGCAGACTCCCTAGCAGATGAAATCACTGCCACAGATGACTGTCACAAAATGTTTCGGGCAGCGCGAGCGCTGAGAGTTACTGCCGACACACCACCACTCACTGCACACAACTCTGAAGGACACTTTATCGGGACTGACCAGGGAAAAGCCGAGGCGATCAGAGAATGGTTCAAGGAACAGTTCACTGACAACGATGATGAGCCCTTGCACCCGTTCTCAGGAGACCCCAGGCTATTCCTAACACCAGTTAAAACAGCAAAAGTTGAGAAGGCTCTTAAAGCCCTGAAAAATAGACGTGCATCTGAACCTGATGGCACGAGCAATGGACTATTCAAATATGCAAGTGACATCATCTCAAAACCGATCATGCATCTAATCAGTTCAGCTTTTATGCACCACCTTCCCATCGACGCTGTAGGCCAATGCACCCTCATCGCACTACCCAAGCCCAAGAAGCCACCTGGGCCCCCAGCCAATTTGTGGCCCATTACAACTGCACATATATTGTATGGGCTTAACGCATGCCTGTGTCGGTAGTCATGTCCAAACACTGGGCCTTCCACAAAATGGGCATTGACATGTCACGAGCCTTCGACACAATTAAATGCTCAAAGAACCTAAATGTACTACGCCAGGCCAGTTGCAATGAAGATGAGCTACGACTAGTGAGACTACTGCTTGCAGACACCAAGCTGAGAGTACGAGCCAAGTCAGTGAAGTATGTAGAGTTTGAGACATCAATCGGCTCCCCACAGGGGAGACTATCTCCGGTACTTTTCACCTGCTACCTTGCTGCCTCATTGAAATTTGTGTGGGAAAGTTCAAACCCCCCAGAGTCAATATTGAGCATGCTGCTAGAGATGGAATATGTCGATGATGTGGACTCCATAGATGAGGAAAAGAAACTCCTCGACGAACTTCTCCCATTAGCTGCAAGCAAACTAAAAATTGAGAATCTCTTTATGAATGAATCCAAAACAGAGTTCACCCACATATACCTATCTACAAAGCATGAAACTAAAGAAAATGACGACCCACTTCGTAGCGGCGAACCATGGAGGAAATGCTTTGCAGTACTGCTGACATTTCTACACACTGCGTCATGGGGAACATAGCTTTCCAGTTCTTCTGGAAGCGATGGATTCGTAGATAAAAATGCCCTTGATAAAGAGGCTGTCTTTATACAATGCAACCTGCGTATCCTTGATGCTGTATAACTGTAACAGCTGGGCAGCTCCAAAGGCAGGTCTAGACAAACTCGATGACTGCCACCGCAAACACATACGCACCATCACTGGACACCGATGGCCAGACAGCATAATTTTCAACGATGCACTATACAAGATGTGTAATACGTCGCCGCTGTCTGTAAAGGTCGCCCAGCAACGATGGCCCATGTTTGGCCATGTGCTAAGGATGCTAGAAGATACACCAGCACAGAGAGCCTTGGAATTCGCCCTACTCGGAGCCAGCTAATACACAGCCAGGAGAGGACGTCATTGCATAAATCTGCTAAGTGTGCTACGAGGTGACCTCAAGAAAGCAGGACTCAGTAGACTCAAGTGAAGAATGGACCTGAGGAAGCTAAGGATTTCGGCCGAGGACAAGACAAAGTGGGCAAAAGCGAAGAAGGACGGTTTGCAGCTGTATGATGTTCTACTGCTACAGCCGCATAATACAGTAATCATATGCGAAAGCACTAGTGTCATTTGTGCTAGCTTAGTTTATCCTCAAAAGCTCTACAGAGTTAGAGAGAAAGTATATACAGAAATTACAACGTTATACGATTAATTTATAATTAATTATTATCACTATTTCATCAAACAATATAATATTCAATGTATCGACCCGCTATAGACATGTTATGTGCATGTTAAAGGGCAGAAGAAATCTACCAACAAATGCAACACCATACAATAATAAAAAATACCACCCACGCCTTCTACCGGCGGTCAAACTTTCATCACGATATGAAGGTATCATCCAACAGTATTTGATAGTCCCTCGCCCTCCTGGACATTTGATAGTTCCTCGCCCACCTGGACATCTTAATCAATCTATAGAGAAACCTAAGCTGATTAATATACAGGTATTGCTAAACATTGAGATCGTTTAAATTATCTAAAAGTACTCATCATGAATTCACACAGAGATTTCATTTTCGCCAGGGGTTGTTCATTCATTAACTTACTCATTTTAAATGTATTTGGGTGACGAGGAAAATATTTATCTATAAGATCTTTCAGTTCTCTAGCGAGTATTGACTATTCAAATCTAAATGTGCGGTGTAAGTGGCTGACAAGACAGTACACGTGCGCAAGCGTCAGTGTTTTGACTTGTAATCTACATACACATGCACACGCCTGCCTTCCAATCATTTATAGGATGACTATAACAACACATATATTAAAGATAAAATGGCGAAATGTGATCAGCTATATCATAAACACATCGATGTATAACTTTAATTTGTATATAAGTGTTGGAAGATCTAAAATGGGCGTCCTAAAATAGGCGTCCAATTATTTCGCATGTAATGTATCTCTAAGCCATTTGGAAGCCGAAAATCGGTAAAATATTTCGTATAAATTATAAGGAATACTATCCAGAACATTTTGAGGTGGACTTGATTGGAAGTGGTTCTTGTATAGGAAAGAAATATCTTCCTGTCAAATTCGTCTCAAAATATACAAATAACTTACATAGCCTATATAATTGTGTTGAGCCTGTTATACTGCTGAGATGTCGCTGTTAAAATGGTTATACGTCAAACTTGATTGTAATAATTATAATACGATGATGAAAATGACTTCTACTATTACAATCGCTACTACTACTACTACTACTACTACTACTACTACTACTACTACTACTACTACTACTACTACTACTACTACTACTACTACTACTACTACTACCGAACCATAGAACTATGAATATTATAGACATGTAATTTTACTGTACTACAAAACTCTACCACCACAGTCGTTATGTACAGTTATATAAAGTGAACATGATGGATTTACAATTTAATAAATATTCCGTTTAATATTTTGGGGCTAATATGGCTGGGCGCAGTTGCTGCCTTAGGTATCTACAGCGTCCGGTCGGATTAGTTTCCCAAAATATTTCAACAGCTTACCTGTTACCTTGCAGGGAGATAACACATTTGTACATGGTTGCCGCGACTCTCAACTAGTAAAAGTCTGCCTGCCTGCCTGCCTTCCTGTCTGCGTGCCTGAGTGAGCGCGTGCGTGTAAGTGCAATTATTGTACATTTGTCTATTTGTTCATACATTGGGTGTATATAATTATTTATTATTGTAGATAATGTATATATGTTTTGAGGGCCTTGGGAACATCAGGCCACCGAAGATTATTATTATTATTATTATTATTATTATTATTATTATTATTATTATTATTATTAAACAAATAGTGGGATTCATCTCCCATTTGATTTTTATCGCATATAAAGTACATACGTTCATGACTGGGTGTCACTTGGCCATAACTTCCCCACCTCATTTGGTAATTTGTTGTTGCAAGTTCTGAATTTACATAATAGTTTTGCGAAGTTCTGCGGGAGAGATATTAAATAATTTTCAAATTTAAACTCGTCTTTAAACATATAGGTTATACAGCCGTTACCATTAAAATTTTCAGCCCCCAATTTTGTATATAGTGATCTGCCAATTGTGATCTTATGACGAGCCTCAGCCCCTCAATATGGCCTGAGTCTTGCTCAGTCCATACGTTAGAAAAGAAAAACTAGTCGAATATAGTACGTCTTTATGTGGGTTAGTGGCCAATAATACTCATTCTTAGAGTGCAATTGAGACATTAAATTGTAAAGCCTATATGCCATCTTGGATTCCTTTCCACTAATTATTTTTCCCAATATGTGGGAAAACTGGGAGGTAATTGTCCCAGTTCTCCATAGACCATTGCCGACTGATTTGAGGCTTGCAATCCTAGAATACTGTTGCAGAAATCGTTATTCAACTGTTCGGCAATGCTTATGTTTGCACACATCCATAAAGCAAAATAGGAATAATTAAAGATCCGAACAGTTCTAGCTGGATGTCAATAGGGAGATGTAGAGCCCCCATGTAAGATAATAGCCATGCAATGCATCAAAGGAGGTTTGGAGATTCAGCAAAACATACTATCATCTGCGTAAAATAAAGACGGTTAGATACAATTAAGTTTCACCTAGATGCATTGTGTCGGTGAATTGTGATACGTACTGAAGTCCTTTGTAAGATGCGGAGGGTGTGCTTTCAAAATCATTAAGATATAATGCAAATAACAGGGGTGAATACTTTTCTCCCTGCCTCACCCATATGTAACAACGAAAAAAATCAGATACTGTATTATTTATAGAGTCTTTGATACACGAACTGTATCAACAGCTTCTTTCTAATCTACGAATGTACAATACAGACGTTTGTACTTTCCTCCGTAAAGATCGATCAACGCTTTTAAGGCAAAAATACGGTCAATTGTAAAATAACCTGCCCGAAATGCGGCTTGATCTTCCTCAACTAATCATAGTTCTACAATATTTTGTTAGTCTATTATTAATAACCGCGGTCCATTCATCGGGAATATCGCCAGATAATAAAATCAGGTTACACAGCTTTGTGTAAACTTGAAGCATACTTTCTTTTGAGACTTTAAGGAATTCATTAGTGTGAGTTCTGCCACAATATCATTGATGTTAGCATAAGGAATTTCAGTCATATCAACAAGCGTATCTAGGCGTTGGAGGATAGGCTTAACATCCTCCAGGGGAAAAATTCCTCTCTGGTTTTTTTTTCTTCATTTCATTCTGGCTTGTATTACATTTTTTGCTATTTCGGTCTTCGACTTAGTGGCAACCGTTCTATTTACATTCGAGCAAAAAACAACATGTACAGGATTGTGAACATCAATTCACAAGTTACTCGGTAACTTCTTTAGAAGTGTACGAAACATATATGATTCGAAATTTACAGAGTATTTTTGGTCTTTTTTCAGGAAGAGATTAGATATTTTTCGAGTTTGAAATCCTCTTTGTAAATCCTATATGTGATGCATAATCTGCTATTGATGATTTTCCCGCGCGACTCTTGCATATACTGATCAGGGAGTTGTTGATTTAATACTGATTTTATCCAGTCTGTATGGTATGGGTCTTGATAGCAGTTCATTAAAAACTTGAATTTCACAATTATTTACAATAGAGAAAACAGTGAGAGATATAATACAATGGTCGACAACACTAGCGTCCTTACAAGTCGTCTTCCCAGCCCATCTATCAGCATCCGCCCTCACTTTGACGATGCAAATATTCAAATTGCTGCAGATTTCTACCAATCGATATCGGTAGTCGTTTGTCTTATTAGCTGCTGTCTTTCTTATCAAAGGGATGCCCATTGATTTTACCCACATTCAGAATGGGTGGATTTGGGCAATTAGTCTGAACGATAAAGTCTTTGTTTTCATTTTTATCTTCAACTAGATCGCTCAGATGGCCTGCACATGCATTAAAATCACCAACTAGGAGTATAGGTTGATTTTCCTTCTCGAGTCTATCTATCACTTCCTGTTCTATTGCACCGAATACTGATATATTTGCGTACACAGTTTTCTGGCGGTACATAGACAATCAAGCAAAGCATATTCTCACCTAACGACTCCAACTCCTTGTGTAACCTAAACCATAGAATATTAGCTGATTCATTATCCATCACTAATGTGCTGCGAAGTTTAGTGGGCGATTAGTCAGGCTATTCCGTCTGAACTTCTTTTACACTTTGTTCTAATTACTGTGTATGATTTAAAGCCCTGTACATCGTAGATGTCGTATGCACTCAATTATGATTCAGTAACACAAAATTATATCATATGCAGAAATATATTCCTCGAAATCGGGGCTTCTTAACTTTGATAACTGGCCTCATACATTAATCAGTAAGAAGCTCGGGGAATTATTCCCCTCTAGATAGGCAGAGTTTCTATTAATCAACACACCTAGACCGCCCAATGAGTCTGAAATGCCTGGTCTGATGTCAGTATTTTGGCAAGAAGTAGTGTCCATAGCTGATGCATTTATCCAGTAAAATTAAGCGATAGCTTCATCAAAATTGCCATCATCATATTCATGCTCATTGCTAACAGATAGTGTGTATCAGTATGAGCAGCAGCTTCAGAAATAGATGGAGGAACAGTTGTAGCTATAGTGGTGGTAGCAAAAGTAGCAATAGGAGTATAGTTGACAGTACCGGTAGCTGCAGTAGGAACAGTAATGGATGCTATAGTATGTCTGCCAATAATATCTGTAGCAGCAGTAGTAGGGTCTATATACATTCATTTATAATTATCACCCTCATCATCAACCTCTTAACAAACGCTTTCACAATTTGGACATTCACACATTGTTGCTATTGTACCGAATATCAATTCTATTACCATTTATTGGATCGCTTTGAAATTTGATAGGATGGTTGAGCTATGTCTGGGGAAGAAGCGATCGGAAGTGATGACGATTCAAAATCCAAGATGGCCGCCGGCCACCGGAGGCCATCTGGAACATTGGTTTCCGGATGATAACTCCATTACCGTTTATGGGATCGTTTTGAAACTTCAAACATATGGTGGCGGAGCTAGGTCTTGGGAACAACTGATCAGAATTGGAAAAGATTTGAAAATCCAAGATGGCCACTAGTCACTGGAGGCCATCTTGAAAATTGATTTCCGTATGATAACTATGTTAATATTTATCGGATAGCTTTAAAACCTGATATGGTGGGTGACCTATGTCTGGGGAAGAGACCTATCGAAATTAACGATTATCTGAAATCCAAGGTGGCACCGGTGGCTTTCTACCTTCTTGAAAATTAGTTTCCGGATGACAATTCTATTGCCATGTATTTGATCATTTTGAAACTTGATAGGGTGGTTTGGCTAGGTCTGGTGAAGAAAGCGATCGATTTTGATGATGTTTCGAAATCCAAGATGGCCGCCAGCCACCGGAGGCCATTTTGAAAATTGGTTTTCGGATGATAAATCCATTACCGTGAAACTTCATATGGTGGTTGAATGAGGTATGGGGCAGAAACATATCAAAATTTACCATAATCCGAAATCAGAGATGTACTGATCTCTGAAGCTGTCTTGCAGAATGCCCATTTGCAGGCCAAGAGAAGACTATTTTTTTCAAAATTTACCACTAAAATGTCTGGCTCGGTAACAGAGCAAGCCATTTATGTGGTAACTTTCCAAAAAACAGTTCTCTTGGCCTGCAAATGGACATTCAATAAGGAAATATTTTGATTTTATTGTCCAAATTTAGACATTAGAGCGTTTAAACAAAATACACAGCTATTAAGAGTAATAACAATATCTGCAGCAAAATAAATCAGCATGTAATAGAGTCAGTCCACTGAGGTCCTCTTTCAACTTAGAAATTCATTACAAATAATAGTAATTTGTTATGCCGTCATGATTGGTAAATGAACGATCTAGTGTTGTCTATCTGCAACTATGACGTCACCAAGAATGTTATAAGGTCACAAGTTATGTAACGACACTTCAGTAGCTAATTCGTCTGCTATAAACTGTAAATATTGTTTACCTGTCTGGAGACTTTAGTGACGCTAGTGTTTACATATTAGCTTCGTGCACTTCAGAATCGGACAATGCAGACTTATTTAATGCAAGGAAATCTGGTGACATTATGCCTGCTAACCTATGAGTTGAGTAGTATGCACGATGCGATAGTGCATACTTTTGATTGGACAACAGTTGAGTAGTATGGTGCCGTGTTGGTAGAGACATTTGATTGGACCACACCTACTTAACCTTAAACAGTTATCCATTGCCAATTGTGAGCCATGTCTTTAGAGACATTTGATTGGACCACACCTACTTAACCTTAAACAGTTATCCATTGCCAATTGTGAGCCATGTCTTTAATTGTATGTAGTTCAATACTGATATTAAAATACAGAAGCAGAGTGCGCTCTTTCAGCTTTATCACGTGTCCTTGCAATGTCATCGTTTTAAATCATTTTGTTTAATCTTGTAAATAATATAATTCCTAGAGATTAATTAGTATTTTCTAAATCAAAACACATAGTTGTTCATTTTGTTGGAAAACACCCTCTTAAACTTGGTAGTTGTGTACCTCTATCAAATATGTCGTTGTCTCATCATTTATGGTTGCTCATATAAGGTATAATTTCTAAAAACTGAAACAGGAAAGTGCCGAATCAAATCCTTCATGAAACAGGTAAAGAGAAGTTTCCATCCATCAGACTACTCAGTATCTTTAGTAGTGGTTCAAACTCATAATTCAAGCATACTGTCTTGTTCTTGTGTTACAAGAAATTACTGAAAACACGTGGTAAACGGGTGTTAGTGGTGTGAGAAGATGGCAGGCACACATCACAATAGCAAAGGACTCTGACTGAGGTATTTAAGAAAGCCATCAGTATTCATGCGTACATGTACAATTGTCATCTGTTTCATGGTTCAATTCAAACCGATTATCGCTTGAGAAAGGCTACTCTAAACCAAGTCTAGCTAAACCACCTTATTGAATTCCACCCTACCTGTTTATTATCTGACATCTTTCCATAGTGTCACTGTATATTTAAAGTAATACATCAGTGTCCCAAGTGCGTCAAGACAGAGTTTCCCTTTAATATACCATGCACCTCTCCATGTACAGCAAATAAACACAGTCCAGACTTTCAGCATTTTCAAACTTGATTGGATTATATTTCATACGCATCAATAACATGCCAACCAAGACATGTGAAACCATTGCATTAAGCAAACGTATTACAGACTACACTAAAAAGAGATAGATGTCATATTCACATGTTTGTGGAAAATAATGCGGCATTAAATGGGAGACAGTACCAATGTACCTTTCCACTGTATCATCTATAATATGACGTCATTATCAACTACGTGACGTGTAGAATGACATCTCAATCAATGATGTCATTGTGGTGGGTTTGGGGTGGTGGTGGTTGGGGGTGGGGGTGGCGTGGGGGATTATTCTAACGGTATCAATTTGTCCTTGAATTTTAAAATCTCTTTACAAAGGAAACCTTTGTATCAGCACAAAAACCAGACACCGAGATTGTATCGTGAGGGAAACAACTCGACAAGGCACATATACACATGTGCAAAAGTTAAGCACCACCCTATTTTTACGCACATGCGAGGGTATATTCATGTGCTATGAAGAAAACAATAGCATAAACATTTATGTACCCATCCATCTTAGTGCAAGAGGTAATAATGCAACTAGAGGAATGCTGATTATGATGGTGGGGAAACACTGTATGTTTTTGTTTGAACTTGAAAACGAGGCCTGAATATGGTTACGTTGACACAACTGACAACTATTGCCCTACAGTTGACACACGTGGCTAGATTGTCATTAATGGTGTCTGAAAACGAAGTTTAACATCTGTGCACGAGTTTGAGACTGTCATTATTAATACCGGGTATATCCACCTTGTGCCTGGATGACGGCCTGGACACGACGTCTCATGCTGGTCACCAACCGACTGATACGCCATTGTGGTATTCGTTGCCATTCAAGATGGAGTGCGTCTGTTAATTCCTGTAGGTTCTGCACAGGAGGATCCCTCCTTCTCACCATGTTTCCCAGAATGTCCCAGATATGCTCAATAGGGTTCATGTCAGGGCTCCTTGCTGGCCATGGTAGGGTTTCGATGGCATTCTGGCGGAGGTATTCATGCACAGCTCTAGCACGATGTGGTCGGGCGTTGTCATCCATGAATATAGGGTAGGTTCCAGGTGCATGATTTACAAAATGAGGGACCACAACTCTATCCAGTATGGAATCTTGATATCTGTGTCCATTTAGTGTTCCAGGTACAGTCAACAGATGCAGCTTACAATCAAATGAGATGCACCCCCATATCATAACGGAACCTCCACCAAATGGAACTTCTTCCATGACGTTACGTTGGTCGTACGCCGTGCGTCTGGACCTCCATACACGAGTTCGACCATCTGTGGCATGAAGCAGGAACCGACTTTCATCGGACCAGTGTACCCGTCTCCAGGATCTCATGTTCCAGTGTCTTCTTTCGTTGCACCACCTCAGACGCTCCTCTTTATGGTGTGCAGTGAGGAGAGGACGTCTGACAGGTCTCCTAGCTTTCATGCCAGCAGCATACAGTCTCCTTTTGACGGTAGACATTGACACTCTATTGCGCATTTCCCATTGCTGGCTGAGCACTCTGCTGTTGTTGAATGGAGATCTCCTAACAAGGCGTACTAGGGCTCGATCATCACGGGCAGTAGTCTTCTTCGGTCTTCCAGATCTAGGCCTGTCCTTCACCTCGTTAGTTTGCCGATGTTTTGCAATCAAACAACTGATTACAGTATGGTTAATGTTCAGCTGTCTGCCAATCTCTCTGCATGACATACCAGTGGTATGCATGCCTATGATTTGCCATTTCACACGATCACTTAACCTTCGTCTTGCCATAGCGGTTCACAATCAAGAGCTAATTCTCTCTGTACAAATAAACCACGGTCATGAACACAAAATTCCTAATCTTGTCGCCTAAATCTGTATGTAATGTTCTACACCTCAAACTGGACTTTTACATAACTGAACACGTGTGCTGTTTCCCGCCACGCACGGACATCAAGCGGCGTGAAGTCATGCATGCATGTGCATTTCATACTTGGAATTATGTCAGCTAACGCGGGGACAAAAAGTATGGCAGCCTAGTTGTACCATCATGTTTCTACGTTCTATTGTTTTTGCTGGTGCTTAACCTTTGCACAGGTGTATACTTATCACAAATAATGACATCAATACCTACACTACCAATGCATCCTCTCATATATCAACAAGGCACAAATCGAGCCCCACCCACCCCACAACAAGGACATTCAAGTATAAGGGCTAGTCATGCCATCTGTTACATTTTGACAGCATACACCAGTATCAAATGTATTGCCATCACACAGTAAGGAAGAAGCAAAATGAACATCAGTTTTTAAAAAGGGGACACAGCCACATGTGTTCACTAAGTCCTTTGAAGTGCTTATACTTGCTGAACAACCAGTACCAATGCAAATGCATTTAACACAAGCTTATAATGTTATGACTGCAATATTCTTTATTATCCTTGTCTTTTAAACGGTATGGTTAGCTGCCATGTCATATTACTTACGTCGTACATTGGTCTAGAGCATTAAGAACATCATGCCACCATGGGTGATGAATACTACAAATGTGGTCAAATTTATCACGGGTGGCCTCATAAAGTATGCACTCCTATACAATAATATGTACAAACTATGACATTGTTATTTTGACGGGACCACCGGTGTGTGCTACATAGCCCAGCTAACTAGATCAGCAAAATAATGCCCGTTAGCCATTCTAATCGTCATCAGAATTACATTAAATGATCTTCTCTAAACGACATATAATATATTAACCGGCTGTTATCGCCATTTACAATCTAAATTTAATCTAGCCCACCTTGCCGCCTGAGGCTTGCATATTTAAAGTTTAGCAATGCGAATTTTAAAACTTCTTTAAAAGGCCGGTATTGAAGGTGAATATAAGCTTCGTGGCAGACGCTGCTCTGGCAATTCACCTTTCCAGAGTACCCACCCATCATATGACGTCATAATGAACTGCGTGATGTGTACAATGACATCATAATGAATGACGTCATGAATGACGTCGATAAGTACGTCACGAACGCATATTTGAAGAAGGTCTATGCGTTGTTGTACAAATTCTTTGCTTTTACTATTTAATAAAAATTCCGTTTAATATTTCGAAACTAATTTGACAGGGTGCTGTTGCTGCCATCGGCAGCAACAGCACCCAGTCAAATTAGTTACGGAATAGTTTTCAGGAAATTGATAGCTAGGGCATTTGGGGATCGATCAATCCGAACACGGCGAGGTGTGGGTGGAGCTTAGCTAGTGATGTGAGGGGCATAGCTATATATGGAAAGGTGCATTTAGATATCTATAATTATACCTAGCTGAATGCACACATGGATTAATAAGCAACGGTTCGTAGCTAGAAAAGAAGTTCGCACAACACATGTTGACAGTCGAGTAGATAGGTAAAAGTACGCAAGACTTCTATCTTGTCGTTCTAGAGTGCGAGCGACTGGTGATTTTATTTAGCTTACAATTTATTTCAAACAGACAAAACAAACCTGGCTGTTATAATAGCGATGATTCATGGGCACACTGACGTATAACATCATGAAGGGAACCGGTTACTTAACATTTTCTAAAAAGAAGTTGATGACAAATGTGAATGGAAATGAATGAATAGATAGGCCTATGTTATTAACCCATGACACCATCAGACAAGATAATTACATGACACATTTACGATAAAAGAAATATACTCAAAATATTTAACGTTTAGAACCTGTTGTTGCTGTCACATTTCAGCTGCTATGACAGTCAACTTATTTTCAAAATATGATTTCCTGTATGATGCCAGCGGCAGAAAAGATTAATACAGATGAGTCTATCCTGGCAAAAGAATGTCATAATTAGGAGAGAACAAATTCATTAGCTTTATAATGACTACATTTTATTAATGGACACTACGGTTGAGAATGCTTTATTACGTCCTACGAGGACAAGATGACTCCTTCACATTGGCCTCCTCTGTAAAAGCAATCTCGAAAAGTTGGGAAAGTAACAGCGTCAAGGTTTGTAGGGTGCCAATCACATTCAGAAACTACAATGTCTAATCTAATATGTCAAATAAACCACATTCAGTGACTACGATGTCTAATCTAATACATCAAATCAACCGCATTCAGAGACTACGATGTCTAGTCTAATACGTCAAATAAACTGCATTTAGAAACTACAATGTCTAATCTAATACATCAAATAAACCGCATTCAGTGACTACGATGTCTAATCTAATACGTCAAATCTACCGCATTCAGAGACTACGATGTCTAATCTAGTACATCAAATAAACCGCATTCAGAGACTACGATGTCTAATCTAACACATCAAATAAACCATACTCAGATACTATGATGTCTAATCTAATACGTCAAATAAACTGCATTCAGAGACTACGATGTCTAATCTAATACGCCAAATAAACCGCATTCAGAGACTACGATGTCTTATTTAATGTGTCTAATAAACCGCATTCGGATACTACGATGTCTAAACTAACATGTCAAATAAAACGTATTCAGAGACTACGATGTCTAATCTAATATGTCAAATAAACCGTATTCAGAGACTACAATGTCTAATCTAATATGTCAAATAAACCGCATTCAGCATCCCCGGACATCGCCATCTTCCCAGGAGTTTGCAATCGTAGCCTGCCCGCAGCATCTAAGCGATGATAGTCAATGGAATATTCCAATTTATTAATTAACCATATTACGTCATAATCAACTACGTGATGTGTAAGATGACGTTATAATTAATTGCATCATGAATGGCGTAGCTAAGATGGCCATGAACACTTAATTGATGGCGGATTAATTGTTGTTGTGCGATTTGTATGTCTTTAGAATTTAATAAACATACGTCAAATAAACCGCATTCGGAGACTACAACATCTAATCTAATACGTCAAATAACCCACATTCAGAGACTACAATGTCTAATCTCATACATCAAATAAACCGCATTCAGAGACTACGATGTCTGATCTAATATGCCAAATAAACCGCATTCTGCGACTACAATGTCTGATCTAATGCGTCAAAATAAACCGCATTCCGAGACGATGATGTCTGATCCAATACGTCAAATAAACCGCATTCAGAGACTACGATGTCTGATCTAATATGCCAAATAAACCGCATTCTGCGACTACAATGTCTAATCTAATACATCAAATAAACCGCATTCAGTGACTACGATGTCTAATCTAATACGTCAAATATACCGCATTCAGAGACTACGATGTCTAATCTAATACATCAAATAAACCGCATTCAGAGACTACGATGTCTAATCTAACACATCAAATAAACCAGATTCAGATACTATGATGTCTAATCTAATACGTCAGATAAACCTCATTCAAAGACTATGATGTCTAATCTAATATGGTAAATAAACAGCATTCAGAGACTACGATGTCTAATCTAATGCATCAAAAAAACTGCATTCCGTGACTATGATGTCTAATCTAATACGTCAAATAAACCGCATTCAGAGACTGCGATATCTAATCTAATACGTTAAATAAACTGCATTCAGAGACTACGATGTCTAATATAATACGTCAAATAAACCGCATTCAGATACTATGATATCTAATCTAATACGCCAAATAAACCTCATGCAGAAACTACGAAGTCTAATCTAATATGTCAAATAAATCGCATTCCGAGACTACGATGTCTAATCTAATACGTCAAATAAACCGCATTCAGAGACTACAATGTCTGATCTAATGCATCAAAATAAACCGCATTCCGAGATTACGATGTCTGATCTAATAATCAAATAAACCGCATTCCGAGACGACGATGTCTGATCTAATACGTCAAATTAACCGTGTTCTGAGACTACGATGTCTGATCTAGTCACCAAATAAACCGCATTCAGAGACAATGATGTCTAATCTAATACGCCAAATAAACTGCATTCAGAGATTACGATGTCTAATCTAATGCGTCAAATAAACCACATTCAGAGACAATGATGTCTAATCTAATATGTCAAATAAACCGCATTCAGAGACTGCGATGTCTAATCTAATACATTGAATAAACTGCATTCAGAGACTACGATGTCTAATCTAATACGTCAAATAAACCGCATTCAGATACCATGATGTCTAATCTAATACACCAAATACACCGCATGCAGAAACTATGAAGTCTAATCTAATATGTCAAATGATTCGCATTCCGAGACTATGATGTCTAATCTAATACATCAAATAAACCGCATTCAGAGATTACAATGTCTAATCTAATACATCAAATAAACCGCATTCAGAGACTTCAATGTCTGATCTAATACGTGAAATAAACCGCATTCCGAGACTACTATGTCTGATCTAACACGCCAAATAAACCGCATTCCGAGACTACAATGTCTGATCTAATGCGTCAAAATAAACAGCATTCGGAGACGATGATGTCTGATCTAATACACCAAATACACCTCATGCAGAAACTACGAAGTCTAATCTAATATGTCAAATGAATCGCATTCCGAGACTATGATGTCTAATCTAATACATCAAATAAACCGCATTCAGAGATTACAATGTCTAATCTAATACATCAAATAAACCGCATTCAGAGATTTCAATGTCTGATCTAATACGTGAAATAAACCGCATTCCGAGACTACTATGTCTGATCTAATACGCCAAATAAACCGCATTCCGAGACTACAATGTCGGATCTAATGCATCAAAATAAACCGCATTCCGAGACGATGATGTCTGATCTAATACGTCAAATAAACTGCATTCCGAGACTACGATGTCTGATCTAATACGCCAAATAAACCGCATTCAGAGACTACGATGTCTGATCTAATATGTCAAATAAACCGCATTCAGAGATTACAATGTCTAATCCATTACATCAAATAAACCGCATTCACAGACTTCAATGTCTGATCTAATACGTGAAATAAACTGCATTCCGAGACTACGATGTTTGATCTAATACACCAAATAAACCACATTCCGAGACTACAATGTCTAATTTAATACGCCAAAAAAACCACGTTCAAAGACTATGATGTCTAATCTAATATGTCAAATAAACCGTGTTCAAGACTACGATGTCTAATCTAATACACCAAATAAACTGCTTTCAGCATCCCCAGTCATCGCCATCTTCCCAGGAGTTTGCAATCGTAACTAGCCCGCAGCATCTAAGTAGGAGACAATGGAATATTCCAATTTATTGATTACCCATATGACGTCATAATCAATTACTTCATGGATGAAGTAGCTAACTTACTTGAATGCTTAATTGATGGCGGTTTAAGCGTTGTTGTACGAATTGTATGTCTTTACTATTTAACAAACATGCTGTTGGATATTTGGAAACCAATTTGCCTGGGCGATAGGCAGCAACAACACCTCACCCAGTCAAATTAGTTTCAAAATATTCAACAGCTTGCCTGTACTCTTCTGGAAATTAATAGTCAAGGAGTTCAGGGATCGATCGATCACAACGTGGGCGAAGTGTTGACGAAGCATAGTTAAAAATGGACGGTGCATAGCTAAAACTGGATTCTTCCTTCAGGCACATGGTAAATAGGCTAAATCCTGTTACATTGACATATGTTCAAAGAGACAACCTCCGAGCAGCATTTTCAGAATGGTCACATACTGATTCTTAAACACCAGAAACAGGTCTCAATCAATAAATCGATCTGATCGATCAATTTACTGCGATAAAATAGCATACATTATGGTTTCCGTATACAGCACAATAATAGTACGGGAGCCTGCGTACTCAAAGTTCCGTGGGAATTTTGGGTATAAAGCAGACAGCCATGAGATTCTTATTCTACATGTTCATGTGAATCGGAATAAACATGTTGCCATTTTTCATGGATAGTTTACTGTATTTTAATTGGTTTCAAGGTTTTGGCTTTTTATTGCAGAAATGTGGCTAATTTAAGTAGCCAAGTCTTGGGTGTGTACAGAGGTGACATCAATTTGGACCATCATAACATACCTAGATTTGACTCAAAATTTAAGTATATACTATAAATATATACAGGAGTGGAAATACTCATTAGGGCAAAGATTAATGTTAATTTGCTTGACCCTTTTAATAGTGAGATCCCAGTAACTCATTTTCAATGCAATAGATGTTGACTGGAGGCAGTATGTTGCTGCCTTAGGTAACAACTTCCAATCAAATCATTTTTTAAATAGTTTAAAACAGAATCTAGTTACATCATAAAGAAACCTGTATTTGGTCTGTAGTGTTCAAAGGGTTAACACTTTCAACATTGGAACTTTGGTATCTATATTTCAAATCAACTAGACAGGTAATTTGTAAAATATTTTACAAATAATGTAACGGACGCAGTTGCTGTCCTCTGCAACAAGAGCGTTTAGTTAAATTGGTTTTACAGTATTAAACAGAATATTTCTAACTGTAAAACGTGTTTACATTTTGTATCTGATATTTAGCATTGAAAATGGTTACTTTGTTTTCAAAGTGTAGGACTACGCTTACATGCATCTAATGTCGCCTAGATATGTTCAAATTTCTAGCATATTTTAGTGTGACTGCACACACATGGATAATAGTTGCAGTAGTGCAAAGAAACACCTGGTTAATTAGCTATTAACAGAGCCATACGATATCGTGCAAGATATAGTTATGTCTGCTACAAGAGACACTTAGAATGTGCAGAATCGCTATCAAAATCATTACAGTATGGATCAAGTGCAGTTTTAAGGTTTCATAAGGGCCATCCGTCCTCAAACTCGATTATTAGTGAGCATTCAATGCATAGCTCAAATAACCGACACTACACCATGGCTCATTATTTCAAGCAGGAGAAAAGCAGTCGAAATGCTGTCGAAGCAGCGGCCAATGACAAATGGAAAGTCCGTCTGAACTCTCTCATAATTCAAGCAATGCCCATGATGCTGATGATGAATATCACTGCATCTGCTTACCACAGCATGTTCATCGGACGAGAAAGTAGGATTCATGTTCAAATTCACCAGCATCTCAATCTTCTAGTATATCAACAAGTCACACTATGATAATCATATCAGCTGATGTTGAATTTGTGGGTTTGGTCAAAACAGTTTCTAATCATGGCAGGTGTAAATTCAACAAATATGAATATGCTTTTAATCAATCAAATAACCGTTATTAAGCGTGATCGAAAACAAATAAAGCAAAAGCTTAGGTCATATTTACCAGATGTCGAGTTCCCAAGAACTGTTTGTTGAAATAAACCTATTTTCCAAACAAACACAAGGATCTGAGGACAGTCCTTGAACATGCTGATAACTGGCAGCTTTGTGGTTCATTTAGTCAAACACATGCCACTAAACATGACTGTTCCAAAACAGTTATTCATTTTTCTACTCTGGCTGCTGCATGGTCCAACAGCACACGTTCACAGTTTTGGCATAACATGTAACACCTTAAATAAGGAGTATATGTCTATTGCACAAGATATATAGTGTACCAGTATGCCTATATAGTTGAGTGTCAGATTATTTACAACCAAACTACAACCACAAATTCCCCCAACTGTTAGCCATAGGTGTCACAATACATCAAGCTACGCATAGCAAGAAACTTGTATATTTTCTGTACAAATTAGGTTTATCTGTTAATTATGGCCATATTCTTAGAATAGATATTTTTTTATAGAAACACAAGTTGCTAATTCTGTAATAAATCAAATAACTCTTGAGGGAGCATATATACCACCATTTGTTGTCAAAAGTATATTTATTTCATTGATGGCAAAAGAACACCACATGCGACAGCAACAGAGATATATCAAAGGCAACAGAGACATAGAGACAGTGACAAGAAAGGCAACAGACCGTTGGATCTAGCAAGAGGCGCATGGCGTCACTCTTTCAAGATTCTTCCCATAGCATCAATGGACCTAGTAACCATGTACTATGATTAGCAAAGCCAAACCCAAGGGACCTTATTATACAGAGTTTCAAACTGTCGGTACCAATCAAACCTTAAGCCCATTTCTTCTAAAGCATATGACTTGACTATTGGCCAGGTCACTTGCGGATGAGTCTGCCCTCAGCACAAATTTCTATAATACCAGAAGCGTCAACTAGCCAGGAATCAGTTAACGTTCAGACAGCGGATTCAGCAATATCGGCGAGAGGCACATCAGCCGAATTTCTAGAGGATGCAAGTGTCCCGTATACAACTGCATAACGAAGAACCATATTCCAACACGGTCAGCCCATAATTCTTTGGTTGGCACACACCATCCGTTGAATGAAGTGGAATCACCTCTTGTTATAACCACATCCAGCTCATGAATGGAACATCTTGCTGACTGTCCTAAACATGTCCAGGGCATCACTGCGGTCGCACTAGGTCAGAACTGGAGGTTATCTGTGCTGCACGTTAGTGAAATCTTATGTGCTACATTGCTTTCCTTGATGAGATCAGTAAATACGTTTTTGCCCATAACAAACAGAAGTATTAAAGAATGGTGCCAGTTTCCTCGAATCATCTAGACGTATTGCAAGAATTTGTGAATTGAAACTTCAATGTCAAAGGAAATCATATTCCATTCTGTGCTACTGGTACTGGCCATGCACTTGAATACGTCAACAGATCAATGAAAGTTCCTGGTTGTCTGGTCGACATAACACTAAATCTGGAAGCTCATGCATGTGTTTTCTTAGCTGCACCAGAGCTGAGCACGATGTCCCGAGATGCATACGGAATGGCAGGCATGTCTGATACTAGCCCCAGCCAGCATCATGAACTATCAATTACCACGATGACTGCAAAGAATGTGATTACCTCTCACCAATTCCAACATCTACAAGGAAAATTACCACATCAATATTGTAACAAATGGCTTGATGCCAAATGCTGTGAAGCAGGATATCTACAAGCAGGATGAAATTGTAATCGTATAATCTGTTAGTCAATGATTGCATCAATACTGATTAAGTGAATCTTTGCGCACGTATATGATAAAGATCAAATAGAAGATGGTTAAACCGAAGTATGACAGGTCATTGCTTGCAAAACATGTGTTTATTGCCCACTGACGTCCTGGGAAATATCTAAAAAATCTATTGCAGAGTATGAATTTACTGCATTATCACGGTTCCGGTTTATACCAGACGGTTCATTGTTCAGGCGCAAATGTAAAGATAAAATTATTAAGTATTCTTGAATCGCTCCCGGATGAAATACAAAGCCAGGATGGCCTTATAATTTCAGACGAATCGCCACAAGCTAGGAAAGTTGTTGATATAATGGCAATTGTTCACGTATTTGCGAAACCTCCAGATGTAAAAACCTGTCCTGATTTTGCCAACTATTTTCTGATAGATTGCGCGAAAAAGGCAGCGAGTTATGGCGAAGTATTTCTTTGATGGCCACTGTTAGAAACTCGCCAAAAGGCCTACAAGAGAGCGTCAACATAGAGAATTCAAAAACTGTGTTTTCCACATTACAAATTCCATGTCAATGGGCAAGATGACGGCAAGACAATCCATGGCGATTATTAAAACAAAGGATGAACTGAGTGTGTTCCTTGCTAAGTAAAGTCTGGGGTATTTCAATGAATCCTCAACAACTCTAATTGTCACTATACAGGACAAAGCATTATCCAATGAACAAAATGTAGATCATCTATAAAGTAACCATCTATAAAGTAACTGCGGAGAGGCTGACACAAATGATGCACGCTATTGATACAACACAATGAGGAGCCATCATTGTCAGTATCCTTTCACCAGACACTGATAGTTAACGAACAATCATAATGTGCCTCACCAAATGCGTTGCATGTGTTCATTATAGAAAGGTGTGGCTTTATTATGCTTTATGACCCCTATGATACCATCAGTTGAGACGTATTAGACACATACATTTATTATTTGTAGTGCACATTTCTTAGGAAAGTATCCTTGTACTTGATCAGTGAGCAAAGACAACGTAAACCAGGTTTCTTTAGACATGCTCGTAGTAGCTGATATCCTACTACCAATAAACGTATGTTCCTAATGGGTTATTAATATTTATGATTTTTCAACTTGGGGGGTATTTTCCCACTGTACAGATTTATCATATATTATTCAATTCTGAAATGTATCTACAGTGAATGGTAACACGGTCTCTGGCTAAAAGGATATTTTTCCATGTCTTTGCGCATAAAATAAAAAATATGCTTCCATATAGTCTAAAAGTGGACAGAAAAATGGCAACATGGTTTTACTTGATGAAAAGAAATGAATTAGTGGGAAATAAAATTGTATATGGCTGCTGGAATGTCGTTTTGAGAGGCATTTCTCGACTAAAATGTAATACGTAATTTGAGATGACTACGCCACCGTCGTTAAAAGGCATAGCTTGGACCATTCCAAATGTTAGATATTTTCTGCACCTATTGATCTAACCCTGTCACATCAAAATGGCAGCACCCTAAATGTCACATTGTTAATGGGCATGACCTAACTGCCGATTTGAATTTGTAATATGATACTATAACTCCTTCAATTACAGTCACCCAAATACGCGTAATATGTAAGAAATATTATTTTTGTTTGTCTCGCAAACAATACTCCTAAATAATGTAGTTATTTCAGATAACAGCCTAGTCAATATGTTAAGTGCTGTCGAGTATGACAAAATAGCTGTTCATATCACGATCTACCTATTTTTGCATTTCCATGTGTGCGTGCGTAATAACCATTACTTTATGATTAACCAGCTGGGTAGAGGTCAAATACACCACACCATTACCTGAATACACGATTGAACATTGAAAGTAGCAATTGCAAAAAATATATGTATGCCCCGTGGATCTTCCTCGCTATATATATATTAATTCCACTCTGCATTATGACATCTCATAAACGGCGAGTATGCACGGGCGTTGCGTGATTGCTGTGGCAAAGCGTAAACTAGCCACTAAAACACCAATAGCATGTGCAGATTTTGCACAAAAGTATTATTGGTCAGCAGCTATTTCTAACATAATTGATACACTAACGAAAACAAGTAGATACGAATTGTCCTCCTAAGCCTTTTAAAGATATTACAGTACTTCCGAGATAGTGCACACAGTAATTGAAAGAAATTATATTAAAAAATATGATTAAATTGTCTTTAATAAATTATATGTGGGAAAATTATTTCCTTTAATGCACTCGGAGGTACACGATGGAGATGTACAGGTCCAGATTACAACATAGTGAGTTACTGTAATAGTAGTTATCGAAAATAACACATATATTCGAAGCTACACTGAAAACTCGCCTCACTGAAAGGCTGTCCGAACAACAGGAGGCACTAAGGTCCTTTATCAACGTGGCCACGGCAAAGAATGAATGAATGAATGAATGAATGAATAAATGAATGAATGAATGAATGAATGAATGAATGAATGAATCCAAAACAGAGTTCACCCACATATACCTATAGACAAAGCATGAAACTATAGAAAATGACGACCCACTTCGTGGCGGCGAACCATGGAGGAAGAGTAAAATCCTGGGATCACTGATTTGCAGTACTGCTGACATTTCTGCACGCTGCGTCATGGGGAACATAGCTTTCCAGTCCTTCTGGAAGCTATGGATTCGTAGATCAAAGATGCCCTTGATAAAGAGGCTACGTTTATACAATGTAACCTGCGTATCCTTGATGCTGTAAAACTATAACAGCTGGACAGCTGCAAAGGCAGCTCTAGACAAACTTGATGCCTGCCACCGCAAACACCTACGTACCATCACTGGGCAAAGATGTGATGGCCAGACAGCATAATTTCCAACGATGCACTACACAAGATGTGTAATACGTTGCCGCTGTCTGTAAATGTCGCCCAGCAAAGATCCATGTTTGGCCATGTGCTAAGGAGTTAAACACGTATAGAATCATTTATGACATAATGATTATGACGTCATCCTACACGCAACTTCGCTGGATTATGACGTCATAACTTTGGAAAGGTCAATTCACAGGCGATGAAAGGAGGTATCTCATTATCGCTGTACAATAGCTCGAGAATGAGAATCTTTTCATGAGCAAAGCCACGACCAGGTTTATCCATGAACATTTATCAGATACAAACGAATTTAGAAAGAAAGATGTGCAGATCCTCTGACATTACTTTTCGGAATTGTGGATCGATAGATCGAGGAAAAAAGAAAACGCTTGTATGATGTAGACTGTGCATCATTGTAGCCTGTGCATCATTGATAATGAACAGCTGAGTAGCTCCACAGCAAATGTACCATATGTAATAACACGTGGTACACTGCACAATATGGTTAAACTAAGATGGTCTATATTTAGCCATGTTATGTGGATGCTACCAGACAACACTGCACATAGCTCTTCAAAGTCGCTGTATTGTAGCAAAACAAGAGAAAAATGAAGGACTAAATGCAGATGCATGATATTTTCGCTACCTCTGCAGCTGTAGGTTGACAGGGAGCAGCGGATTCAACTGGAGTTTCTATTTTTAAAGTCGGCATAATCTTTATTACATTGTAAATTCACCAAATACATCCAATTCAAACAGTTACTGTCGAGTCCTTGCCACTTTCGTGACGGACATTGATCATTTGACTGTGGGTCAGCTAACGAGTATGTATGAATACTGTATTCTGCGGCTGTAGTAGTAGAACATCCTGGAGTTGCAAGCAGACCGTCTTCGCTTTTGACCAGTGTGTCGTGTCCTCAGTCAATATATTTAGCTTCATACGGTCCATTCTTGATCTGAGTGTACTGAGTACTGCTTTCCTGAGGTCACCTCGTAACACGCTTAACAGCTTTATGCAATGCTTTCTTCTCCTGGCTTTGTATTTGCTGCCTCCCCGTAGGACAAATTCCAACGTTCTCTGAGTTGGTGTGCCCTCTGGCATCCGTAGCACATGGCCAAACGTGGACTATCTTTGCTGGACCACCTTTCCAGATAGCGGCGATGTATTACACATCTTGTATAGTGGCTCGTTGGAAATTATGATGTCTGACCATTAGAGTCCAGTGATAGTGTGGAGGTGTTACAGTGGCAGACATCAAATTTGTTTAGAGCTTCCTTTGGAGCTGCACAACTGTTACAGTTATACAACATCAACTGTACGCAGGTTGCAAGTTTTTTTTGTCAATGGAATCTTTGAACTACGAACCCATAGCTTCCAGAAGGAATGGGGAGCTATCGTCCCCATGAAGCAAATTACAGCAATGTCAACAGTACTGCAGAGCAGTGAGCCCAGGGTTGTACTCGTCCTCCATAGTTCGGCGACACGTTACGAAGTGGATCGTACATTCGCTTATGTGGGTGAACTCTGTTTTGGATTCATTCATAGAGATTCTCGATTTTTAACCTGCTTGCAGCTATCGGGAATAATTCGTCAAGGTGTGGGTGGGGGTATCTTTTCCTCGTCTCTGAAGTCCACATCGGTACATTCATATAATATCTCTAGCAGCATACCCAGTATGGACACTGGGGGTTGGTCTTGAGATTTTTCTTTCGGCATAGATTATCATTGGATAGGATTTTCTGTATGCTGTTGAGGAGCACAATGGACATTAGATTGGTTGAGTGGGTAGGTGGGTTGGTGGGTGGGTATTGGGTAGCGCAATAAAGCTGGTACATAAAAGCTGAATTGGTGCGTGATTGGTTTTGAGATAATGCCACTTCCCTATTTGACTAGGTAATCGCTCATGTCCGCATGCACGTCCATGTCCGCATGCACGTCCATTTTCAGGACTGTGCAGCTACTCAAGTTCTGCTATTTTACTTGGTATTAGTAATGGCCTAGGGTTATCTGAAAACGGGTTCAAGGGCCCATCAATGTGGTCAGTAAACTATCCCTTGAGCCCTTCTCCAATTCCGTCAGCGTGCCCGGGTCTGTGCTGATAAAGTGACGCTAAAAGTTGTGTACAGTGAGTGGCACACATGGTGCTGATATTGATATGTAACTACTAAATCGTGCTTCCCATGCTCTACGATAAAACATCCAAATACATGAAGCAAGCCACTGCAAATGATATTATCTTCCCAAAGCAAATTTTCTCTCACTTCCTTAAAAAATCTGAGTATGGCAGATCTCTAAGTTGTGTGATGGCAACATTTGTTTGTCTTTTGAGGCCGTCTGACCGTATGCCATTTACGCCTAATTACTGATGTATTAACACACCATGGTACTCATCTACTGCACTAATCGAGCTCGCTAGCACAGGATCGCGTGTGCCACATGGTGTGTAGGTGGCTCAGAGACATTAATGAAGGATTCAAGTTTATCAGTCAATCATATGACGTCATAATCAACTACGTTACGTGTAGGATGGTGTTATAATAAAGCACGCCATGAATGATGTAGCTAAGTTCGTCACGAACGCTTAATTTACGGACTAAGCGTTATTGTCCGAATTGAATGTCTTTACTATTTAATAAACATGCTGTTGAATGTTTTAAACCTAATTTGCCTGGGCGCACATCACCCAGTTAAATTAGTTTTAAAAATATCCAACAGACTACCTGTATAGTTTCTTTTGGAAATTGGTAGTCACATGGATCGATCGATCCCAACACGGACAGAGTGTAAATGTAGCTTAGCTAAATATGTGCGGCGAATAGCTAAAACTGGATTCCTCCATTATACAACTGACGAACGAGTGTTGATTATGCTCACCATGAACCTGAACGATATTACACAGACACCAAGCTTATCCAGCCATTGTATGATGATACAAGTATCATATTTACCTGTTAGATATGGTACATAATTTGATGGGCATGGGACAAGTGTGTATGGTTGCATTTACAAACACGTGAGACCATTAGACAAACTCTTTCACAGTCGACTCTGCCGTATTTGGAATGGTGATGCTTACATTAATATGTCTAATAACGTCATCCTATGATGTGATTCACTGAGAACGTCGCCAGATAGTCTGTCTTTGCTTACAAATGATTTGACCATGTTGATCATTTTATTCTCCATTTCTTTGAAAATCTGTTTACGCCCTGGTTGTCTGAATCAAATTAGTATGTCATAAAATGTCGGCTTATCTTTGTATATACTTCTGATAAGAAAAGAACAGTGCCTTCACGTAACGTATGCTTTCCGTTAAGCTCGGCTCTGGTGGTGGCTCTCCCTAAACAGCCACTCGAGATGCTGGTGCTATACTAATCTACAACAATGTTATAGGCCCTGTATTGAAAGGATCAATATCTGGTCAGACCTCTCACCAGAATGTGTGTAGTCTGGGAAGTCGTAGTGTTGCGTCTTGCATCAGTCCTACCAATTACGTTAAAAGGTACCAGCAGCTTGGGCTACACCGTTTGATTCGTCACAACCATTATGGAATAACTTGGTTGTTCGAAGGCGAATTTAGATCATGGTACACATCGGATGGAGTCAGACGGCCATGTGGGCGACCCACTGATCAATGTAAATAGTGGGTTGTTCGAACCCAGCGTTTCCGTCAACTAGTTTGCACAATGTAGCTGCTTACAAAACTCACAACGTAAGCGACTAAAGCAGATAATACACTGCCGTGACACAAGGCAACTGCGAGGTGACGGCGATTGCTAGCTATTGGTTTATAATGGCCTCGTCTCGCATTGCTATACCTAGTGCACTAGGCCGACTTGATAGCGACATAGAGAAACTAATCACGTATTCTCCATTTCTGGGTTTAGGCCTGCAAAATCACATGACGCGGGTAGCATCTGTCATTGTTTAGTCACATTTTCAGTCACCGGAGACTCAAGAACAACGGATAAAGTTTAAAACATGTTCATTCACAAGCGACCGGTGGCAACGAGAGACGATCCTGGTCGCGTCGCCACCAGTTTCGTCCGCACACTGCATAGTGTCGCCAACGTGTTGCTGCAGTGTGCTATCTACTTAAGATCCAAGAGAAATGTTGAAGCCATTGGTGTTCCAAGCGGTTGGAATCTGTGCCAGCGCCGTTGATCATCAAACGTGGTTGATCGTGGTTTTTAACACTACCTAAGCGTCAATGCATAAATGCCTGAGAAAGCGTGCAAAGACACCGGGTTTGCGCGATCGTTGTTGGTAAGGAGGAAATGACTCCCGCACTGGTAGCTCCATCGTTATTGATAGCGAGGAAATAAATCACACACTAGAAGCTCCATCCTTATTGGTAGCGAGGAAATGACTCTCACACTGGAAGCTCCATCGTTATTGGTAGAGAGGAAATGTTTCTCGTACTGGTAGCACCATCAGTATTGGCGGCGAGGAAATGCCTCTCACACTGGAAGCTCCATCGTTATTGGTAGAGAGGAAATGCTTCTCACACTGGAAGCTCCATCATTATTGGTAGAGAGGAAATGCTTCTCACACTAATAATAATAATAATAATAATAATAATAATAATAATCATTATTTAAGTAGGGTAAATCTTCAGTTGCCTGGTTTTGGAGAGGCCCTCACAAAACTATACTGGTAGCTCCAACGTTATTGGTAAAGTGGAAATGCCTCTCACACTGTTAACTCCATCGATAAAATGGCCTGTAAAACTGGGTTAGAATGTTATACAAGTGGACCGAACTATTTGGAGCCAACCATTACATCATGGGACAGATTTCATTTTCCCCTGCTTTAAGAATTCATTCTCCCATGTTTTAATTTTGGAGAAAATTAGAATTTTCGAAATGGCTTACTTACAGGTTCTCTTCTGGCTTTGGACGCTCTTCTGTCGCTGCATGCATTGGGGAGAGATAGTGTCGACTCACTGTTGTTAAACCTTATCTATATGCCCTGCCAGTATTTATCCAGTGCGGATTCAAATGCTTTGTTAGACTCGGCGCTGATAATTGATTCTGGTAAGTCGTTCCAAATGTCGACTACTCTGTATGTAACGGGTTTTCTGATGTTAATCCTTCCACATATCTTGAAAGCATTCTGCGAGTGGTCTCTAGCTGTTAGAGTTGGCGTTTGATCTCAAATGTGGAGTCTTAAATTTACAGCATCCTGATCATACATGTTCGTCAGAATTTTGCATTGTTTGATTAGGTCACCTCTGAGTCTTCTTTAAGCTATACTGGGAAGATTTAATCTTCTGAGTCTTTCCTTATAAGTTAGGTCGTACAGTCCTGGTGAAGCTTAGTGGCCTTCCACTAGACGTTTTCTATGGCGTTTATCTGGCATTTTAGGTATGGGATCCATATATGTTTGGCGTATTCTAAATGCCACCTGACAAGGGTGGTGCAGAGGATTAGCCTTATTTATGTTTTTGTTGTTTCTAAGACACTTCGATAACTCTGGTTTTCTACTGGAGAGGGTTTCTCCGAACTTGGGTGGAAGCTTTCCCGTGGGGCCCCTAAGATGTGTGCTAATTTTGGGGTCGAAAGTTAAAAGACAACATCAAACCGTTTGCGTAAGCTTGTCTTCAAATGCATACTTTTGACTCCTTTTTCAATAACTCTGGTTCTACTGTAGTGATCTTCTCCAAACTTGGGTGGATGCAAGTCCGTTGGCGCCAGAAGACGTGTGCCAATGTTGGGATAAAGGCTCAAACGCAACAGCATTCCAGCAACAATGTTTCCAAAACAGACATTTATAACCTCACAGTGGCCTGAATGAAAAATATATCAATGACGTGGGTGGTGAACAAATTCGTCCTTGTTTTCTTTATGTGTGCGTCGGATAACTGGTCGTCTATTAGCACGCCTATATGTTAGTCCTGATGAGATTGATCCAGAGGCTGGTCTAAATTTGTACTGCGCTCTGTTTACTGCCGAATTCCCGATACTCATAGATTTGTATTTGTCTGGGTAGAAACGAGGAAACTGCTTGGATGGGTATAAATCCTTCTGGAACTGTGTGCAGTCATCATCGTTGGCTACTGCTCAACATGCCTTTGTATTGTCGGTAAACATGTATGAGATACGATCACCCAATACTTTCTGTCGGTCAGGAAGTCCTTTTAATCAATATATGTTTGATTACATATTCTCAAATTGGGTGGAATAAGCCTTAAAACGATGCCAAACACTCTGCCATTTCCCAACTTCTTGGCTCTAAGAAATTAAGGTAAAGAAAAAGAATAAAGAAATGTAACAACACCACGCATTTCAGTATACAAACTTATGACACATCACCACATACTATATTCTTAAGCATCCGTCAGCAATGAGATACCATCTTAAACACCCATCAGCAATGAGATACCATCTTAAACACCAATTAATAATGAGACGCCATCTTAAACACCCATTAACAATGAGACGCCATCTTCTTACAACCATTAACAATGAGATGCCATTTTAAACACCCATCAACAATGAGACGCCATCTTAAACAACCATCAACATGAGACGCCATCTTAAACAACCATTAACAATGAGACGCCATCTTCTTAGACACCCATTAACAATGTGATGCTATCTGAAATACCCCTTAATAATGAGACGCCATCTTAAACACCAAGTAATAATGAGACGCCATCTTAAACACCCATTAGCAATGAGATGCCATCTTAAACACCCCTCAGCAAGGATATGCCATTTTAGACACCCATTAACAATGAGATGGCATCTTCTTAAACACCAATTAGCAATGATATGACATCTTCTTAAACACCCATTAGCAATGAGATGACATCTTCTTAAACACCCATTAACAATGAGATGTCATCTTCTTAAACACCCATTAACAATGAGATGCCATCTTAAACACCCATTAACAATGAGATGCCATCTTCTTAAACACCCATTAACAATGAGATGTCATCTTCTTAAACACCCATTAGCAATGAGATGCCATCTTCTTAAACACCCATTAGCAATGAGATGACATCTTCTTAAACACCCCGTAGCAATGAGATGTCATCTTCTTAAACACCCATTAACAATGAGATGAAATCTTCTTAAACCCCCATTAACAATGAGATGACATCTTCTTAAACACCCATTAACAATGAGATGCCATCTTTTAAAACACCCATTAGCAATGAGATGACATCTTCTTAAACACCCATTAGCAATGAGATGACATCTTCTTAAACACCCATTAGCAATGAGATGACATCTTCTTAAACACCCATTAGCAATGAGATGACATCTTCTTAAACACCCATTAACAATGAGATGACATCTTCTTAGACACCCGTTAACAATGAGATGTCATCTTCCTAAACACCCATTAACAATGAGATGACATCTTCTTAAACATCCATTAGCAATGAGATGACATCTTCTTAAACACCCATTAACAATGAGATGCCATCTTATTAAATACCCATTAGCAATGAGATGACATCTTCTTAAACACCCATTAGCAATGAGATGACATCTTCTTAAACACCCATTAGCAATGAGATAACATCTTCTTAAACACCCATTAACAATGAGATGCCATCTTAAACACCCATTAACAATGAGATGTCATCTTCTTAAACACCCATTAACATTGAGATGCCATCTTAAACACCCATTAACAATGAGATGCCATATTCTTAAACACCCATTAACAATGAGATGCCATCTTAAACACCCATTAGCAATGAGATGCCATCTTCTTAAACAATTTTTAGAAAACTCATTAAATATGATCTAGGGCAACAGCTGAAACAAGTTTGTTCAAGAGAACTTGATTGGCCAAATAGTTCGGCGGCCATCTTGGATGACCTAGTATTTTCGAAAACTACTTCTCCAGAACCGCTGGAAGGATCAGGCTGAAATTTGGGAGATTTTATTAGGGCCTAATAAAATTTGTTCAAGTGAAGTTGATCCATCAAAAATATGGCTGCCGTGGCCCAATCAAAATGTAGCATGTTTGGTGGCCATATTGAATCTTTTTTATTTTGACGAATCTTGAAGCCGAAATTGGTTTTATATATGTGTTTGGGCATTCTGATTTCAGATTTGCCATTTTCGAAACTGTCGGATAAACGTTTTAGCGGCCATCATGGATCATTTTCCAACTAGTAACTCCCATGTACTAAAGCAATTGGACATTTCAAGTGTATTTGGCAGAAAACATACTTAGGGCATAGAGATACACGTTTGTTCAAATGAAGCTGGTCTGTAATTTGCCTGGCGGCCATCCTGGAGTTTTGAAATGCCTTTAAAAATCTTCTTTTCCGAATCCGCATGGGGGATTAATTCAAAACTCATGACAGGTTATTTACGGAAACAGCTGAATCCAGTTTGTTCAATGGAACTTGATTGCCTAATGCTTTAGCACTCATCTTGGATGACCTGGTTTTCATGAAAACAACTTGGTATCCAGAATCGCTGAACGGATTGGGCCGAAATTTGGGAGATATGATAAGGGACTAATGGCCTTTAAGTTTTGTTCAAAAGTATTTGATACATAAAGAAACATGGCTTCTATTTTCTTGTTATAATTCTGCTCAACTCTGTAGGGTTCTACTTATTGTTGATGACCTTTCTGATTGAAATGCCTGTGGCGCAGGTGAGCGATACAGGCCCATTGGGCCTCTTGTTTAAATATATTGTCCAGTTCCTCTGAGCAGTCAGTCCTTTATCATTTGTTATTGGTAATGTGGAAGTAAGCATATTGCAAGTGACTATTGATAACGTTCTTGGACAACTACAAATGGTGACCGTTAAACTAAATGACGCCAGCAGTGCCCAAGACAAAATCTTTCATAGCCTGGGGAGATTACATAATATAGAAATGTACATGCAAAGTTTTAGTGGTTCGATTCATAAGATGGACCAGAGGTGTGTGGTCTTGAGCACAGGACTGTGGCGACCGAAGCAATTACACGATCAGCGGCCGGCTCTACAGAGGCACTGAAAACTAAAATCTGCCATTTGATAAGCGAAAATGAAGGCTTCAGATCGCAATCAAACGAAATCATGGACCTGAATAATTGACCACGAAAACCATTCTATGTACTATTAGTTGCACCAGTGTTTTGGCGGGGGTACAGGTTGTTACCACACGCGCAAATTTTGTATTTCCCGAGCGCAGGCGGTGGGGGGTGAGGGAATATATTTGTTTTCACGTGTGGCAACAACCTGTAGCCATGTCCCCCCCCCCCCCCCCCCCCCCCGCCAAAACATTGGTGTAACGAATTTATTACCCCTCAGACGTCAGCGAGAGAGAGAGAGAGAGAGAGAGAGAGAGAGAGAGAGAGAGAGAGAGAGAGAGAGAGAGGGAGAGAGAGAGAGCGCGCGCGAGAGAGAGAGAGAGAAAGAGAGAGTCCATCAACACTTATGACGTCACGACCTTCGTCAATGGCTATTGATACGTCATAATTAATCCGCGCATTAAGACAAAAACACGATGTTCACGCGGGGGATACCGTGTAGTATTGCCCTCGCCTAAGGGAAATACCAGATCATACGTCACTGATCTTAACCAATCAAATAACCGCATATGGCCATGTATCATTACTGAGGGGTAATAATAAATTGTATTACCCATCACTAATCGTAACAACCTGTACACCCGCCAAAACACTGGTGCAACTAATATTATTACCACTCACTAATGTCACATGACCATATACTATAATATTATGAGATGGTCATGACGTCATATGTGCTGATGGATTCTGAAAATTACGTCAAAGTGTTGAAAATTGGAAACATTTAAGTTACGATAAAACTTTCTATACACCCCCCACCCCCCGCCACGAGCCAGCCCACAACACCCCCTCCCCCAACCACCAGCCAAACCCCCACCCACCCCCATCCTATCTCTCTCTCTCAATCTCTCACTGACGTCTGAGGGGTAATAAATTCGTTACACCAGTGTTTTGGCGGGGGTACAGGGCTACAGGCTGTTAACATACGTGCAAACAAATATATTATACGTTTGCACGTGGCATAACGGCCTGTATCCTCGCCAAAACACTGGTGTAACCAAACGTAATTCTTTACGTTTCAACCAGTATAGTAAAGAATTGCTGTCTCTGCGTTTCGGCTTGGACCGAGGGTGAGCTTGTTTAGTGCATGTTTGCGCAATGCAGAGTGGGTCGGCATTGGTTACCGTGTTGTACACGGCTAAGCTATTGTAGCTATTTAAGTCATTCTAGTGTCAGCCGTCGCAGGGTATACTTCGATTTCTCGTTAATTAGAATCAATACACTTTTTCCAGTTTGTCCAGTGTAGCATATTATTAATATTGTGTAAAATTATTTGGCACTTTTTTAAACATGGAGAGTGATCAATTATCTACAATCGTACATAACGAGGTAGAGAAGGCAGTAGCGTCTAGTTCCAACTAACTTTTAGCCGATTTAGACACCTTGATTACGGCGAGGTTGACAGGAATTCAGGAGGAAATGACACATAATCAGACGGCGATTTCTATGACTCAGATAGAAGCGATCAACGGTTTGAAGTTAACACAGCGGCCAATTTTCGAAAGTAAAGGAAATAAAGAGCAGTTTAAGTTTAATGTGAAAGTGCATAGTGTATTAGAATGTGTGAAAACAAATTTGAATGTGCCGTTAAGCGAGCCGTTTTTGCAACGCTCGAGGGAGGACATAGACAAAGGTATAGATCTAATCCATCACCGACAGAAAATGATCCGTCTCGCTGACCAAAGTGAGGCAGGCTGGAACGTGAACGTCGCGTCTGAATACGAGACAAATGAGCTATCCTGCAACTCTGACGATGAAAGGCGTATTTTTAAGGCCGACGCGCGCTAACAGAAAACTAAAGGAGGCTAAAGCAAAGTCCGGCGACAAACTCGACTCGACGCAAATCAGAGGACGGCTTATCCCGAGTGTGCTCCGGGTGGTATTGGTTCGCAGCAAGGCGGGAGCAGGGCAGGGCCATTGTGAAAGGGCAATTCACCTTTCCAGAGTACCCACCCATCATATGACGTCATAATGAACTGCGTGGTGTGTACAATGACATCATAATGAATGACGTCATGAATGACGTCGATAAGTACGTCACGAACGCATATCTGATGACGGTCTATAGGCTGTTGTACAAATTGTTTGCTTTTACTATTTAATAAATATTCTGTTGAATATTTTGAAAATAATTTGACTAGGCGCTGTTTCTACCTATGTCAGCAACATCACCCAGTCTAATTAGTTACAAAATATTCAACAGCTTCCCTGTATAGTTTTCAGGAAATTGATAGCTAGGGCATTCGGGGATCGATCCGTTCAAACACGGCGAGGTGTGGGTGGAGCTTAGCTAGTGATGGGCGGGGCATAGCTAGAAATGGAAAGGTCCATTGCTTTGCCTGCGGCAAGGTTGGCCATTTCCGGTTCCAGTGTGCTGCCATAACTGCCGCAAATGAAAAGATAAGTAAACTTGAAGTTTTCTCTGATATTTCTATTTTCGATTTAAAGAATCTATTTCAGTCTTTTGATAATTTTGATTGTCAAAATAGCGTCCCCACGAATTCAACAAAGGGGGAAATCAATAATCAATCTATGTCAAACGATGTAATGTTGGGGCAAAATAATGCCAGTCCAGTTGGTCGGTTAAAACATGCTTATGCCTTTAGGAAGGCGGCGGGTACTTGTGCGCATGTACTGAGTATTATTGGAGACGGTTATAAACTGCCATTTTTTGACACACCACCAACTACGTTTTGTAAGAATAATAGGTCCGCATTGGATAACTCTGATGTTGTTGCACGTGAAACTGAAAATTTGCTTAGAAAAGGCTGTATTGTTCAGGTACCCTTTGTTATGAAAGCGGTTAATCCATTGTCAGTGGCTATTAATAGCTCGGGTAAACAACGTTTGGTGTTAGATTGCAGAACAATAGATTAGTTTTTGATGAAATTTAAATTCAAATTGGATAACATAGAGATTGCTAAGCAGCTGTTTAAAAAGGGAGATTATTTGTTTACATTTGATTTGAAATCAACGTATCATCATGTGGAAATTTTTCCAGAGCATAAGCATTTTTGGGATTCGCTTGGAAGCGGGGTCATGAAATGTCTTATGTTTTCTCTGTTTTGACATTTGGCGTTTCTACGGCGGCGTATATTTTTACGAAGACTACTAGAGTTATGGTAGCCTAATGGCGTAGTCGTGGTTTTAGCATGGCTAGAATTCTGGTTAGAAGCTAGAATTCTGGTCTTGGATAGGGTGGAATTATTGTTGAGAATGATCGATTTGATCCGTACATGGACGACGGGTGTGGTGGTGCAGGTACACTGTTGAACGCAGTTGCCATGAGTGACAAAGTACAAATTTGTTTATCGAAATTTGGTTTTCTTATTGCAAATGAAAAATGTCAATGGTCACCTAATAACAAGGTCAATTGGTTAGGTCGTGTATTGGACATGGAAGACGGACACATCTATGTTACTGATAGCAGGGCAGATAGTTTGTTAGAAACAATTAGCATTGAAGCGAAGTCAAGTTGGGACGGTATGATTAAAGTAGATAGCGATGCTTTAAAGGAGCTTATGTTTTGGGTAGAAAATGTGAAATCTCTTAATGGTAAAGGTTTACATGATCCAAAATGGGATTTTCAGCTTATAGCGACGCTTCTGGTCTTGGATATGGTGGAATTATTGTTGAGAATGATCGATTTGATCTGATGGGTCTCTGATCAGTTGACGAACAGAGCAAGAGGTCCACTTGGAGAGAACTCGAGGCAGTTGCTAGAGTTCTGAATGCCAATAGAGGATTTTTGGCGGACAATTTGGTCCAATGGTTTAAGGATAATCAGAATGTGGTAAGAATTCTGGAGGCCGGTAGCAAAGTGACGTATTTGCATGAAATGGCACTAAATATATGTGACCGTTGTCAATGCGCCGGCATAAGGCTAAGGCCTGAATGGATACCTAGAGGGTTAATTGCGTGAGCTGATATGCTGAGTAAAGGCGGCGATTGTGATGACTTGGAGATTTCTGATGAAGCATTTGCTTTTGTGGACTTACAATTTGGTCCACATACTAAGGGTATTGACGCACTTGCATAGTCCTGGAAGGGAGAAAATAATTGGTTAGTACCTCCGCCACGGTTGGCCACGCTCGTAGTGCAGAAGCTTGAAGCGGAGTCTTCTTACGGAATATTGGTAGTACCAGATTGAAGTTCTGCACCCTTTTGGCCTTATTTGTTTAGCAGCCAAGGCCGATTTCACAAATTTGTACAAGGGTGCATTGCATTAAATGATAATGATACCATCATTAATGGCAGAGGTAATAATGGAGTTAACGGGAAGAAGAAAATTCCTTTTAGCATTTTAACTATCAGTATTTCATTTTCGTAAATGTTTTACAGGGCGGTTGCGGTAGATTATTTTGACAATATATTTGTTTTGTTGACAGGCTTGAATTTGGTTGACCGCGTAGAGAACAGTATTGGTCAAGGCGACGCTGAGTTACGGAGGCTGGGAGCAATTCTTCCAGGCATTCTGGTTTTATCACGAGTCGACAATACAAACAAGAAACATTGGGTTTTTTTATTTCGCTAAGTGGCAGCAATTAGCCAAGGACAGAGGTTTCCCGTCGGCTTTGCCAGGTAATTCAAATTCATGTGGCATTTTATTTAACAAGCTTGGTTGATAGTAAGGCGTCATTCGCTGTCATTTTCGCCACACTTTATGTGATCAAGTGGGCGCACAATATGGCGGGTGAAACTGATCTAACCAATCACCCGTTTGTCGTAAATAAAAAAATTGGAAAGTGCCAAAGGGACTTGTACTTCTAAGGTCGGCAAAAAGGACCATGTAAATAGTGGACATTTACTTGAATTGTGACAAAGGTACCAGAACACCAATGATTTATTTATTGTAAGGGACCTAACAATGATTGTGTTATGTTTTGTGGATTTTTTAGGTTTAACGAAATGATAAATTTACGATGTCCTGATCTGTCAATGCTGGGCAGTCACATGTCCGTTCATGTTTTGAAGAGTAAAACTGATCAGTACAGACAAGGTAGTCACGTGGGTATTTCAAAATTAGATTCTATCTCGTCTCCTTATAGAATGCCCTCCCGTTATATAGAGTTAGCCCGCATAGATCTATCTTCTGATATGTTTTTATTTCATGCAATTATTCGCTCCAAATAATTATGCAAGTTATCCTAGGGAGGCTGAAAGAGGGTGAAAACCACGCCAATTTTGGCATTCATTCATTACGCGCTGAAGGCGCTACTGCAGATGCAAACGCAAAAGTTGCGGATCATTGCTGGAAGAGGCATGGTATGTGGCGGATCGTTGCTGGAAGAGGCATGGTAGGTGGCGGATCATTGCTGGAAGAGACATGGTAGGTGGCGGATCATTGCTGGAAGAGGCATGGTATGTGGCGGATCATTGCTGGAAGAGGCATTGTATGTGGCGGATCATTGCTGGAAGAGACATGGTAGGTGGCGGATCATTGCTGGAAGAGGCATGGTATGTGGCGGATCATTGCTGGAAGAGACATGATATGTGGCGGATCATTGCTGGAAGAGACATGGTAGGTGGCGGATCATTGCTGGAAGAGGCATGTTATGTGGTGGATCATTGCTGGAAGAGCCATGGTAGGTGGTGGATCATTGCTGGAAGAGGCATGGTATGTGGCGGATCATTGCTGGAAGAGGCATTGTATGTGGCGGATCATTGCTGGAAGAGACATGGTAGGTGGCGGATCATTGCTGGAAGAGGCATGGTATGTTGCGGAACATTGCTGGAAGAGGCATGGTATGCGGCGGATCATTGCTGGAAGAGGCATGGTAGGTGGCGGATCATTGCTGGAAGAGGCATGGTATGTGGCGGATCATTGCTGGAAGAGGCATGGTATGTGGCGGATCATTGCTGGAAGAGGCATGGTGGAGCATGGTATGTGGCGGATCATTGCTGGAAGAGGCATGGTATGTGGCGGAGCGAATCTGCCAAAGATGGCTATGTAGCCGATTCCATGGAAAATCTATTAGGGGTGAGTCACAACCTCGGTTTATGGCATTAACATGTATTATATTAGTTGTACATTAATTAAGGTAAAATATTGTTCTTGTTTATATCGTTTGTGTCCTGTTCACGAGGATGTGAATGTTTTTAATGAGTTAGTTTCAAAATCTTCTGTAGCCTATAGATTTTTCAATTTTGATAGATAAAGGAAACGGATTTTTTCTATTATTCTCGTTAATACCTGTAGAAATTGATTCTGTTTGAAACACATATTAATGATAGTTCGGTTTCTCCTTCATTGTTTTTTCTACGGCGGCTGACGAAGTAGGCAAAATGATAATTTTGGTTGTCTGTCCATTGGTATGGAGTACAGAAGAGATATGTAATGCTTTACGTTTCGACCAGTATAGTAAAGAATTGCTGTCTCTGCGTTCGGCTTGGACCAAGGGCGAGCGTGTTTAGTGCATGTTTGCGCAATGCAGTGGGTTGGCAGTGGTTACCGTGTTGTACACGGCTAAGCTATTGTAGCTGTTTAAGTCATTCTAGTGTCAGGCGTCGCAGGGTGTACTTCGATTTCTCGTGATTTTTTAATTATTATTATCATTTTTATTATTACTATTATTATTATTATTATTATTATTATTATTATTATTATTATTATTATTATAGGTGTTAGGTTATTATGGTTGTGTGTTTCTGGAGCATATGCTACGCGTTGATTTGTGTGCCTATGTTTTTCAGGATGGAGTCCTGGCATTAGGATGTAGTCTGTCATCCTACCGGAAGTGTACTAAGAATTGCTACATATACAGGTTTCCGGAAACAGTTTTTCCTGGGCGTCTAGTTACACTGGTGATGGTTTTTTGGTTACATTTGTAACCAGTATTTCCTTTGAAATAAAATGCGGCTACGGCGGCTGACTAAGTAGGCAAGCTGATAGTTTTGGTTGTCTGTCCATAGGTATGGAGTATAGAAGAAACTAATATTTCTGGGTTTAAAAGAAAACGAAGCGAAGACGTATACAGTTTTCTGAAACAATTTCTTTTAAATGGGTTGAAAACTGACGATTGCATTAATTTCCAGAACACCAATCGACTCGGAAGAGCAACAACTAATTCTGATTAGCATCGACCAATAAACGCGAGATTTACATATTATAAAGATTACGAGCGAGTACGTTTTGCCGGTTATGAACAATTACGCTGTTCTCCATACTGCATAGTGCAGAAATATCCACTAGAGATATGCGAGCAGTGTAACGTACGCATACCAACAACGATGCAAGCGCGAAGACAAAACCGGACAGCCAAACTCGTATACAACCGGCTCTTTATTGACGGGTAAATATATGGCCCGCGAGAAAATGTAGCGCACTGTGAGATACGATCAGACATATACAATCAGCATCGAAACTCTTCAGATATCAGCTGACAGCCCACAGGTGACGCCACAGGCGATGCATGGCCACCTTTACGATAGTTGCATAATTCTATTGCACGACATCAAGAGATGATTCGCCCGCAGACGAATGCATATGATGAACGCGGGGATACCCGTCACGTCAATTTACGTGGGTGTCATGACAGATTAGTTATCCCAGCGCGGTTAATGAGACTAAACCCGTATTCACCGCGCAGATAATTGAAGCACTGCAATATAAATACATCTTTTTTCTAGAAGCATCACCAGCACCACAACCACCACCACCACCACCATCACCACTACCACCGCCACCACTACCACTACCACCACCACCACCAACACCACCACCACCACCACCACCACCACCAACACCACCACCACCACCACCACCACCACCACCACCACCAACAACAACAAAAACAACAACAATCTTGTACGTACGCATGCTGATATAAACAAGAAACACGATAACCGTCACTATTGTAAATATTTATGTGAAAATACTGTCCACCTCTACCACTAGCACTGGAACTACTGCTACTGCTACTGCCGCTACTGATGTTACTACTACTACTACTACTACTACTACTACTACTACTACTACTACTACTACTACTACTACTACTACTACTACTACTACTACTACTGCTGCTGCTTCTACTACTACTACTACTACTACTACTACTGCTGCTGCTGCTGCTGCTGCTGCTGCTGCTGCTGTTACTACTACTACTGCTGCTGCTGTTACTACTACTACTACTACTACTACTACTACTACTACTACTACTACTACTACTACTACTACTACTACTACTCCTGCTGCTGCTGCTGCTGCTGTTGCTGTTACTACTCCTTTAAAAAGGCTTGCAAACCCCCAGAAAAAAACTGGTGAACAGGTAAGCCTGATTAATATTACACCAAAACAAATAATAAATAACATATCTAACTAACGAGCATTAATACAATCTATAAATACATACCACTTAAATGGTATAGATACAAAACAATAAGCTGATAACGATCTGATAGCAAAACAAAACTTAACACATGCATTACTATTCAATCCAGGTGTGGTAGTTGGCCTGTGAGGTGAGTGCAACTGTCCAACAATTGAAAAGTGACTCGTCAATCAGTGACAAATAAGTCAATCATTGACACCAGTGGGATGATTCGTTAAAGATCAGCGGGCGTAGTCGCATTTGGATAGTATAACACACATAGTCGGCAGGAAAATTACAGAAAAATAGATGGTGCTCTTGTTTGCATTTTCGATTTACTTTATTGTAAGGTTTTGTAAATTACTATTCAATCCAGGTGTGGTCGTATGCCCGTGTGGCGAGTGCAACTGTCCAACAATTGAAAAGTGACTCGTCAATCAATGACAAATAAGTTAATCATTGACGCCAGTGGGCTGATTCTTTAAAGATCAGCGGGTGTAGTAGCATTTGAGTGTTATAACACATATAGTCGGCAGGAAAATTACAGAAAAATAGATGGCGCTCTTGTCTACATTTTCGATTTACTTGGTTTTGTAAATTACTCGCGAACAAATAACTCTATAAAACCCTGTGCAAGTTTCTAAAACTACCCGGGACCATGTTATAATCCAATGGCAACTTACTTTATCGATTGATTATTAAATTACCCCAGTCTGTTTATTTGTTAACATGACTTATTAAACATAACAACCTCAAAATGCAGACTAAAATGAATTACAAGACACAGATTAAGTAAAAGACACAGATAAAACAGTTGTAGTAATTGAATGATTTGCGCTAGTGCAGGCTCATTTATTTTTATAGTCCCAACTTTATTGAATACCTCTTCTTTACCGTGTTGTTTTAATCTAAAATATTTGCAAGGAATATGATTCAGCAGCAATGAACGAAATATTGCCTTTATTGCTCTATTGTGATTGCCCAATAGATGGAGTTTTCGTCTGCGCACACCAATGTTTCCAAATGGCCCAAACACCTATGGTTAGCATTGTTATTAAAATAGTCTTATCAGACTTTACGATATTTACACCGCTTGATCCAAATTCTCTAAATAAGACTACATGCGTTTCTAGAACAATGGGCTTCGCTCCAAATTGTGCCAAGATTTGGATAATATACTCCCAAAATTGTGACGATATTGGACGTTCTGCAAATAAATGCTCGATTGTTTCCTCGTCTGGTTGACACAAGAAACACCTATCAGAAGTCGTTATATTGCACTTGTATGTCAAGTGTCCCACCCATAGCCGTCGATGTAGTAATCGCCGCAATAAATCACAAGCCATATTTGGTATGTATGGAGAATGTAAGATTTTCCATACAGTTTTCCAACTGGATGGTTTATAGCTTGAGTCATCCCATCTCCTAATTGCTATGGGAGGTGTTACTTGTTTTCGTCTCATAACGTTGTACCATTCCTTGGATCTCATTTCGTATTTTAACATCTCATCATCAAGAACTAGTGCAGGTTGCGGAGTCAAACTATTATGATTTACATTTGGCAGACGAAACCATTCAATTGGTACAGCATGTTTTATTTTATTTAGTAACCGCTGGACATCTATATGCCTCATATGTGTTTTCAAAGCTACTTCTTGCATTGGAATCCATCTACGTGTTTGGGCGTGTATCATATCAGACAAACGTTAAATGCTATATTTTGCAAAGGACGGTAGATAAAGTACTGCATTGTTATAACATATATTACTATTGCCCCACAATTGCTGTTCTAGTACTTCCTTCCAGCACGTAGGTGGAGGCATGTATCTGTTAAATATTTCTAACTCCTTAACTTGATCTTTAAACACATCTGATATCATTTGGCTGCTCGGAGATGGCTTCTTTGAGGTAAAACACACTCCGCCAGAAATGGTTCTACAATTGTCTCCACGAGAGCGCGTGAAACACATGCCCACGTCGCATCTGATGTAATAAGATCATTCAAAAAATTTTGCCTTAAAGAAACACATTTCACTCTAATATCAATTAAATCAAGTCCTCCTTCTAACCTAGCAATATTGAGAACACGATGGGAAACTAAATGACCCTCTTCTTCCCATATGAATGACAATATCAACTCGTTAACCTCCTTTTCTACATGTTTTGGCATGTATACAACAGATGCTGGTATACCATAGCCCAGATAATACCAAGTTGTTGACAACAAACACTCTAACATAAATTGAAAGACCGCGACGCTTCCAATTTGCTAATATTCTCTTAAGCTTAGATACTCGTTCATCCCAATTTTGTGTTGCATTCGGTTTCCTGCTAAAATAGATGCCCAATTGATTTCAAGTGGCTGGTCATTCCACTCTTTCCGTGGCGCCAAAATTATCATTTGAATTTTCCTTTATTGATTTTCAAACTAGACGCATTTTGCAAATTTTCTAGTACTTGGTTTAAAATTGTGAAATCATTGTTTGAACTAGCAAACACAGTTGTGTCATCAGCATATTGTGACAGCTTAAGTGGTCTTTCTATGCCACGACTACATATGCCTTGAAAGTTATTATTTTGCCTCAATACTATGCCAAGGGATTCCAACACAATAACAAATAATAATGGCGATAGGGAACACCCCTGTCTAACACCACATTCTAAGACAATTTCTCTGGATAATTGACTGGTTATAAAATAGCCACTCTTGGTATCCATATATAAAATCTTAACCCATTTAATAAAGTTTGTGCCTAACCCAAACGATTGCAAAGAATTAAAAAGAAAATCCCATTCCACACGGTCAAATGCCTTTTCATTGTCCAAGGCAATCGCAGCTGAAGGTATGCCATCCTTCTCAACCAATTGTATAAGTTCTCTTATTAACATGGTATTGGTTAAAATTGTCCTCCTAGGTACAGCACATGTCTGCTCTGTTCCAATAATTTCTCCTAAAACACTACCAAGTTTCAATGCTAGTGCCCTGGATATTATATTGTAGTCTACACATGGTAGAGAAATTGGTTTGTAAATCTGAATTAGACGTCTGTCATCTCATTTATATATTGGCCTTACGTATGCCCTAGCCATAGTTGGTGGTAAATTCTCACAAATTTCAGTGGCTAACTCTTCCATTATTGGACCTACAAGGTGCCAAAAGGTTTGGTAAAATTCAACTGGAAGGCCATCACACCTAGGTGAATTTTTTAGTTTCATACCTTTAAGGGATTTAGTTAAATCTTCTAGTGTTAAGGGTTGATCACAGAATTCACTGCCTGTGTCTGACACTTTTTTGTCTATATTTGCTAGCAAATCAAATTTTGCATCTTCGTCAATTCCCTCTGACTTGTACAATGACTCACAGTAATTGCATACAATAGTACTCATTTCATTGTTGGTAAAGATGGTTAAACCCTCCGGCATGTTTAGTGAGCACATCACCTTATCTATTGCCCATGCTTTTTCCAATATGCAAAAATATCGGGTTGGCTTTTCCCCTACTGCTTGCATCTGAGCTCTTGCTCTAATTTTTGCGTCCTCAAACTCATATTGTTCTATATCTCTTATTTTACTTTTAATTTTAACCAGTAATTCATAATAATTATCTTCACCATTATTTACTTTAGCATTAATTTTCATCAGTGATTGATGAAGTGTTTTCTTGCGTTTGCGTATTTTCCGTGCTTTTCTAATAGCATACTGTCGGGAAACATACTTTAAATCCAGTTTTACATCCTCCCACCATTGCAATGTGCTCTTATACGACGCTTTCCTATTAATCCAATGCTGCCAACAACTCTCTATATTATTCTTATAAAATTCTTCTCCCAACAGTGTTGTGTTGAATTTCCAAAACCCAACCTCTTTTGTAACCCAGTCAGCATTGACAATAGTTGCACAAACCATGTTGTGATCTGAGAATGCGACTGGTTTAATATTAACATCTCTCCAGTACCCTGTCAACAAACTATTCACATACATGCTGTCGATCCATGAACCAACTTTACCATCTGCCAAAAAACATATAAGATCTTTACCGGGCGGTTTTGATATTCTATAGGTGTCAACTAAATTTTCATTATCACATATTTGTTTTAAAACATATGTAAGGGAGTAAACGATCTTTAACTAATTATAATAATGGATCCACAATCCTAAGGCAAAATGGCCAAATGTCAATGTAGGGCATTATAAATTGGAGAATTGAAAACAATCTCTAAAAGAAATATTTAAGCAATCACGTGATTGATGTTCTTACTTTTCAGGAGATGGACTGGAATACTAGATGGAAGAGTATCGATCGCCCAACCGAGGGAAATTTACGTCATCCCTACCCGCCTAAATGCAATGGATTGTCGAGATAGTGCTAACAAGAACTTCACTCAAGTCAAAATTGAAGAACTACAAAAAAATGTTTATTCATTTACAGTTTGTGACAGACATACTCATCATTCATGTAGAAAGTCGATTTTGCATTATATTATATTCATAAACAAATACATCAGCAAAAATAAACATGCTTATATTAATAACTACCGGTAAAGTAGCAACAGTGGGTTTATAACTAAGACGGACCATGGCAGATTTGTATCTAAACCTCTGAAGAAACAATTGTTCTAGGTGTCATTATATGTGGGTTAAGCCCAACATTCCTAACCTAACATGATATTCATAATCATGAATTCGAGTACTGAATCTCTACCTAAAACCAAACCCCTTATTAGGCATAAAGGAAATAAAACAATGATTAAATAAATGCTTAATATCAGGTGAACGAGTATAAATATATACAGACAGTTTCCCAATGCTATCACTGGCATCTAAATATTTCTTCAATCCCAAAAAAATACAGTCTCAATCTGAATATCAAATGAATATAAGATCCTTATCAGAAACTATCTACCGCTTGACTAATGCTAACTATATTTACTCAACATCTGAATATATTTTCCATCTCCACATCCTTTCATAACCATCACTGACAATGTATTTCGAGAAATCATTCCAGAATATTACTATTCCAAAATAAATATCATTTTAGAATGATTTCAGGAAAATACAATTTCAGCTTGAATACCGAATGGATGAGACCATTGACATATTGAAAAACATTGGTTTTCATAGATTACATTTCATAAAACGCAGAGTATTTCTCCACAACCATCAGCAGGCATGCGATATCAGAATTGACAACTTATTGATATGTTATAATAATTAATATGACGTCAGCTGTATAATGACCTCATGAAAGATAGGATGCCATGTTAGAAGTAATGGACTATTGGAATTTACAAAAAGATTGTTATGACGTAATAATTGATATGACGTCAGTCGTATAATGACCTCATGAAAGATATGATGTCATGTTAGAAGTAATGGACTATAGGAATTTACAAAAAAGATTGTTATGACCTCTGCAGTCATGTGATATCGGAATTTACAAAATATTTATATGACATAATAATTGACGTCAGTCGTATAATGACCTCATGAAAGATATATGAATACCACCCCAAACACGTCATCCATCACTGACGTCACAAATCTGCGATGACATCATTCATCATCACATGAATACAAATAATATTTTGGATACCATCCCGAATCCATATGACGTCACATCCTAATCACATGATGTCACAATCCTATTTCCTATAACCCCTAAGGCTTCTAACGGTGTCTGAATTGTATGTTTATTCATGAAAGTGTCCTATGATTTGATTAAGTTTCCACATTAGAACACATTTAGAAGCTTAAATGCCAATATGTTCTCATTCAGCTCCATAAAGACAGAACCTAATTGTCTTTGTCGAATATACATACGTTTCCCAAAATGGGAAAACTTGAACCAAGTTTTCTGTTGAATATTAAGGTCCTAAACGTGTAGTAACTTAGCTACGTATAAAAGGTTACTCACCCAACAGAGGTCTCGAATCGGCCCGTGGAACCAGCGGCAGATATGCGCAGTTCAAGTTCCAAGGTACGACTGCCGAGCGTCCGTAGCAACGGCGGGAATCAGCTAGCCCGGCAGCTGCGAAACACGAACTCCGGGATTGCGGGATACCTCCAGCATCACACTCTCCCCCGTTTTAAAAATATGAACTGCGAGCTCAGACAAGGTTAAAATTTCTTTTAAAATTTGTCTTCTAAATTTAACAATAAATTAAATCAGACTATGTCCCTCTATTGTATGTAACAAGTACATATAGGCATTGCCGCTCAGCTGTTAACGGTAGAATTAGAATCAACCGCACGTAAAAAAAAGAATTTGATCATAGTAGGTGTCGAACCATCCAGAAAGAATGAGCAGCTAATGATAAAACAGATAGATAGCTCAACAGCCGCCGGACGCGGGCCATCCTTACAGATTTTAAAATAGCATAGCATCCTAACTAAAATTAAGGACAGTGGTTTTCCACCATAGCAGAAAACCGACAGAATTGACGGAATTGCCGAATCGATAAAGTAATAAAAATAATCTCACATGAATTTAGTGGAAGTGTTATCTGAAATTAACATATGTTAGATTCGAGGAAAACATATGAATATTGCATATTTTTAATTTTAGTGAACATTTTTAACCTTAACATTTCTGATATACCTCTTATATAATTGAACGGATACGAATCCACAAATTTAGGAAATCCGGAAAGCCACTATCCCTATCACAATAAAGATATCTGAATGCAGCTAAACCGGAACGGATAATACAGTAGAAGCATATGAATTTGCGCTATGACTAACGCGTCAATTACTTCGCGCATTATGAAGTGGTAAGCGCAAGAAATGCATCTGCACGATTTATGCAGTCTTTGCTAAATGCATATTATAAATATGCTGTCATATGCAGGACTTCTGCATTATAGAATAAAGCACATTATAAATATGCATGAGTAGTAGAACCGGAGTCAAAATGATACCCCCCCCCGCCACCCTCAACTGGAGGCCGTTCAGCGATCCGTGGGCCCCACCGCCCTCTCAATCCATGGGGGCATAGGAATTTGAGACATGTGATCATTTCTCCCGGACATCGCTGGACCCTACCTGTCGGGAGAACCTCCTCAGGATACCGGCCAATGGCCGGCCTTTCTCTATTCTGTGTAAGCTCAGACAAACACGTAGTCTCTGCCAAAGTCGCATCGGCATGATGGGACTACCCATAGAGGCTTCCATCTATCTTGACAACGCTCACCTAGGGAGGAGGCTAAAGTGGTTAGCATGTGAACCACGGCAGACTCTGGCATGTTCACATGTTACGAAGAGAATCTGGTGCTGAGCAGGGGTCTCCGGCAGACAACCAAGGCCTACCCTCTCCACCCCATAGAAGTGGCAGACAGACTCGATCTCTTTACGTGGGTGAAAGCGGTCGTAAATGTTTCTCCGCAAGTGGTCGACCCAAGGATTGTACTGGGGGTCATCCAGGAAGTGGGCCCACTTGGCATCCAATATCATGGCAGTCTCAGCGCCCTGTGCCACTGCTGTAGACGCCAGCACGAGCAGTACGATGAGAAGCATGGCTATATATGAAGAGTTAAACTGAACAGAGTGACCCCCTCGAGAAATATCTGTGCCAGATCGGGCCCTGCTCCATCCGGTTCGATAGCTGCTTCACTTTGCGCCGGCTAAGAAACGTAGCTCTAGGACTATATGAGTCGTTTGCGGGCTAGTGAGTCCCACTTGCTGAAGCAGTTTAACAGCACCCTTGGCTTTGGTGGTATGTGACACCCCATCTACCCGTAGGATGTCCTCCTGGAGGTTAACAGCTTCTTCTGGGCCATCGAATGGACGCCGCAGCAGGAGCTTTACACCAGTAACCCCGATCCGGTTCCCCCACTCTCGTTAAGGAGACACCTTCACCTATGTAGGTGAGGAATGATGATCCCCGATTGTAGAGCTTTCGAACTGTCCCATCCTTTTTCGCAACAGTGGGGAGGGGAGTAACCTCCATGTCAATGAGTGCTGGAGGCCTATATAGGGGCAGCCATGTTTGCCAGTCACCCCCAGGTCCAGCGCGGTACCACACTTCATTCTTCTCAAAGATGAACTGCAGGTTTTTTGCCAGGGTCAATAGCAGGCCATCACGGGCCATCGGCGGGGCACCGCTCGAATAGGGTTTGACCAGATGAAAGCTGAGGTCGCTATTTAGGGTATTGATGTCTGCCACCTCTGTATCCGAGAGCTCAATCAACGGCTCGAGGATGTACTTCATCTTCGGGAAATCGTACCGAAACATGATCTTGTGGCCATTTATGTTGCGGCCCAGGCGCCCTTTCGACACAATGGTGTGGATGGAGAATGCCTACCTTTGAGCTTGCTTCATACTGTAGGGTGAAAGGCTTGCCATCACTCGCTTCCACCTTGGCAGTATCAACTGCGTCCACATCTGCAAGGTCAACAAGACCAGTCGAGTGAGCAAATATGGGTTCCATAGCACGCTATAAAAGGGGTTTAAACGAGACATATAACCATGCCGATTGTCCGACTGCTGCTCTCTGGTGGTGAGAACATAATCTCACCCTCTCTAGAGGGGAGACGGGTGGTACAGTACCGTGTAGAATGGGTCCTCTTCGAGGTGCCCCAGCGGGGCACAACATACATATACACCGATGTGCTGCATCAAGCTCCGGGCAGTGCACACAGCAGCTAACTGGTAGAAGTCGGCCGGGACGTGATAGAGTATCTCCCAGGTGCCAACAGCAACCTATGGAAAGCTATCAGTCCTAGGCTATTCACACCTGTAAATCACCTGTTTGACAGCCCCTCCATTAACATATACGCCAGCATGGATGGGATATCGGACGCCCATTTAGAGTTTACACTCTTATTACTCATTGACCTGACGACAACATGATATCATACCAGCAATATCTGGCCTTGGCCGAGATGATGAACCCGATAGAGGATTGCCCCTTCATAACCCCTGCACAGATAAAGGGTTTAAACGAACAGATGCCCGCACAGCAACAGATCTGTCAACAAGAAGGAGAGCGCCTACAGCGAGAGAACTGGTATCAACAGAACGCACGCAGGGCATGGAGGGACAGGGAAAATTTCCGATACTGGCAGGCCCTCCTGGAGGAGAGTAAGCGGGTTGCAGGAGTCTTGACAGACGACGATCGGCCAGGTGTCTTCTTAGACGAGGATGAGCCAGAGGTCATACAGTGGGAAGAGGAGACACGGAAGTGTAAGATCAAGAAAGCCATCCAGCGGTGGACCTACTATCTTGGTGATAAGGTGAAGTTCCAGATGTCACATCTCAGAAAGCTACTGGCACCCGACATAGTGCTGGATGACCACGTTCTAAGAGCCATCTGTCTCAAGACCAAAAAGCTGGTACGGTTAGCCAGGCTCTCCAAAATGAACCCTTCTATGACTCATAAGCAGATTCTGCAGGTGATACCGGTTTAAGCCTCCAGGTATACTATGGCAAAATCAGAGTGGCGGAAGCAACCATAACTATACCCCTCCCTGACTGCTGACGAGGGTGATACCATCCACGGCTGGCGACTCCATCATATAGATACCATCACGCAGAATCTCGTCCATGAGGCAGAAAAGTATGGCAGAATGCGCAGTCGATATAAGACAGCCTGCAACGTCCTTGTGCTTACAACCACTGCTGCGGGTATGATTGGAGCCGGTGCTGGTGTGGCAGCTGTGGCCACTCTCGCTACAGGGGTGGGTGCCCTCGTCGCCATCCCTCTGGGTGGCGTGACACTAGCCGCCACTGTCTTGGCCACGGGCTTGGGAGTGGGACAGCGGCAGATCACAAGGAGGTTGGAGAAGCATGCTAAGTACGTGACACTAGCACAGAGTATGCTATGGACTATTGACGAGTCTGTCAGCAAAGCTCTCGAGGATGGCCAGGTCACCGATGAAGAGTACCACCATATACTGAAGGTCCAAGCCCTGTACCGCACTGCGAAACCTAAAGTGCGACAGCAATACCTCAAAGGCTCCAGTGGGCGGGTTGATATGGAGGAGTTAAAAAACGAGATGTTACGGCGAGGTCACCTCGCCAGTCTCTGGAGCCGAGACGACTACAAATAATGGCTGCGGTAGCTTTAAGAACACCAGTATAGATGGCCTTCCCAGAGCCGAAGCCAACCGTCCCTCCTGGGTACACCATATTCTGGTACTCCTGAAGCTGTGCTTTTCGCCAGCTGTCTCAGATTCCACGTGTACTTCACTGTGTGACGAATCCCCCATGAGCTGGGTGCAAGCCTCCCTGATACAAACGACTTCGACAGTCATAGCGTCTCAGCGGCCAGCAGACTACAGAGAGAGTTCAGAGCTCAACCAGACTATATGTGGCATGGCGGCGACAACAGCGGTCTAGGGGTTATGTACGGTGACCCGAGACGTGACTACTCAGGATTCCCCTCTCAAACACCCCGACGAGTAGGTCGTCGGAAGACAGCGACATTCTCGTTCGATCCCGACTCCGATCCTGGAGCGATAGTGCAAAATATGCACATCACCGGAATCAGGCAGGACTACCCAGATGTGTGGAAGTACTTTGTTCCACACACCACCTCAGGCCTCACACCAGCGGGGCTCGTTCGGATCAACCAGTCCCTGGAAGCACTGTGCTACTGTCTCCTTACAGCGCAGACCCAGCTGCGTCATTCCATAGATGGTGTCAGCGGAGCAGAGGTCCAGGCCATGTTCATCAGTCTCGTTGAGGATATGATCATTGTGGCAGATCCCAGCAGTCTTATTGCTAAGTTCCAGCAGGGGTTGCAGAAGGCCCGTCGCAAACTTGACTTTGCTCTTTCACCACACCTACGGTTGATTCTGAGCAACATGATCGTGAACATCGAGGACCTCCAAGTCAGGGACTATAACAACATGATAGTTGAGGGGAGTTCCCGCGGTGTCCACTTCGGTTTCAACACGGATATCAATCAACACACCTACACGTAATACGGGCCATACAGTCGTTCCGACCCTGACACTGTAGCCAGTCGACACGCCGCTTCCCATGGCAGCGCCAACCCCGCCACTGCAGCCAGTCGACACGACACCGCGTCCCGTGGCAGCTCGACGAGTGGTGTCAGGCCAGCTATCGTGGTGCTCGGGATCAGCCTACTCCGCCGCTAGCAAATCAGCTATAGGACTATCCTGACTCTCGTCAGTAGCGGTGGGGACCACGGTGAGACACTGAGCCAGCTTGGCCTGCCCTACAGCCCCTATACACGCTGCCAACATGCACATCCGAGGGCTGGAGGGTTCCACAGCGCATCCTTTTTCCAGCTTGTAGTATCGCAGAGCCTAGTTCAGCTCTGAGTCAGGTGACGCCATGGAGGTCTGCAACTGCTGGAACACATCTGACAGATACTCCCGATCCTTATAGAAACCTTTAGTTCGCAGAAGCTGCTTGACGATACTCCCACCCATGATAAGGTATTCGAGGAAGCAGATCTGCCCCATACCAAATCCTAGATAGAGGGTCACAGCTGTCAGCTCCTCTGTCAGCTCAGCACCAGATAGCTGAGCGAGCTCATCTGGCGTATTCTTCTTATAGGCCTTCAGCTCCCTCTGGAAGACCTCATAGTACTTCTCGCATAGCGCAGACATGTTTAAGATGACTCAATAGAGAGATGAATATTCCTGAGTAGCAACCCAAATACCTGGCAGATGCAGACTCGGAAGATCTTATTAGCTCACTCGACAGGGAACACAGGCGTTTAACTGTGTTGTATACTCAGGGTTTAAACAATGACGTCAATGGTACAGATCGTGAAGCAACTGCCCGAGAGCCAGGTGAGTCTTCAGAAGGTGGAGATCCTGCTGCGAACCAAGACACAGAAGTTACTGACACAGGCTAAACCTCTGGCAGTCCATGTCACCAGTAACGTGGCAGCGAACATGGCTGTGGTGAAGATGGCAGGGGGAAATGAGGTTCTTCCTGCCTCCACTGCAGCTGTCCTCGCTACCGTGATGAGTGGGGTGGCCGGCCACTGTCTCGAAATAACTCACCCCATCCCAAAGATCGCCCTCAGTGCTGCCGCCTACACTGCCGCCGCCAAGATCATGGGTGAACGTGTTACACTAATGGAGGCCGCGGTTCTAGGGCTAGCAACGAGTGCAATGGCTGAGATCATCGTCGCCTACGTTTAAATACTCTGAATAGTGAGAGATGGATGATGAGACCCCTGCAGCATATGAGGTTTGGCATGCCGGAGGGTGTTGTATAGCCCATAGTCGAGCACGTGGCCTGAGGATTGCCAATGCCCAGGAATGGTGGACCGCCCACAAGGCGTGCCCCTGCAGAGAGGGCCAGTACCCTGAGCATTGCTACCTATTCCCTTGGCCAACTGCGTGGTGCTCCTATGCCCTATGAATCTCAGGGTAGGCACCATCGGCCTGAGCAATATCACGGTCGATGGTAAAAAAGGTGCTACCGACAGCCTCCAGCTACCAGAGGTGAAGAAGTAAGGGTTTTTGGTTTGCCGTTTAAGCTCACATAATAGTCATGGCTTCCCGTGCATGTATCGTACAGTTACTTGATGTGCTAGACACTGCGGGTGCTGACACAGGCCCTCTACGCTATCTTCTCAGCTGCTGCTGGGATTTTTTGCTTGACGCCTCCATCGCATCCTTCGTATCCGCCGGAGGTACAACGCTACCCACACAGCATGCGCAAAAGCTGGTGCAGGAAGTACTGCCGTTTAGTCTCCCAGATATAGACGAGGCTACCGCCGACCAAGTGCTAACCATCCTTCGCGCACATGTCTGTACCATTCGACAGTAGGCCGGCCGATGCTGGCCAGGTGGTACTGATCATTGCCCCATCAGGCCACGGGAAAAACCTCATGCTGCGGGCTCTCCTGGCCGAATATCTACACTCTCAATACATCTGACTCCGCCGCTGAGGAGGTTGACAGTAATGATCAATGGTACAATTCCCCAATCACCAAGATGCAGAACCTGCAAGCCCTGATGGAGAAGCTGCTGGCAGCCCGACTGACAGAGCCACTTATTCGAGTTATCGATGACCCTGCAATGGACCAGAAGACAGTCACCTACCTCAGCAACATCACCAGGCGCATCCGGCACACAAAGATAACTGTCTTCATCCTCTTTCAGAAGTACACCCGCGAGATCTCACCAGGCATCCGCCACAATGCCCGGTTGCTATACTTCTGCTCCAAGTGTGGATGTGCCCTGCTCGAGACCATATACGACAGACTAACCCTCAAGGAGGCCAAAGGGACTTTAGCGCAGGTGTACAGAGGGCAGCTGAGCTGTAACGCTTCATCTTCAGCAACAAGGAGACAGGTGAGCTGTCACACTTCAAGCCCTCTGTGGAAAAGGTGCAGACCTTCGCCTACAAGCTGAATCCAGCCAGGAAATAAGCCTGCTCTACGCGTCATCGCTGACAGACTGTCGGCACCAACTTGTTTCGTTCAGGCTGAGGAACTTCGTCCGCTACATCATCCCAAGCTTGAGGAACTTCGTCAGAAGCTTGAGGAACTTCGTCAGAAGCCTGAGGAACTTCGTCAGAAGCTTGAGGAACTTTGTCATCAGAAGCTTGAGGAACTTCGTCAGAAGCTTGAGGAACTTCGTTAGAAGCTTGAGGAACTTCGTCAGAAGCTTGAGGAACTTCGTCAGAAGCTTGAGGAACATCGTCAGTTTCGTCAGAAGCCTGTTGCTGACACTCTATCCACTCAGGGTCAGATGGTAGGACTCTCTTCTTCGGGAACTTCTCACGGAAGACCCACTTTTTCCATGCGCGATGAGCATCTGACTTGCGAGCGGTTTTGATGAGGTAGTCCTGGTAGTTATCTGGGAATTTCAGCAATGCTGACAGATTCCTGTCCAATCTCCTATGCCCTCTTTCATTGAAGATATGCTCAACAGCCTCTTTGCGGCAAACAGTGAACCCCTCCTGAGTACCTTTTGCATGACCAGTGTCATGGCTCTCCGCTACAGCGGCACTGACCTCCTCCCTGAAGTAATTATTTGCTCCAGACTGGAGGCTATCCAGCATCTCTCGTTCTTCCTGGCTATGGAGGCTAAATACGGCAGCCCACTTCCCGACTTTGGGGTCGACCCTCGCCTTTTGGAGAGCTAGAATAACAGGACTGTTGGTTTGGCCCACAGGCAGGTTTAGTGCCCTGCCCTGGGTGCTGTCAAGCTTCCGGTAGAGTATCCGAGTCAGGAGTTCTTTTGTACTACGAGCTGGCGCTCCTTCCACTATGGCAGCCAGTATCTCCGCATCCGTCGGCGGTGTAACCTTGACTCGCTCGTGGATAATGTTGATGTCACGAAGCAGGCCTCGGACCCTGTCACAGTGGGCAGTGCACGCCCTGGCTGTCGTGCCGACTGTCGTGCCGACTTGTCCTGCTGCCTATAGATAATCTGCTGGAGAACTTTACCAAACATGGCAGCCGTTTAACCCCTTTATATACCCAGACCTTAAACATGCTGCAGTATGTGCAACATCCGGATGGGGCCGTTGAACCTGCGACATCGCACCGCACTGATCCTCGGAGGGACTGCCTGACGGTCATTTGACCCAGTATACACGATGAGAACCCGTTGTCCACTGCTGGGAAGTACATTGACTTTGCAATCTCGGCACAGATCCACGAGATCAAGAGCATAACACTCGAGTTCAAGCTTCAGAGCACAATAGCACTGACGGTAGAGCTCCCGCTCTGAACAGGTGGGAGATCGTGCAGAGCAACAGCACCGTGGACACCAGCTATGTGAACGATGAGTACCGAGTCATAGGTCCGCTGGCTCGTAAACCAGCCTTCTATGCGAGGGGAAAGTGATACTACGCTGTGGGGTGCAATGAGGGGTTCACAGAATTCGAACTCGAGGCAGGTGTCGAGATGCCTGTGGCAGTTCCACTCTTTACCCTCCTCGAGAACACACACGTGAATCCGGCTGCCATGCAGGATAGGCTGTTCCTCTGGGTGTACACTGAGCAGCTCACAAATGCGTCGATGAATGCTCCAAGACTTCATGTCTGGCATGACGAGAATGACCAGGAACTGAAGCAAGCGGGATCCAAACAGCGGATCATGCATGTAGAGTGAGAACACCAGCAGGTCCAAGCCACAGCTAACAAACGGGTAGAGCTGACATTGCATCGTGGTGCATCGGACTGTGTCGCTGTTGCGTTCCTGGTTCAGAAGGGAGGAGTCATCCAGGAGGTGGATAAGCCAGACGACTTCAAGCTTGTGGTTGCTGGGACCAATGTTCTTGGTGAGGTACGCGAGCTGGCTGACTGCCAACTCTACAGACAGAAAACTAAGTCATATGCACTTCTGCGACTAACCAGTGGAAGCGATGACCTCGAGTCAGCACTCAAGGGCCGTCACCACCTCGGGGGCAGGAACATCCCACCTAATCAGGGCAACTGGCTCAGCTTCAACATCGGAAACCTCATAGTTGGGACTCGCTCATTAGGTGTGACGGTACTTTACTTTGGCTGTGCTAAGGTATGCGTGTCGAACACATCAGGTATTCAGCTTGAGCGTGCGTAGAGCACGACTCCTGTCGTCACAGCTGCAGCTGCCCCACTACTATAAACTCTGCTGTCTTCTGACCTGTCGATGCTTCATAGTCGAGCGTTGGCTGAGATACAGCCTCTTAGTACTCATCGAGACTCTCATCTGCCTCTTTGAGGCTCTGGTTGGCCTGAGCTCGGAGTTGTCGTCGGCGTGACTCCCTCTGGCGCATATGCTCAAGTGCTTTGCTGTACTCAAACTTCTCCTTAGGCAGCTTCTCCATCGCCTGGTTATGACGCTCACGCTCGACCTCTGCCGCCTTTTTGTCGGCGAAGCTGAGTCCCCAGTTCGCTAAGGCAAACACGCCCGCATTCAAGATTGCGGATGTCATGCTATAGACTACAGTTTAAACCTACTATATAGCTATCCCCAGCGACGGATATGTATGAACCAGAGGCTTATGAAGATCCACTCGAGGATATAGATGACGAGGACTATGAGGAGGACTATGATGAGGATGAGGATGCAGACGACTATGATGTAGCGGAGACTGCGGGTGAGTATGATGATGTAGAGCCTGAATCCTGCAAGCTAATACATAGAGCGAAACGAATCTATCACACTTACATAAAAGGTTCTATCAGTCCGCTGGCAGCAGTTGGGGCTCTGATCGCTCTGTTCACAACGAATGCGGGCGAGACGGTCCGCAAGATCGCCAACAATGCTCGCCATGGTGTGGAGAAGATTTCTGAAGCCATACCAGCCATCGCCTCAGGAGTAGGTACGTTCTTCGGAGTCGCAGGCCCTTGGCTACCGTACGTTGCCATAGCACTCGCGGCCATCTGGGCCGCCGAACATTTAAGCCATACTATATAAGGATGGCATCTCTATACGACTGGGTCAAGACACTTAACTTCCGAGGGTTAGTCGATAAGCTACTGTTCAGCGAGGATCCAGCAGAGACGAGAAGCCGGTGTACGGAGGTGTTTGAGGAGGTCTTCAGTGATAGTCGAATGCATAACGGCGTCTGTTCGTCTGTGTAGAGTTCGCCCAGGCTGTGCGTGACAGGTCGGGAGTTGACGTCAGTGATGAAATCCGGGGGCTCCATCTTTCTTGAGGAACTCTACTATCAGCCTGGTGGATATTACCGTGAGCCCCACCAACTACTCGAGGCTGTCCAGACCACTTGTCCCAAGCTAGCCACTCCCGCTTATGAGCCTCATACTCTGCTCGCACCTCAGGGCGAATGACTTCGTCGAGGCTGGAGGCACTCGAAGCTGTCATGAGGCACATGGTGATCCAGGAAGTCGTAGTAGAACTCCAGCATCCTCAGCTTCGCGAGCTCGTATACGGCTATCCCCACCTGGAAGGGGCGACGAATGGTGATTTTGGCCTTGCGACTCTGGAGCTCTTAGGACTCGCCGATCTCCTCGAGATCCTCGAACCATGCACTGCGGAGGGCGCTATCTACCACTCGTTCATCGTTGGTGAAGGTCGTGTTGCTGTGACGCTCTAGAGCCTCGATGAGCTTCCCATAGGCACTGTTGCCTAGTAGCTTGAACAGATCTGCCAATAGCGCTTTGCTCTTATCAACATCTCTTGTACGACGAGCATCGGTAACATTGTTCACAAACCACTCAAAGGGTCTCTGTGGTTTATAGTCTTTTGTCTGGTAGACAGCAGTGATCTCCAGGCCATGGGCGAGGTACCACTTGAGTGACGGTGCATACCAGAGCTTCCTCTTGGCTGAGAGTGCGCCGACTAGTTTACTGGTTGTGGGACGTTTCCTACCTGTTTTCTCTAGGTATGTGAGCATCTCAACAGATACTGCCTCAGCTGGAATCTCTCTGTTGTAGAAGAGAGGTGGCATTTCCTCGAACTTCGCCCACAGTGCCTTAGGAACCTCTATGTCCACTTCAGCGAAACCGAACCAGTGGTCAGCCAGCAGATCCTTCTTAAATCGTGCTACGTCGCTAGCACCAGACCACTGCCGTACTGCGTCATAGCCGAGTAGACGTTGGCAGACACGCTCACTTTGGCGGATGCATGTCACACCTGCCTCGTGGTATCTGGTGAAGACAATGCTGGGCCTTCCAACAACCGCGTTCTTCAGCATCTCGTAGGCCTCCTTGCCCGGAGAGTAGAGGCTAACATCCGGCATGTGCTGAGCGGTTCCACGTAGGAGGTACTGCAGAGACACTCCTGGGAGAGACACAGGATCCTTGAGGATGTCTATTTCTCGTTCTGTGTAGAACTCCCGCATCCACTCTAGGGCTTCGATGAATGGACTGACATCCAAGTTATTGTAGTATCGCAACCAGTCGGCGAACGTCCGCATTCCATGGTCTCTGAATGTCTGTTTGCACTGTTTCCACTCCAATAGCTTCAGGAGGTAGCCACCCTTGAGCTTAGACTACCACGCTGGGTAGTCGGAGAGTCCGGGATAATTAAGCCTCTTGGCAGTGTCGAACCATTCATATGGGAACCAGCTCTTCTGCTGTGTACACCCATAGGCTTTGATCCATGCCTCGTAGGAGACTCCTGGGCCAAGGTAGTTCAAGACATCGAGAAACCTAAGCTCGGGGGGGGGGGAGGGGTGTGTGATGAAGAACATTGTCTGGTTCGCTTTCTTGGCGACTTTCACTGTGCCAGTACTGTTGGTCAGCTCATCCACAAAGTGCTTCTTGATCAGGTTTAGGTCATAGCGGCCAGAGTTGAAGCCTAGCACCGGAACTTGGTCACACCACTCGGTCTCATCCATGAAAGCCGTGATCAGAGCTTCTGGGTCAGGATTGCAGAGGTGAGTTGGCTCACTGGTGGAGCCTTCCAAGGAGCAGCCGACTGACACAGAGATAGGTATGTGGGTACTCTCAATCGTGAGAGTCTCTGTAGGATGAGTCTTGGCACCATCTAGGAGTGCCTCAAAGTCGTAGATGATGAAGTGCAGGTATGAGATGGTCCGAACCCGTTTAGGGACGCTTGGACAGTGTTTTATACAGCACTCCGACTGTACCACAAGCGTGCATCCAGATGCTCTCAGCTTCTCCTCTCTCAGGACTGTCTTGCGGTATCTTTGTTCGGCATCCTCACCTCGCTGATGTTGTGGACACCCATGCCAGTGACAGCCATGGAACTGGTAAACGGTGTTGGTAGTCGGATCATAACTATCTACGGGAGCCCCCTCGATCCAACGCTCGCCACCGTGCCCACACTCTACATGGTGTATGTGTATACCTCTGTTTCTCGACTCATACACGGTCCAACGAGTCGCCGCTGAACTGGATAGTTGGCGTGGATAGAAGGATTTGTCATACGCAGATTGTGGTACATCAACCTTCTCCCCAGGGCACTGTATGGTTGTTTTGCCACCTGTACAATGGTCGGCATGACGCTGAAGATTCGGGGCCCTTGTGAACCTCTGCTGACAGTGACTGCAGACTAGTGTGTGGGCCAGCTTGGAGATGTTCTTGATATAGAAGGCATGGTGGTCGTACACTCCGATGGTCATAGTGTCACGGTAGTGGGCCGCTTGCCTGATCAGGTGCCAGGTGCCCTCTTCGGTTGGTTCATACACGCGAATCCCGATCTTGGCAAAGAACACTACCTTATCGAGCTGCTTCAGCGAGGTCTTGCGGACCTCAAGCACTGTCACTGTCTCGCCGTAGAACTGTGTGGCAGACTCTCGTGCAGGAGCTGTACTTCTATCAGCTCTCGCTCCTCGGTGGACTGCTAGACATCTCCAGAGATACATGTTGTCCCTGTAGGTGTCGAGGGCAGTCATACTCTTCTTCTGTCGTAGCCAGTCTGGGAGGGGGCCTGTCCCAAGCAGAGGTTGGCGGTCGATGACAGCCTTGACCTCAACATTGATTGATCAGACGAAAGCTCACTTGGTGTCGGGTCGATCGATGTTGTCGGGGTCGAGTCGGGCTTGCTCTCTAGCCGCCACCCAGTCCTGAGCTGCTCCTATCGTGTTCAGCCACGGACTCCCTGGAGCGTTCTTGTGGAAGAGCATCACCCTACCGTCCTCGACGTGTCTGATGCGATAGGTGTGGGTATACCGGATGTAGAAGGCGTTCCGGACAGTCTGCTGGATCTTACCCATGATCTGTCCTGTAATGTCTCCATTGAGGCGTTGGAAGAACGTTCAGCGTACTGTCCGTCTTCCACTCTCCTCACCTTCCATCTCACCCAGACACTCATTGAGAATCTGCTCACCCTCTCGCCTCATGCTCCGGGCTAAGGGTTCAGACCTCGGCCCCTTCATCATTCGCTTAGCGATCCTGCGTTGGGGAGGTAAGCGCTCCAGTGGATGGTCTACCATCCGCCTCGCTACAGTCTTGGCTCGCAAGCTAGCAGTCACCTCCTTGTCCGCCTGACGAAGCTCACGGAGCCGCTGCACTTTCTTGCGGGGATTTAAAGGATCGTCTTTGGTAAGCGCTGGAAACCTTCCCGTCTTCATTGCTCGGAAGAGACGCTTCTGCGACTCCTCGGCACGGGCCTGTCCGATCATCTGAAGCAGGTCGGCTTTCTTGGCCTTAGAGGCTACTCTAAGGCCGAATTGCTTTGCAATAGCGCGAAGCTGGGCATCAGTAATCATGGTGTATGTCCCTGTGGAGGCCTGCCTCTAAATGGCCGTTCAGACCCTGTAATGTGTGCTTGATCACAAGCTATACCACTGAGCCCCTAGCTCTTCAGGCCAGTGACTCTAAATGGCCGTTCAGACCCTGTAATGTGTGGTTGATCATAAGCTATACCACTGAACCCCTAGCTCTTCAGGCCAGCCCATTGTGCTATGTTCAGGAGCTGATACGTGGGTGTAGCGAGCATTGAGGGGTTGGTGGGCGAGGGACCACTGCATTATTTCTTGTTTCCACTCTTCTTCCAACTCGATAGCAGCATTCACATCAAAACTGCAAACCGTTTCTAAATAATTCATATACTTGAAGAGTTTGTCCATCGCTATCACAGTCATCGGATAACGCGTAAGGCATGTTAGTGGAAATGACGAGCGGAATGTTATGATCCCTGAGCTTCTCCTCCATTTCTCAAGATTTCGATCTGCATAGTTGCCCATATCATGCAATGGCCCGGGTACTTTTTCTCGTCGCGCTGCACAGCCTACATCACGCATGCATGACCATAGCTCTTCAGGCCAGCCCATTGTGTGTAATATTGTTTGTAGATGAGTGTTTACACGTAGTTGAGTGTTTACACGTAATGTTGTGCGTGTATGCTCGCCGGTATACCAATGGATGCTGCGTCTAATTAGGTGTCAACGCGTAGTAGCTACTATTCTTGACTTTCAATGACTGTGCGAGTTGGTCTTGACGTGATAAGCTATGCGTTCACAGGTTACTGCGCTATCGGCACTTTAGATCTTGACGTCACTTCGAGATAACACGTATCAGCGATTTCACAACTCAGAGATAAAATTACTAAGCCACGTGTCAGTATTGTGAGAGAGTGTATGCTTATATTGTACCAAGATATCATTTCATTCTCGGCGTTCTTGGCACCGATTAGGACCGCAATGAAGCGAGAATTTTAAAACTGTTTACCATTTTAAAATCGGACCAGAAATGCCCGCGTTATCCACAAAGAGTAATAGCGAGATTTGAACCTGCGATTTTAAGTTTGCTAATAAACAGAAAACACAAAAACCGGATCTTACGCCTTAACTACCTCGGCCATGTACTCGTCAGTAATTATAGCTGATAATTATGTGTTCTCATTGCTGTATTGCTGCGCTTATCAATCCCTCTAGATCTGTAGACGTATATATTATAGACTGTAATTTTGTAGTTATTGGATTTGTTTGCTATTATTGCACAAGTGTAGTTACCAGTGTGTTATTGATCTGTTTGCTATTATTGCACAAAAATTAGTATCATTATTTGTAATGTAAGTTTCTGTTCGCCGTTGGCTCAGTTGATAACAGCGCTGAATTCTAATTAAAAAAACCATGGTTCAAATCTCTCAAAAGACCTCAGCTAGATGGTGCCAAGTTCGAAATGGTACGCACTAGTGCAGGGGTATAATGACTAAAAATAGGAGCAACGGCGAACCACCGAAAAAACCCTGCAGAGATAGAGAGAGAGAAGAGAGAGAGAGAGAGAGAGAGAGAGAGGCCGGCGATAATAAGCGGGGGTTCTCCCGAAGGGGTGGCGTAGGAGTTTTATAGGTTTTTTAGTTTTTAATTTTTTATTTTTAATCTTTTTTGTAACATCACGTCAAGACCTTGGCTCTAAATAGGACGTTTAAGTAGTGTGAAGTGGCCAGTATTCTGAGGAGGTTCTCCGGACAGGTGGGGTCCAGCGATGTCCGGGAGAAATGATCACATGTCTCAAATTCCTATGCCCCCCAGGGATTGAGAGGGCGGCGGGGCCCACGGATCGCTGAACGGCCTCCAGTTGAGGGGGTGGGGGAGGGGTTCTACTACTGCATGAGTTATGCATTATAGAGTAATAATGCATCATTACATCATTTTAACATGTAATTGTTACACGTTAATAAATGAAATACCTAGTATGGCAGTATATAATATGTTGGCCTAATATAAAATATCTGAACTGACCCTTGTAGAATTAATATATCTGGGCTATCCTATAAAATATCTGTGCTGACCTAATAAAACTATATATAATATATTTGAGCTACTCTATAAAATATCTGAGCTGACAAATGTAGAACTGGCATTAAATAGCTAACCTAAGCTGAATTTCACTATACATAGATGAGTTTGCATCATAACATATGATGCATATACTTATAAAAAGCGTGTACATGGATTTAATCCATATACACATAAACAGAGAGCATTATTATGACTACACGTCATGACGGACAATAAATACAGTTAACAATACAATGCGTATGATTAATGCGTAACAATTTACACATCATTTGACAACGCATATTTGTAATGTGTGATCCAGAAATGCGTAAATATAAGCACGCATTACTACGCACAATTATTCACGCATAATTTGAAAAATGCGTAATTATAATAACGCATTCTGTGAGTCATACAGCAATGGACCCCTGTTGGTTTTTGGTATCTCAAGGAGTATTATTGCAGGAAAAAGCCACTATGTGCTTATGTGTCCAACTAATTTAGTTTCCCAAAAACTTACAAAGAATAGAACATCACGATTTTGCTGTTGCTGAAACTAAAGCTAAGATGGAAATGGCACATAAGCCAACGATTATAGATGTTTTCCAGACAAGTTGAATGTCTTCAGTGTCATGCAGAATGTTAAAATTTGAAGTCATAATTTCATATCATCTGGATTACAGTAATTCGTTTAATGTTGAATTACTGCTACCATTGTACATTATCACATTACCATTGTAGCACTGTACTACGACCGAAAAGCTAACTGCAATCCGCACCAATACCATGACCAAATGAATCCGAAATAAGATGAAACCAGAGGAATATTTATGCAGGTGGACAATTAGGGTCCATGAAGACTTACACAGTATAATTCACGAATGCTTAAAGAGCATTCTAATACAGTTCATAATCTAGGAACCTGTTGGGAAGAAGGCACTGCCTTCCTGTTCGACTCTGAATGGGGTGAGTTTGGAGTTGGTCATATCTAGGAGATGTGTGATGTATTTCCCGTCGGACCTGACACCTCATGCGCCTAGGGGAAAAAGTTTGATGCGATTCCCCTCGGACCTGACACCGCATGCGCCATGGGGAAATGTTATGCGTTTCTCCTCGGACCTGACACCTCATGCGCCTAGGAGAGTGATGATGTGTTTGTGGGACGGGTAAAACAGAGTCGATATCCAGGTCATCTGTCAAAACAGCATCTAGATCATTATGCAGAATTGATGAGGATAGATCAATACCATATGGAATGGTTTCATCCAAATCCTCTTCAAAAATGGAAACACGGTTATCATCAGATAACCTACGGCCATTATCGGGAGATAATAAGTCATCATCATCGCCATGATCTTCAGAGCTTATAGCACATCTCATTCGCAATATCCAGAGAGGTAAATCACGATCTCTGCATAGCTTTAATCTATCATGGTGAACAACTAGTTCCCGGCGTTGGTTTTTGATACGAAACAGTGCCTCTGACAACTTTTTATAAATAATAAATGGACCAGTCCAAGGAGGTTGTAGTTTACTGGACTGACCTATTATAGTTACAGAATTAGCAAGATAAACTACATCACCAACATGATAGGCACGCTCATGCAAACGTAGATCGTTCTCTTTTTTCTGGCGCTTCTGAGCCATTTTAAGGTTATCCCGTGCTATCTCATGAGTTTCATACAACGTTTGCTGTAACTGTTGGACGAAGTCACTGGCATCTGAAGGGGCATCTTCTGTAGTCGCAGACACATGGCATTTGCACATTATGTCAATAGGCTGTAGCACTTCTCGACCAAGCATCATCATGTTGAGAGCATACCCCATCTGTCGGCTTACAGTAGATTGTATAGCTCCAGCGATGAAAGGAATACACTTGTCCCAATCTTTCTGTCTGTCATGCTCTTGCAGGTAACACCGTATACACTGCAAGACAGTACGGTTTTTATGTTCAATCTGTCCATTTGAACATGGTCTATAAGCTGTGGTGCGTGTTTTTGAAATCTCCAGTAGATGGCACAGTTCCTTAAATAGGCTGCTCTCAAAATTACGACCCTGGTCTGTGTGTAAGAAATATGAACAGCCAAATGTGGTGACAAAACGCTCCACATACGTTTTGGCTACCAGTTCTGCCCCTTGTTCAGGGAGCGCATAGCACTCAACCCATTTAGTGAACTGATCTATGATCATCAACACATATCTATTTCCCAGTGCAGATGTGATAAAGGGGCCCAAAATGTCCATATGTACCCGTTCCAAGGGAAAACCGGCATGGAACTCGCCCAGAGCAGCTCTAGGTCGGATGGAAGCTTTATTGCTACAGCTACAAATCCGACAGGATTTCACATACGCCACCACATCACGAGAGTATCCGTGCCAGATATATTTAGCCTTCACTCTCTCTAATGTCTTCTGCTCACCCATGTGACTGGCAAGCTTGGAATCATGGCAATTTTCCAAAACCAGCTTCTGGAGAGACTTTGGGACTACCAGCAGATTCCGTGTGGTATTTGCTTCTACCCAGAGATAGTGCAAAATGCTATCGACAAATATCAATTGATCACAACGAGCCCACCAAAACTTGACAGCTGGACTAGCTAAATATAGCTCCGCATCAGAAGGTGTGTCTGACTGCTCAATCCATGATACAACTGTCTTCAGATCAGGATCCTCCAACTGACGCTCCCTTAGATCTTCCGAAGAGAATGCGTCTAACCAGTTTGACCTTCCAATAACCTGGTCTGTTTGGGGGACACCATTCAGCAGTCAATCTGGATCGTCACTGTCTGTGTCGCTGTCTGATAGGTCATTATTACTCAGTTGAAGGGCCCTTATAGTTTGAAAAGCCAAAGGAATTACATCATCAACATCTTTTTCAAATTGAGACCATCGCTGCTGAAGCTTGGTACAATATTTGCACCCACCACATGGTAATGAACATAGAGATTGGCCAGCTTTATAACAGTGGCAAGGTGAAGAATCACTTGGAACTCCTGACAGACCATCAGCATTAGAGTGCTGTTTACCGGGCCTGTACTGCATCGTCATATTATATTGGGACAGTTCTTCTCCAGCTAGTTGTCCTTCGATGTGCTTGAAACTGAGCAGCCACGTGAGACTGTGATGGTCAGTCCGCACAAACAATGACCGTCCTAGCAAGTACATATGGTACTGCCTAGTAAATGCTACCACGGCTAGCAACTCTTCTGCGTGTAACACAATATTTACTCTGAGCCGGTGGCAACGTTCAGCTCGCAAAACCAATAAGCACCTCTTTCCCATTCTGAATTTGGGATAACTCGGCACCAATAGCAGCCTCTGAAGCATCAGTATCCAGTATAAAGGTACCATCCGTTGTCGGATAACATAACTCTGCACGGTTGGCCATAGCACCCTGAAGTGTTTCGAAAGCTACCTGATGCTCTAGAGTCCAGTCATACTCTACTTTGGAACTGGTAAGTGCAGAGAGAGGAGTAGAAATACCAGCAAAACCATGTATGTGCGCTTGCTGGTAATTCATGAACCCTATTGTTTGGCTTAACAGCGATTCCCTTATCACTCACCAACTTACCTAAGAAACAGAGTTCTGTACGGAACAAATTACACTCCTTAGGTTTTAATTTAAGGTTGTGAAACAGGAATCGGAAAAGGACAGCTTTCAAGTTGGTCATATGACTGTCAAAGTCAGTCCCTGTCACTACCACGTCATCTAAATACGCAAGACACTCTCACCAGTTAAGACCTTGCAACACCAGCTGAACAACCCTCTGAAAGGTAGCAGGGCTGTTGCATGTACCAAATGGCATCCGGACAAATTCAAAGAGCCCATATCTTGTGATAAATGCGAGCTTGTTGCAGTCCTCTGGGTCAACCTCGACCTGCCAATACCCGGTTGCCATATCAAGTGTGCTGACGAACTTAGCACCACCAAGTGCATCCAGTCATGTCTCAATGTTTGGTAGGGGGTAAAGGTCTTTGCGAGTTAGACTGTTCAGAGCTCGAAAATCGATGCAGTACCACACGGTACCGTCTTTCTTCCGAAACAATACTGGGGCTGATGACCACTCAGATTTTGACGGAACTATGATACCTTTCTCTAACATTTCCGCAGGTGTTTCTCTTCCTCATTCTCAAAACCAAGAGGAGTTCGTCTAAGTTTAGAATGAACAGGTTGTGCATTACCTGTGTCAACCTTATGTCTCATCCCCTTGAACAAACCCAAATCAAGATCATCTTTTGCAAATGCATCCTGATACTCGATTAACATGGATTTAAAGGGGAACACAAGACGGGTCACCGTCCTTTGCATAAAACACGCAGTTCTATCGTAGGTCCCATATTTAAGCTACTGTGTAAAACTTTCCTGCGACATTTATATATAAATCCGATTAAAATTGTGTTAAAAAACGCTATGTTACTACAATTTTCTGCCAGCTAATCAAACCTATGACGTCATAGGTTGAATCCCATCCGATAAGAACCATGATAACGGCACTGTGAAGACAGGAAGTGCATGCATTTGGTTGATGATATCTCTATCGGTGATAATGCTATCGACATCATTTATATATGTACAGACTGAAGACATTAAGACGTTTATCACACTATCGCAAATTTATGGAATATATTTTTATTTTCATACATTAGTTGCTGAATCTTAAGCTGGCCATTTTCTATGAAGCTGCCTGCCAATTACATGAATATTACAAAATCTCGGGACGTTTTGAGGCTTGTATGAAAATATAAATACCTAAATATGTATTGGGATGTATGTAAGACCTGTTTAAACTTTCATATTAATAGATGAAACTTTAATAACATTATCTGCCGTAGCGCCATTGAGGGTGTTGATTCAAAAGTGGCAATTGTACTGATATACCTATACTATCGCGTCCTTCATTTATCTCAAGATCAAAACTTGATGTCAAAATCGGCACCATCAGACAGATCAGGCAAAGGACTCTTATTATATATTCTTCAACATTTCCGCAAATATAGTTTATATATTCCTAACACCGCTGAAGAGAACCCCCTTATAAAACGCAATTCGCAATTTTATTGCGATAGCGTTGGATGACAGCGAGAAAAATGTTCAACTTATGACATCATACGCCTCATCCGGGAATAGAAATTTAACTAATGTATCACATATTTAAAAAACAAAGTTATATATTTCTAATTTGAGCACAGAGCTTACAATTATATTTTTGAAAACGTTACAGTCTCTCGATTCAGTTTATACAAAGTAGTATAGAGGGTCTGGTGTTTCCCTTTAACTTGCAACGACTGCGTCTCCGATAAACCCGATGTTGACCTCTTATACAGATCCAGTCAGAAGACAGGGATGTCCACCTCAGTGGCTGTAGAAGTCTGTAAACTGTCCTGGCTTATGGGGTTACCAGCAAGTTGAAATTCTGTTCTAGGGTCTAAAACCTCCTCAATTTCTGTGACAATACCAAGGTTGTGGTCTTGTTCCAGAGTAATATATTGGGCCTACAGGTTCCTTAACAAAATAGGAATCTGAGAATCTTTGGCAGTGGCCACTGTATGAGGTGTTACCAGACCATCCAGTTTAGATGAGGGCTAGAGCACAACGTCATTCTGTACCTCCCGATCCAGAATGCCTGTGGTTTTCACAGCCTCAAAAGGACTAACGATCACTTTCTGCTTCAATGTTACCCGAACTACTTGGGCTTCCTTTCCATGAGCTCTCAACATTGATGCTTGAACTGGTTCTCCATTAATTGTCAGTCACAGTCTAGTCAGATCAATGGTGGCCTTGTGTGCCTTCATGAAATCCAGGCCTAATATAATCGGATCATTAATATTGGCAAGAAGGACTGGCCAGTTGAACATCATAGAGCCTAATGCAATTGTGACTGGCTCAACACTTTCCGCAGGGATAATATTGTCTCTACCTGCACCGTTCAAGGAAATAGACTCCAACTTCCTTAAAGTGTAAGGTAATTTTTTTGCAAAGAAATTGCCAATTACTGTCACTTGTGCTGCAGTGTCCACTACTGCATCAACGGAAACACCATTTACTTTAATGGTACTGACTAGTGTCATAGGGTCACGATTAAACTCATGCATGCGAACATCATATGATCGGCAAAGATCTCGGTGAAGCAGAAGGTGATGGCGACCATGTACGACTCGGCTCTTTACACTCCCGGAAAAAACGCCCCTCTAAATTGCAATCAAAGCACTTTCCCGATCTGAGAGGAGGAGAAGGGGAACACGATGGAACGACCTTCCCTCTTGGAGGGGACCGACCTCAACAGAATTGACCAGATATAAGATTCAAAATCTTAGCAACATCTACCTTCATCTCCGCCATATCCTTCCTAAGTCCTTCGACATCGTTCTCCAATTTATCTATCCAGCTTCTCAACTGCTCAGGATTATCTGCCTCCATCAAACCAGAAGCATCGTCCGGAAAACGGACCTTTCGACCCTAAGGTCTTCTGGAACCCATGATCAATCTTTGATTATGGATAGCTGCATTGACCATTTGTACAGCTTCCTCCAGGGTGCTCAGATCTTCATCCATAGCTATCAGTGCGGCATGTTTATGCTCAACACCCCGTAGGAATGCATCAATGGCAATTGTCTCGCCCAAACCTTCTGAGGCATCAGGGTAGCCATCTAAAGTGGGGTCCTGAATGATATCTGCAAATTCTTCTAAAGAGTTACCCTCTTGTCGAATATCTTGCATTTTTTTCCTGATGATGTGGGGCAGATCTTTCTTCCCGAATTGCAACCTTAATTTGTCGCATAAACTAAGGTAATCATTCTGGACTTGCACAGAGCAGCTGCAGTGAAACTTTAAGGCCTTGTCCCTTAAAGCTGAGATGAGCATGTCTAATTTATATGTATCAGACCAACGGTACCTTGAAGCAGTATTCCCAAACTGTATGAAAAATGGTTTCCACTCACATTTTCCAACAAAAGTTGACATTTTAGGTGGAGGAGGACCATCAGAGTAGCTTTTACGACCGGGTGATGACATTCTAGAGTCATTGTACGAAGAGCCATCCAAGTAAGCTCTACGAACTGGTGATGACGTCTTAGTGTCATGGTGAGAAACTGATCACGACTCCCTCTTAGGTTCTCTAGGGGTATATACCCCCTAGGAGCCAGGTTATCAACTAGGGTCTGATCACCCCTTTGTTGACTAGTTGATCTAAGGAGTGCCTTGTATTTGATACCTTGAGCTAGCAGTTCCATGTTCAGTCTAGCTACTTGCTCTTTCAGGTATTCTTCCCTTGGGTGCGAGTCGACCCCACCAACAACACCTTCATCATTGATGTAGAATACGACCTCTCCAGCATGGAGCAATCGTTCAAGGACTGTAGCTGTGGCAGGCAGATCAGGATCTGCCTTAATGTCGGCCAGAGATATGGAACCTCCTCTGGACTCACGAAAACTTACTTTGCCAGCAGCTCGAATTTTACCAATATTATGGAGTGCACTAAGTTCCTCCACGGTTGCAGTGTTAATACACACGCGTTTCGGCATTATGGGTCATCTGTTGATTTATACCAAGGAAGCGAAATTAATATTCGCTAAAAAAGTAATATCACTTACTGAAATAAGTTGTAAGCATATGCTTACTGAAAAATATAACTCACTGAGTAGTGATGGTGGTGCAACTACGGAGAACGTCTAAACGAATCTTCCGAAGCCAAACCAGATTCAGTAGCGTACATGCATGCAAACCATCCTTCAGAAACTCGAAAGTATAATGATAACGGACGCGTTTACGTGCACTAGATTTTTTTTACGGAGTATTAACTCTACACTGCATTTGATGGTGTGTACACCAATATCTGCATTAATTTTCTCAATTCTATCATTGAGAAGAGAGAGAGTTAGTCATGCAGTTGCAGCTCTTGGTCTTTGAAGGAACAGGGATTCAAATGGTGAGTTGCTCATTATACAGGACCAGAGAATATGCCGGGATATTTATAAATTTCACCGCTTGGCCGTAATGCCTTACTATGTCTATCGCACGTTGATAGTGTTGGCAAATGCGGTCTACCGCGAGTTCATCATCAGCCGTCCTTAAGTAGACAAAACCATTGCCTCGTTTCTCGGTATGGTCGCAGGTTCCGGCCCAGATATAGAAAACGATACAGTGAAATTACTGAATGGCGTTGGCTATTCTCGACTGCAAAATATTAACCAGGTCTTATGTAGTACCACCGCTTTTACACCAATACTCAACAAACCCAGTTTGATCAGCCCTTTTCAAAATGAAACCTTACTTGTACCCAACACAATTGCTTTGTGGGTAAAGGATTGATCCAATGAAAACTGGGTGTGAGCCAAAAACTCCTCAGATTTAACTTGAAAAGAAGGCATAAGCTGAGTAGTGTTTTAACAGAGTAACTAGCAATAAACTAATGAACTTTTTGAATTAATAATAACAAGAAAAAACAAATAGTGTTCAGCGTAATTAGTAAACCTAATATTACAATTGAAACATATTTGTTAATTAGAAGGGAGATTACCCTCTAATGTTCAAAAAGTTAATAATAATGATAATAATAATAACAACAGTGATTTATATCACTTCTTTATTTCAAATAATTCTGAAATAAGCAACGAAATTGAACTGTAATTGAAGTATAAAGAAATATCCAAAAACAGACGGTTAAATTACAGCTCAGAATCGCGGTTTCCTACATATGACACTGAAGACAACTAACAATAACAATCCAGAAACTATAGGGTTGTCATTCCACGGAATACTGACATAGATGATAGAAACTTAGCACGAAAATATACCCCGATTCATTACAGTTCAAATAAATAACATTGAATCTTGAATTTATGACGTATATGGGCAATTCCAGCGTGACTCAGGTTACATTCATAGAAATATATACCTATTCATCATGCTTTCACTTCGATACAGATTTATTCCTATATTCTATACTCTGTACCGATTATCTTGGATGGGTAGTCTATGCAACCATATACACAACGTATCACTAAGATGAGAATAAGAGCCTCGATGATGAGAAAAAGCAGTGTGACTCAGGTTACAAAAAAAGGACAAGGCATTTTGGGCGCTATAATTTGTCTGATATTTCTCTTCAAATTATACATTGGACTGAATATATTTTACTATGGTATTACAAGGTATACGTCAACCAAAGTATTTGACACATTTGCTTGTGCTCATTCGAGGACAACTGAGAGATAGCACAAGTAAACTATGTGACTCGGGTTACCGTGACTCAGGTTACAGTTTGTCCATAACCATCAAATACTTATTAACATCCTTGGTTGAGACAATACACATTCACAATTTAAAGCGTTTGTCTTCACATGACTTCAGTGAATATTTCCTGTAATAATTGGTATTTAGCTGCCTATAGCAGTCTGTCTGTTGGTCTGTCGGTCTGTCTGTCTGTTAAACTTTTGACAAACCTGACAAATGTGTCAGAGTCGCAGGTTATTACGCATCCCATTTGCTGTGAAAAAATCTGCAATATTTCTACAATTCACTCTCTATGTGTGGAAGCAATATTTTACATTTGACCTGTAGTAAGTAATGTTACCATATGACTGATCTACCCACAAAGGAATTTTAAGGCAAGTATCCCAAATGTTTTATACCCCAATGCTAGAGTGAAACTCAGTGCCATTATTTTTTAATTATATCGTGGTTAACGACTAGACTTAATACATATAAATGAGCATTATGTTTTCTAAGATACAAAGAAAAGTACAACTGCACTATGAAACGACAGAATAGTACGTCTGGCTAGAACAATTATTATTTTATCACTTATATCTATTATCTAACTTGTCTATGTAGTACTCCCGGCAATATCAAATCAAATATGTAATTCAAAATTGCCAAAATAAAAATGTTGATTGGGTGAGACGCACAGTTGTGACGTCACTATTTAGTATAAACGGATCAGCGAAATCAGAAATCAGAAGGGGTAGAGAGACCCGTGGTAGTGTGGCGCCCAGAGCAGACCGAGTCATGAGGCAACCGCTTATTGTTATCACCGGTGGTATATAACCTGCAATTTTGTGCCGTGGCCGTGAAGAAGTATGTCAATTAACCAGCTGGCCAGAGTATAATCCACATTTGTCACTCTATGCTCTATTATACTGCATAAATGCATAAACATAGACTGCTAATTATGAGCACAGCGTGCATATGCAGTGGAATGACGATACAAATGACGAAGGGGAGTGGGGGTGGCAGTATGACATATTTAGTACATATTTAAAACGTGACTCAGGTTACACGTGACTTAAGTTACAATATGGAAAGTGCTTTATAATTGTTTACCTATTCTTAAGAGGAGAATTAACTGTATGTATAGCTAGAGAATGGTATAAAGGAGGAGAATACTAAATACATGTTCATAGCTAATTACGAATAGATTACAGCATTAAAAACATGTATTTTCGTGACTCAGGTTACATTGATCACAGGAGCTGATGCGATGCCTATGTATACTAGAGAAAATTTAGTTTAAAGATTAGTATTTATCCCGAAGCAAGCATGATCTTAGTACAATTTATATCGACCACAATTCCACAAATACTCGGCAAAATACGAAAATACATTGCAATAAACCTGCCATTGTAAAATTGCACTATTTATGCTAAATGATATAGAACAATTCCAAGTATGCTCGAAAAATTATGTGTAGAAGCTATGGTTTCAAATACGTGGTTTCAGTATCTTTAGTATGTTTACTATTGATAAAAATCATTATTTCGTATTAAATAAGAAGAAAGGAATTTACTGGCCATGTCCCTATTTGCTTGGAATTGCCCATATGACGTATGTATGTAAGGTATATTAATCTATATACCCGACATTTGCATGCTATAGTATAAATAAATAATATATATTTTACTATAACTCACCTATCATCTGTAATTTATTAGATAAAAATCTATAAAATAATCAAAATGGCGGCCAGAGTCTGTCAAATTGACGTTCGGGCAGGACTAGAGTAGTCCTTATATTTCCGAGAATTCTATCTTTTTTCACAGCAAAATCGTGAGTAGAATTTAGAAATAACTAATAATAATTTTTAATTTAGGGCCCAAAGTACTCCTGACACCATTTGTAGTAACTTAGCTACATATAAAAGGCTACTCACCCAACAGAAGTCTCGAATCGGCCCGTGGAACCAGCGGCAGATATGTGCAGTTCAAGTTCCAAGGTACGACTGCCGGGCGTCTGTAGAAACGGCGGGAATCAGCTAGCCCGACAGCCACGAAACACGAACTCCGGGATTGCGGGATGCCGCCAGCACCACAAACGCTTGGTGGAATATTTTATTATATTAAGGCCCATCTATAAATGATGGTGAACGTTGACCTAAATAATTTAACGGTTGACCCAAATTAACTTCTCAGTTGAATAAGGTCATACACTTATAGTTGAATATTTTATTATATTATGGCCTATATATAAATGATCTTGAACTTTGACATACATATATTTACTTGACCTGGTTAATATGTATTGACCTAACTATATACGAAGTACGCACTAAACTTGCTTACCCTGTGAATTGGCTCTCACAAATCCATAACTGGAATCATCCTGGATACATGTAGGTTTAAGGGAACGATTGCTCCCGACACTCAGCGGGTGTCACCTGATCTGTAAACCAAATTGTTTAATTAAAATATGAGCTTAACACCCCTAACAAGCCACTACACCAACACAAAATCTCCATAGCAATTTTGAAAACTATTACTATAACTGCTGGCAGCAATCCTGCAATTCAATTTTACATGAACATCCCAGAAATATCCGGTATACATCTCGAGAATCATGGCACTGGAATCTGTTGCCGCCATAATCAACAACAGACCCCAGTATCATAACAGTTGAAACTTACACCATTCCAGACTTCGGAAACTGGAGTTCAATAGTGAATTCTGTTATCGAAAGCAACTGCCACCATATTGCGGCGGTCCTCGACAACACGACTCACACATGGTCCACAGTCACATGTCACCATGACTACAATACAGATATTAAATTTACAAACAAATCCTATACAATACAGTAAAACTGAATACAGACATTCTTGGAAACCTATACAATACAGTAAAACTTAATACAAACATTCTCGGATACCCCCACCCATGTGCGCCATAACCAATTGATTTGAAATTCATTTCAGAGATGACGCCACAGAAAATTGTCATCACTTACATAACAATTTCTGCAGCATCGTCTCAAAAATATGCCTCAGCCATGGGCCATGCATATCATGCCTCATAACACTAACGGTTACATCCGACCAATGTCTACAAAATATTCAAGGAATCATTACATTGACACCCTAAAAATATACACATGTACCTAATCCCAAAATAATTATACAATGCAAAATAGCAAAATCAATTCCATCTTTACTCACAACCAAGAGAAATGGCCTGAAAAACATCACTGATCAAAGAAAATAATCCCTATTAACTCAGAAACAGGAAAGGCAAATCACAAATTGCCCCACAAAACGTCTGAACAATGTTTTCATTATTTCAAGGGAGGCATCTCATAATTTTTACACAATTTTGCTAAAATCCTACAATAAACCCTCTGCCGACCATTACCTAGTTTCAAAATATTTCAGTTGAATATATTAAAACTAACTTGACCAAAATCGCTGATGCCACCAACGGCACCATAATTCAGACAAATTGTTTTAAAAAAACCACCCCAGTCACCAAAAATATATGTCAAAATTATTATATTCACAACTCACCCAATAGCACAAACTATACAACCCGACTCATCGCTAACATTCTTTTCTCCCAAACCAACTGGATTCAGTTATCTATTTTATCTTCATTGGTACCGATCTTCCCTCTCTCAAGTCAAACGGTAAAAGAGAATGATCCAACCCAGACAAAGCACTATATTCCTATTCCTCTGCCCAGGCCAAATAATTCCTGTCATTCTTCATCATAGATCAACCAATTAAATTAATTGCATGCACGCAAATTCACCAATGATTGGAGGATACATATGACCAACATCACCCCACACCCTCTGTGTAATTACCACATTTTCACATAACAAACATCTCACCACATGCAATATTACGCCGCGCGACGTCACCTACAGTTCCCGCGTGAAATATACATGTGAAATATATATATCTGGGGGACAATCAGTACCGTCAAACGTCGGGGATCATAAAATACAACTTATACCCAACAATACTTAGATAAGGAAGACTGGGGTGAAATAATACACTTCGACCACTGTCTAACTATGAAATAAACGTTTACCATTAATTTCACTATCTCACACATATATTACTATTTCCCCACAATTGCTGTTCTAGTACTTCCTTCCAGCACGTAAGTGGAGGCATGTATCTGTCAAATATTTCTAACTCTTTAACTTGATCATTAAACACATCTGGTATCATTTGGCTATTCAGAGCTTTTTTGAGGTAAAAACACACTCCGCCTGAAATGGTTCTACAATTCTCTCCACGAGAGCTCATGAAACACATGCCCACGTCGCATCTGATGTAATAAGATCATTGAACAATTTTAGCCTTAAAGAAACACATTTCAGTTTAATATCAATTAAATCAAGTCCTCCTTCTAACTTAGCATTACTGAGAACATGCTGGGAAGCTAAATGATTCTTTTCTTCCCATATGAATGACAATATCAACTCATTAACCTCCTTTTCTACATGTTTTGGCATTAGTACAACAGATGCTGTATACCATAGCCCAGATAATACCAAGTTGTTGACAACAAACACTCTACCAAAAATTGAGAGATGAGGACGCTTCCATTTTGCTAATATTCTCTTAAGCTTAGATACTCGTTCATTCAAATTTTGTGGTGTATTCGGTTTCCTGCTAAAATAGATGCCTAAAATCTTAATGGTATCATTAGACCAATTGATTTTAAGTGGCTGGTCATTCCACTCTTTCCATTGTCCCAAAAATAATCCTTTGGATTTTCCTTTATTGATTTTCAAACCAGACGCACTTTGGAACTTTTCTAGTACTTGGTTTAAAATTGTAAAATCATTGTTTGAACTAGCAAACACATTTGTGTCATCAGCATATTGTAACACATTAAGTGTTCTTTCTATGCCACGAATACATATGCCTTGAAAGATATTATTTTGCCTCAATGCTATGCCAAGGGATTCCATCACAATAACAAATAATAATGGCGATAGGGAACACCCCTGTCTAACAACACGTTCAAAGACAATTTCTCTGGATAATTGATTGTTCACTAAATAGCTACTCTTGATATCCGTATATAAAATCTTAACCCATTTAATAATGTTTGTGCCTAACCCAAACGATTGCAACGAATTAAAAAGAAAATCCCATTCCACACGGTCAAATGCCTTTTCGTTGTCCATGGCAATCACAGCTGAAGGGATGCTATCCTTCTCAACCAATTGAATACGGTCTCTTATTAACATGGTGTTGGTTAAAATTGTCATCCTAGTTACAGCACATGTCTGCTCTGTTCCAATAATTTCTCCTAAAACACTACCAAGTTTCAATGTTAGTGCCCTGGATATTATTTTGTAGTCTACTCATGCCTTGCGTATGGTCTAGCCATAGTTGGTGGTAAATGGCCTTTCTCACAAATTTCAGTGGCTAACTTTTCCATTATTGAACCTACAAGGTGCCAAAAGGTTTGGTAAAATTCAACTGGAAGGCCATCACACCCAGGTGATTTTTTTAGTTTCATACCTTTAAGGGATTTAGTTTAAATCTTCTAGTGTTAAGGGTTGATCACAGAATTCACTGCCTGTGTCTGACACTTTTTTGTATATATTTGCTAGCAAATTCAATTTTTCATCTTCATCAATTCCCTCTGACTTGTACAATGACTCATAGTAATTGCATACAATAGTACTCATTTCATTGTTGGTAAAGATGGTTGAACCATCCGGCATGCTTAATGAGCACATCACCTTATCTATTGCCTGTGCTTTTTCTAATGTGCAAAAATATCGTGTTGGCTTTTCCCCTTCTGCATGCATCTGGGCTCTTGCTCTAATTTTCGCCCCCTCAAACTCATATTGTTCTATATCTCTTATTTTACTTTTAATTTTAACCAGTAATTCAAAATAATTATCTTCACCATTATTTACTTTAGCATTAATTTTCATCAGTGATTGATGAAGTGTTTTCTTGCGTTTGCGTATTTTCCGTGATTTTCTAATAGCATATTGTCGGGAAACATACTTTAAATCCAGTTTTACATCCTCCCACCATTGCAATGTGCTCTTATATGATGCTTTCCTACTAATCCAATGCGGCCAACAACTCTATATTATTCTTATAAAATTCTTCTCCTGGCAGTGTTGTGTTTAATTTCCAAAACCCGACCCCTTTTGTTATCCAGTCAGCATTGACAAAGGTTACACAAACCATGTTGTGATCTGAGAATGCGACTGGTTTAATATTAACATCTCTCCAGTACCCTGTCAACAAACTATTCACATAAATTCTTTCGATTCTTGAACCAACTTTACCATCTGCCGAAAAACATTAAGATCTTTACCGTGAGGTTTTGATATTCTATAGGTGTCAACTAAACATTCATTATCACATATTTGTTTTAAGAGTCTATGTGATGTATCAGTATAAGTCTTTTTCTACTTTGCCATACTTGATCAATTCATTGATAACCCGTTCATCTGGGATCTCTAACCGAACCTTCATCTTAACTAACAGACGATCAGATTCTATTTCCTCCACATGACACACCTCGCCCTTCACGACAAGGACCTCTGTAGTAATGGGTAATAGTAATCTGTTCGCTATTGTTCTTTTTCACGAGAACAATGGCGAACAGCCGCCTAGAGGGTAAAACAATGGTGAACAGCCGCCCAGCGAAAAGAACAATGGTGAACAGCGGCGCACACTTGCTAGATTCTCGAACACTGTCGAATCGTTTGAATGAATATTGTTGTTTGTATATTCTGAAAATGTTAACACTTAAAAGCTGTGTATTTTATGTTTTACCATAGCTGCACGCGCCCCCCCCCCCTCCGTGGTTATCTTCCGTGGTAGTGTGGTATGTAAGGTAAAAATAATAAGAGAGGAGGCCTGATAATGTAAAAGAATAGAGTTTAAGAGGTTGTCTGATAAGGGAGGTCGTAGGATGAAGAGGGAGGAGGCTGAGGAGGAATGCTATGGTGGCCGGCCACTGCATGATGCTGTTCTCTGCGCTTAAGCAGAGCGTGCCTGTTTAGTTCGCTATCGATATTCCATCGACCACTTTTGATGGATCAGAATGTGTGCTTGCGTATGCATTTGTGAAGAGAGTTGTTATGTGTAAAAATTTTATTACGTTATTTTATTTTTTGAACAGATAAAGAGTTCTCTTTCGAATGATTTGTGGGCCCTGAAAAGGGCTGTGTTTTGAGATAGGTCTCAGTCTTCGCAGATCTGCACAGGCGCGGTTGTCAGTTTGCTAACAATCTGCATCATGTTTGCTTTTTGTAAATCAGTCCGGGTATCACCGATTACAGGACACATATGCGGATACTGTTTGATTGGTAATAGACAATAGCACTCCTTGCAGGTGTACACCATCTCTTTAGGTTCTGTTTTCTTGATCATACGCCTACAGACCCTCTTGTGTTTCGACCGTCGGCATATGGTGTCGCGGATGTCGATGGAACACCGACGACATCACACATATCCAGTGTCTGATCCATCAAAGTTTGTACTGCTTGCCATTTTAGCCGCATGTACATTAACATTTATATTTATACTACATCGCTCTACTACAAAAAATATAAGGAATATCACGTGAGATGCCTATCGACCTATCAAAAACTGTCGCGTACTGGCCTCCATATAGTGACACATACATGCAGGCATAAATATTGGATATATTCACGGGCTAGATGCGATGGATCAGTTTGTTAAATGGTTAACGCGCATAAAATCTGAGCATGTTAAAAAAGTATCCAGGGAGATATGTTTCACACCACCTCGTTATTGTGCATAATGCATCTATGATTCGCTTTTAATCCTTCAATTTGTATGCAAACGCGTTAACCTTCATCTAAAACCCTCAAACATGAAACTAAGTGGCTTCCTACCAGTCATTTAATTTTTTTTAAACAGAGCAATGTACATCTCTATGTGGGTAATATATAGGTAAACCAAGCGATGTTGTATGTATAATATTATATAGATAATAATCATGCATCTCGTATTTAAGGAGTGGTCGTTAAAGCGCCAGTCATTTAATTATTAAATATTAAAAATTGTCATAAAAATGGTGGGAACAATGTCCACCATCGTCATCGTTGACGAATAATGACGAGCACCCTTGTATCGTTTAACGTATTAGTTAGGTGGTCGATGCGCTCCCTCGTGGTTGTAGTAAAAAAGTATTTTGAAATTAAGTGGAATTGTGGCTTCCTATGTCAAATTGTCGCATTGAACAGCACTTTTTTTAAAGAGATTGTGCATATGAAGGCACTAGTGCGAATTGTAGCTTCCTATTGCACATCAGTATCAAAAAACTATTCGCTTAAACTACCAATGCGCCATAATTTAGGTTTGAAATAATCAGAAAATAATATCACTGGAATGACTGGACCAAGGTCGCATAATTGAGGTCGAACGAGTGAGGAGGAGGAGGGATGAGGTATGCTACTGCAGTGCTGCCTGGCACGAGGGATGAGGTATACTAGCATACTTGTTTACAAGGCCGTCAATGCACATTGTACGAATATTTTGAAAATAATTTGACTGTGGTGTTAGCAAGAAATTTCTATCAAATGGTTTCCAAGATATTTAGTGAATATTTTGAAACTAATTTGACTGCCTGCATCACCTTTTGCTCAAATCGTTTCCAAAATAATTTACTAGGATGTAGATCACTGGAATGTCTGTAACACCTCACCAGTCAGCCAGTTAAACGTAATAAAACTAGGAAAAATTACTATGTCTGGGTACACACAGTATGAATGCATTATGAGTACCTAGTTTATGAGACCCTTACAACAAAAATAATATAGTTGGCTAACCATTGTCTAGACGTTGTGACTGCAACCACCTTCTACCATCACCACGACCATCACCACCATCACCATCCCTCTATCACCACCAGCACCACCACCCACCACCAAATATTAACCCCACCCCATCATCCACCACAACACCTATTTTCACCAACCGCCAACCCCACCACCACCACCACCAACATCATCAGCACTCCGATTTGTATATTGAGGGATGTGGGGGGACCTGGCTGGGCAGCTACAATCGGCAAATCAACATGCACATAAAGAACCAATGTTTTATTTGTATCCATATTTTTACATTGAAGTAAATATTACATATGATAAAACATATAGTTGCTGTAGCATAAACAAATAGTTAATGATCTGGAGATCCATTTTATCGATGACTTATTCCTTATGGATCAGATCTATCACCGACAGAATCATCATCATTATCCTAAGCATCTAGATGGTTCCTTATGTACTTCTTGATCTGAAACTCTCTTTTTCGAAAAGCTGAGAAGACAGCTTCATTATATGCGTACCCCTCGTCAACAAAATCCTTAATTTCCCAACGAATTATTTTAATGAGTGTAGAGTTATGTAGTCTTCTCCACTGGAACATTATGTCTCTACACTCTGTAACTAAAGCATCAACATATACGGAAATAGACACATTGTCTACACCATTTGGGTCTGTGTCCACTTCACCATCCTCATCTTCTAAACCTGATTGTTCAGCGTCTAAGACCTGCTTAATATTTTGGAATATGGTAAATATTGCCTAAGGCTTCTTTTTCATCTTCACCTTTATCTTCACTCTCAGACTCCGCTGAGTCATCACTGTCTTCACTCTCCAACTCCGCTGGCTCATCATTATTTTCACTCTTCATCTCTGTCATTTCTTCATCTTCAATGTCTAGATTTTCGCTATCTTCATCGTTATGGAATCGGATCTTATGCCGCTTCAGGTCATTTGACCTATTAAAAGTTGAACCACAATCAAAACATTTATGTCTCGGCATATTGATTATAGGATAACTCTAGCAAGTATTCAAGTTACAAGGTTCTTCAAAGAAATCTGACTGCCTAACTACTCTGCAGTTACACGTCCAACCACTTTGCGATGTTTAAACTGGAATGAGAAAAGGGATTGAATTTGTACCATTCATAGGATTATATGTACTGCAGCCACAAATCCACAATATGCACCCGCAAATCTGCAACATGCGCCCGCAATCCTCATCATGCGCCTGCAATCCGCAACATATGCCCACAAATCCACAACATGCGGACCGCATGCATCCGCACTTGTACGCATGCATTTTGGTGTGTATGTGTGTTCAGGCATGCACATGCACTTATTGCCATCTGCAACATGTGCCCGCAAATCTGCAACATGCACCCGCAAATCCACAACATGCGCCCACAAATCCACAACATGCGACCGCAAATCCTCAACATGCAACCACAATCCGCAATCCACAACAAGCGGTCGCAATCCGCAACATGCGGTGGTGGTGGTGATGCCTAGTGGTTGGTTGTGGATGTCAGTACTGGCGGTGGTGGTGCTAATGGCAGTGGTGTTGAAGGTGGTGGTGTTGATGCTCGTCGTGGTGGTGGTGGTGGGTGTTGGTGATGGTGATGGGGTGGTGGTGGTGGGTGGTTGGTGGGTTGTGTTAGACAAATGGATAGCCAGCAGAGCCAGTCATTTCAATGATAGATTTTCAAAAATAGTCTTCTGGTACACGCATGCACACAAGAGCGCACACTGGGGCATGCATGCACGCACAAGGGTACAACATATAACTAGCAGTATCGCATATTAGCACATGTGCATACGAGCGAGACCGTTATTAAATCCTCATTGACATACCATCTCCAACCTATATGCCATTTTTTTTCAAACACCACGCTCTCACACATTCCGACCACAATGTCTAGACAAATGGATAGCTGTCAGAGTCAGTCATTCTGATGATAAATTTTCAAAAATAGCCTTTTCTAAGGATGCAAGTATGAATATGAAGAAATTCGCTATGGGTTGGCGGGTGCGTGGGTGTTGGTGCTGGGGTTAATGCATGGTGTTGGGTGTAGGTCGTAGTGGTGGTGGTGGTGGTGGTGGTGGTGGTGGTGGTGGTGGTGGTGGTGGGTGTTGGTGATGATGATGGTGGTGGTGGTTGGTGGGGGGGGGGGTGTTTGCTGGCGCATTGTCTAGACAAATGGATAGCCAGCAGTGCCAGTCATTCCAATGATAAATTTTCAAAAATAGTCTTCTCTTGTACTACAAATATGAATATGAAGAAAATGAACATTTTCTTGAAGAAATTCGATGGTTAAAAGGGTTAAGAAAGTCTCTAGCGTCCATGTAATGGCGTAACACGAGGTGGTTGCCTAGGGCAGGACTGAATTATATAGTAAAACATGGTTATAACGCATCACTGCTCTGTAGCCAAAAGGATATATTTATATTTGTAGTAAACTAACGTCTATGATTATGCTACTATGCTTGTAATGTTGCTCTTAATTGCCAAATCTTTACGCGGCGGTAAACAACAATAGCCGGTGAGCGGGTGCAAGCTTTATTATCGATTTAAAAAAAAACTCTCGGCGAGGACATTGTAATATCCTGTGCTTAGAACGAGACGGGTGGTACATTCTTATAGTATTTCTTAACAGTGACATGTTTGTATCTCGATTAAAGATTGATCTTGGTGCTTTAATATTCTTTCATTATTCCTTAACACGTGCCATGTTTGTAACTCGATTAAGGACCGATCCCACGGCTATTGCGACAGTAATGGTTAACTTAAAACCATACGCAACAAATTATCTTTTTATCATACGTACGCTAGACATACAATTCCATAAACGCGTGCCACCGTCAGAAACATAATGACTACATTTTAATCATCGTGTAACCACACAATCTAAAACGACTGACATTATTGCAAATGCAATATTAAGTATTTAATAAACAATTTGCGCATAATGACGGTTAAGCCAACAGTCAACACGTTTTCAAAATATTCAACAAAGCAGTTTACTAATAAATTAATGTTAGCGACGTAACAGTCAAATTATTTTCAAAATATTAGTACATCGTGCATAAAAACCAACCAGCAACTTCTACTGAGGAGGAATGATATAGCATTCCGCCTCAACTGACGCAGGCAGTCAAATTGTTTTCAAAATATTCGTACATAGAGCATTGCCTTGTAAACAAGTACGCTAACCCCTCAAAACCAACTTCTACTGAGCAAGAATACTAGCCTCATCAACCTCATCCTCCTCATAGACCTCCCTTTTCAGACCACCTCTTAAACTCCGTCCTCCTATTATCAGAACACCTCTTAAACTCTGTTATTTTTACCTTACATACCACGGTAGATAACCACGGAGGGGGAGGGGGGGGGGCGTGCAGCTGTGTTAAAACATAAAATACACAACTTCTAAGGGTTAACATTTTCAGAATACACAAACAACAATATTCATTCAATCTAGCAGGTGTGCGCCGCTGTTCGCCATTGTTAGCAAAACCTAGAAAACGTGGGTTGCTGTTCGCCATTGCTCTTTTCGCTGGGCGGCTGTTCGCCATTGTTCTACCCTCTAGGCGGCTGTTCGCCATTTTTCTCGCGAAAATTAGCAATAGCAACAGATACCCCCATTACTGCTGACCTCGTCGAGCAACTTTTCCTTCACCCTTTCAGTAACCACAGTGATATTCCATACAGATTTGTAAACGTTAATGAGACCTTGAAGGACATATGGGCCTGCCCCAACTACGTCCTTCAACTCATGATACACCTCAATTGCCGAAACACCCCAAGCCTTTGTCGTGATTTTAAGGCTCAGGGTACGCTTATAGGAGGTTGCCATGGTGTTTTTAAAAAATTATTGCAATATATAATGGGATAATACAAATATATAATACCAAGACGTCAGGGAAAGAGCTAAACACTAAATAAATAGTGTCCCCTTTTGAAACCCTGACGTCTACCAACACATATACGAATAGATGGTACAGTCGTATATTTGTTAGTTTGAACCACTTATTAAGTGGTTCACTAACGCCTACCCGATTAAAGTGGTTTCCTAATGTATACTAACATATTACAGTCATATATTTGTTAGTTTGTTCGAGTTGACCGAGGACAGCCAACTGACTATAAAGATTTATTTAATCAAAAAACTAGGCTTGCGCTTCCAAATGACAAAGGAATTAAATCCACTTACTCAAGCGATCTTGCCAAATATAATGAGCTAGCCAACGAACTATAGAAATAGCATACTGGCGCGGGGAGAAATGTATTGCACTGACCACAGTAAGAGCAGACCTATTAAATGGCGGAACCGCCAGCTAAGAAGAGTGCCTTTAGAAAATGGAGACACAAAATCCGCTCCAACCATGACAAGAATTTACAAATTAAACATAAAGTTTGAAAGGAAATACTAATACGAAATATATGTATAAAATTTATCTACAAAATCGCGCTAGAAACTAGCAAATTCGGGCAGCAATTGCAGAGCTAAATAAACGCGTGCGTTTACTTTGACTACTACTACTACTACTACTACTACTACTTCTACTACTACTACTACTACTACTACTACTACTACTACTACTACTACTACTACTACTACTACTAATACCACTACTACTACTACTACTACTACTACTACTACTACTACTACTACTACTACTACTACTACTACTACTACTACTACTACTACTACTTACTACTACTACTACTACTACTACTACTACTACTACTACTACTACTACTAATACTACTACTACTACTACTACTACTACTACTACTACTACTACTACTACTACTACTACTACTACTACTACTACTACTACTACTACTACTACTACTACTACTACAACTACTACTACTTACTACTACTACTACTACTACTACTACTACTACTACTACTACTACTACTACTACTACTACTACGACTACTACTACGACTACTACTACTACTGCTGCTGCTGCTGCTGTTACTACTACTGCTGCTACTGATATTACTACTGCGGCTACTACATCTATTTCTGCTGCTGCTGCTAAGACTACCAAACCGACCATGTGTCTATAGCATACTATATACGATTTGCAAGTAATACTAAAAAAAGGGACGCGCTCGTTTAGGTTTATTGGTAAAATGCAATCTTGCAAAATATATTCATATCACAGATGCAGATACAGAAAATGATTTCGCCATGTGGATACATATAAAAAGGGCATCGTTTGTAATAACAAAGATATATTAATAGGCATTGTATATATACCACCAAAAGCCTCCAAATATTACTCAAACTGACTAGCAAGATATTGACGTGATATTGACGTCAGGCGGGAGCTGACCAATTAAACGTTTGAAACAAGAGAAGACGGCGGGAGCTGACCAATTAAACGTTTGAAACAAGAGAAGATGGCAGGAGCTGACCAATTAAACGTTTGAAACAAGAGAAGACGGTGGCAGCTGACCAATTAAACGTTTGAAACACGAGAAGACGGCGGGAGCTGACAAATTAAACGTTTGAAACAAGAGAAGACGGCATGAGCTGACCAATTAAACGTTTGAAACAAGAGAAGACGGCGGGAGCTGACCAATTAAACGTTTGAAACAAGAGAAGAAGGCGGGAGTTGACCAATTAAACCTTTGAAACAAGAGAAGAAGGCGGGAGTTGACCAATTAAACCTTTGAAACAAGAGAAGAAGGCGGGAGCTGACCGATTAAGTAATGAATATGTTAAAGCTACTGTAGACCCTTTAACTTAATCTTAGAGAGCGGGTGTATGCCTGAAGTGTGGCAAAGAGGAAAAATAATTCATATATATAAAAATAAAGGGAAACCCAGAAGAATCGGGAAATTCTCACCCAATAACATTACTTAGCTGTATGGGAAAGCTGTTCACATCGATATTAAACAAAAGACTAAATAAATATTCAGAAATCTCTGAATTGCAAGCCGGTTTTAGACAAGAGGTATCAGACGAAACCAAGTATCTCTCCTTTTTAAGTTACCGCAGGACCTGGTCTGCCCAGGACTATTATTATGCGAAAAAATAATGTCCATGCCATGCACATATATAACAAGAGCTATCAGAAGATAGCAAATAGTTTACCTGTATATTAATTGTACATCACAGGATATGATGGACCACTGGATACAGTCTCATTTTGAAATCTGACAATCCACTTGTTGAATCAAAATACAGATGGATGACACTATCCAATCGGCAAGCATAAACAGCATCGCAGAAGCATAGCTTGGAGACTGAACCATAAGGTTGCGCTGCCCAATAGTAACCTGCAGGACAATGACTACTGGCAGTCCAAGACTAACCGACAGGCAGATGGGCCATACATAAGCAAAGTTCATAGTCTGAAAAAAGAAGAAACATTTTCAAAAGCAAGTACATTAATATGATGCAATCTACATTTAAAAATCCTATATAGCAAATCAGAACATTTTATCTAAACTGGATAGGTCTTTGCTGATTAAATTGTCAGCTTGTCATTAGTTTTGAACCTTCAACATGTACTGCACGCTTAGCAACAAGTCAGCTCAATATGTGTTATATAGACATTAAAGAGTGGATGACTACAAACATGCTGAAACTTAACGATGAAAAGACTGAAGCTCTGTTAGTCGGGCCAGCAAACCGACGTGCTAAGACTGACCTATGTGACATCACAGCTGGAAATAGTCAAATAAAGCTGTCAACTGTCGTAAAGGATCTTGGTGTATACTTAGACAATGAACTGACTATGGATAAACATGTTAGTTACATCTGCAAAGTCTGCTATTTTCAATTGCGCAATATCGGCAGCATCAGGCGCTATATCACAAAAGAGGCCGCGATCATGCTAGTACGAGCATTGATAACGTCGCGCCTGGATTATTGTAATAGCCTCCTGATTGGCGCCTCAAAAGAACTTATTCAGCGACTTCAGGTGGTCCAGAACACTGCAGCGAGAATCATATCCCTGTGTGCCAAGCGAGAACACATTACTCCGGTCCTACATGATTTGCACTGGCTCCCCATTGTGCAAAGAATAACTTTTAAGACACTATGTCTGACATACCAATGTGTATCTGGCACAGCACCAGCCTATCTCTCTGACCTTGTACAACCTTACATTCCTGGTCGCTCTCTCAGATCTGCAAATCTAAATCTACTAAAAGTACCTAAGGTCAACTCTAAAACATATGGCCATAAAACTTTCTCTTTCACTGCAGCTACCGAATGGAATAACTTACCAAATGAAATTAGAAACTCATCAACTTTAGAAATCTTTAAATCCAATCTTAAATTCTATTTATTTCAAATAGCATATCCATAGAATACTTACGCGCGTTAGCGCTTAGAGCATGCAGTTGCATGGATTAAGCGCTCTAAAAATGTACTATTATTATTATTATTATTATTTGATAAAACCTTAATTAACCACACAACTGCATCATTTATACTATTTGAATTCTCTGATTCTCAGGTTCTATATTTATCGTAATAATAAGATTCTTCTTGAATCTGTTCCAATGACTCTTCTAGGCACGTCATAAGCACACCTTGATTGGCCCGAACAATCAGTCCACCAATCAACCTCTGCTTATTCCCTCCTAGAAGTTCCTACCTAATAAATGTTGGTCCTCCTGACCAATCAACGATCCCTACATTTCGTTGTTGGATGTAAAACCAATTCTTCTTTATTCTTTAGCGACAGAGTTTGATCGACGCTCATTGATTATGACGTCATTCTGACCAATCAAACTCTGCGCCATTCTTCTATGGAGATGATGCCTCCCATAGATAAAGCGGTGGCGACTGGTTCTGATTTGATGCGATCTGTCAGCTAACTAACAACATTATGGAATGTGTTGCTGTTGGATGCCATTGTATGAGTGACATATAGTTGATACACAAATTTCAGTTATGTTATTAATTCCTACAGGATGCTACAATGTCCATGTCCTGTCCATTGCCTATAGATGGATAAACCTGTAGGATGCTAGGGTGAATAGTCACCTGAGCTGTATGATCTCACTGCCATCTGGTGTTGTTCCATTCTTATGTGAGAATCTAGAATGCCTTCGTCATCAACTAAGTTCGTTTGTCACGTTCGATTCCATTGATTATTATACATCGATTATTTTCTAAACTACCATTCCAAGGGACTGCTGAATATTATAAAAGTGTGTGCCGACTGAACAACAGCAACAACTTTCATTCAAACTATTTTCAAATACACATCAATTCAGAACCGTGGGATTATTTCAAATATGATATAAAACTTTATGCATTTAACTTCAGCATGTTATATTCGCACTCCATCTATTTACTGGAAACACAGATGGCGATGATATTGGGCCATCATCATCAGCACTGGCTGATGTAATATTAATATATATATACATATACGTCCTGAACAGAAATGTCATCCGGTCCATTAGCTCACCTGGAATTTTCAAAGTATAATTTCTTTAGGGGTTTACTCGAAAATATAAGACATCCGGCGAGGTCATGACTCCCACAAGACAATCCCATATTTACACATGCCCACCAACCAAAGTTAATTAACCATCTCTTAAGGCCTTAAGAGAGTGTTAAATAACTCGTTGTGTTCTACCTACAACCAAAACCACACTATACCAGGGCTACTCAGACCAAAAAAAAAGTTAAAATAAAACAGTAAAGTAAAACAATCGTAAATGAATACGGTGACTAATGAAAGTAATAAAACATCAAATCGAATAAAACAGTACAGTACAGTACGGTATTAACAATACGGCTGTTAATCAATCTAAACAGTAAATCTAGATAATCAGTTAAAATAAACAGTACTATTATTAAATCAAATATAACGAAACAGTAAATAAACAGTAGATAGACAGTTAATGACTAAATAGAGTCATATTTCCTCATACTCTACGTTAGTACAGGTGCCTGAAGTGGCAACCGTTTCGAGCTCCACATCCACCCAGCCATCCGCCATGGGGTCCATAGTCCTGTTGTTGGCATTAGGCGACGAACCCCTGTTAGGCGCGTGTGACGGACCATACAGCACTGCAGGCAGCTGCGACCGTCGAGACTGAGTGAACCTGGAGACTGGAACCCCCGCCGCATGTGGCTTTCATGCGAAACACATCCACATGCGGTGCAGGATCCCACACTTATATAAAATAAACACTATGATCAGAATTACGACGACGGAAGCCGTCGAGTATGAAAACAAGGATCGTATATTGATGCTGTCGATCATCACTGGGTCGATCTCAGATAGTGGTGCTAAGGGTACATACTTTGTCTTGCATAAATGGTCTCATTTCTGAACCCTAAGATGTTTTACGATTAAAGATTGGTTTAATACTCCGGCCACGTCCAACCTTGGGACATCTACAGCAAGGCTGATTCGATTATACGTCCGACTGTAAGACTGTATACGTTCGAACCGCCACCCCTTCCCACTATAATCACATTCACTTGACATCAATGCATACACTCCATTCAGTACGTCGCATCTGTCTGTCAATTGTCCTCCACAGTGTGCTTCGATTTGTTCACTGAAGGTTTGCAAGACAACTCCGATTTCCTTATGGGCAAATAACTTACTTGAAGTTTCATTTGACTCTGATAGCTTGACCGTACACGAACTATCAGTCGCATTTGTTAACAAACTAACTATACATGGCAAGACCTCGACACTCAGACGGGGTAAAATACCATCCAGGTTTGGTATCCAATCCAATACTTGTTCGGGCGATAATAATCTGCATATAATATCCGGTTGTAGACAAAGGCTCGGGCCACGAATGCAGTCCATATTCAATATAGTTACCACCATCAATTAATGGCAAGGTAGCAATGTATATCACATTCTTGGCTGAATCAATGATATGACCTAATCGCACTAATGCGTATATGTCAGCCTGCCGTGCAGCATGAATCTTGAATAATTTACTCACATTTTTGGTCAAATCGATCAAACTGTCTGTGATCTCGTTAATTCGGTCGACATTAATATTAATCCCCTTGAAAGCAAGTTTCACATGGGAAGCCAAATCATTCGAAAAACCTGTCCATGTTCTTCATAGCGGTCTTAACGACATTCTTGATGGTTTCCATGTCACCTGATGTTGCCACTCCAAATAAAGATGAAGCTATATCGCCAACAAAATTAAATAGTCCACGTTTCTGTCGACCACCGGCATGACTCAATGTCTGAAACAAGAAGGTGAAATTTACTCAACCGGTCGATGAAATTAGCAGGTAAATACGGATGGTCAATCGATACCACCACAGTCCACTCGGCGCATATCACAGAGATCTTCTGATGATTAGTTATCATTACGCCATTTTGTAACTTGTGAATACTAGAATTTCGACAAAGGCGCCGCCTTATAACAGCTTCGATGCGACTCACAAAGTCAGCATAAGCAGACCAGCCAAATGCACCAATCCTAGCACGTTTGCTATCTGAGCTGAACTCATGAGCATGACTGCACTTGCGCAGATTATAGGAGTGCGATGGAAGTGTTTCCATTGGCTCATTGGCATGCTCGGGTACGTCCTCCGAGGTGTCCATTAATACATCGTCACGAGGAGTTTCTGACACATCCATCGGTGACTCATACTTCGGATCGTTGCTGGTACCAGGTCAATCGACCTCCATGTCAATCACCCTACCCTTCTTCCTGCGAGCTACTTTACAAAGCGTCAAATCAGAGTCGGGTACCGGCAAAGGTACGGACTCGGGTAATGGTACAACTCGTGGATGATGGCTAGCTTTTGTACCTTTTGCAGGATTACAAACAGGGCGTGGTCTTACTTTGTCCCAGCATATCTCTGAGTCGACTACACGTAGCTTGGAGATGTTAAGCATACGTACCTTCCCAGACCTTTGATGGCGGACATGGGCCACTGGGCCGTTGATTTTAAAGATCTCGTATTCAGGGTCACTACGAGAGGTCAATTTCATCCTCTCATCAGCTTTCACGACCACTGAATCCCCGACTTTAAATTCACCAGCGTTTGCACGCTTGTTGATCTGTTCTCGGTGTGCCACTCGAGACTTGGCCGTTTCTCCTCGAGTCCGCAATAAGGCATTCAGGGTCACTACGAGAGGTCAGACATATCAGTCTCTTGCCTAAGTCATGCGAAGCATCGAGCGGGATTGCAAACGGAAGTCTTGCACGTCGACCATACGTCAGATAGAATGGCGTATATTCGGTCGTAGAGTGACGAGTGTTGCGGTACGCAGTTAAAGCTGCGCCCAACTCATCCTCCCATGCACGAGACTCGTTGTTCACACCTTTCTGGATTAATTCTTTAAGAATGCGATTGAACCTCTCGGTACGTCCATTAGTCTGTGAATGGTACAGACTTGATCGTCTATGATCAATACCATGTTCGTGAAAACGCTGCTCTAAAGAGTTGGAACAGAATTCTTTACCCTGATTGGTGATTAGAATCTCAGGGATACCATGACGGGCGACATACTCATTGAAGAATTTATCTTAAACATTCTGAGACGTCTTAGCTGCAATCGGATATGCCTCTGCCCATGCAGAACAGTGATCGATTACCATCATAATGTAATTGTTACCTTTGCTCGACTCTAATAGTGGTCCTATTAAGTCCATACCAATTATCTGACTAGGATAATTAGCCATAGGCATCTCACTGTACTTAGGTCGAGTAGTGACAGGTCGATTGACCTGGCATGTCATACACGTTTCAAGTATACGTACCACATCCTTCCTTAAGGATGTCCACACAAAAGAATCCCTTACCATACCGATAGTCTTCTTCAGACCTTGGTGACCGGCTCGTTCATGAGCCTTCCGGAGCAACTTCTCACGGAACAGGGTAGGTAGTAAGATTCTGGGGTACTCAGCGTCCAACACTGAAGGTGGAATCAAAGAATATAATATGCCATTATTTACCATGTACTCTTCCGGGTTGTTCTTGAACAACTCCAGGAATTCCTTGGTTTGTTAGGCACATAGTCCAGCATAAAGAACATCATACACCTCCAAAGGAACATGAGGTAGGACGCCTACGTCCACTTCAGGTATGACATAGTCACCAGTGTCTAATGTGGCGACTTCTACCAGACGTCGTAATCTAGACAACATGTCTGCTCAAATATTCTTCGAGCCTTGGATGTACTCTATCTTTCATCCGTATTCGGCAATCAGTACTTCCCAGCGATGCACCTTCGTGTTCTTAACTTCCCCCACAAACAAACTCTTCAGGGGTTTGTGGTCAGTATACACTGCGAACTGTGCACCAAATAGATATGGTCTAAGCTTCTTTAATGCATAAATCACCGCATAAGCTTCCTTCTCTATCACGGGCCAATTCAACTGACTGTCTTTAAGAGTAGAGCTAACATACTGTATGACATGCTCTACACCCTTATCATCAACCTGTACTAGTATCGCACCTATTGCATAGCTAGACACATCAGTATATAATTTATACAGGGCATTTAAATTCGGATAAGTGAGTACGGTCTCACTACACAGCAAGTTCTTTAATTTCTCAAACGCTTGCTGTTCGTGTTTACCCCATTCACAATCTTCTTAAACACCCATCTATAATGAGGTACCATCTTCTTAAACACACATCTATAAAGAAATACCATCTTCTTAAACACCAATCTATAATGAGACGCCATATTAAACACACATCTATAATGAGATACCATCTTCTTAAACATCCATCTATACTACTTTTGATTGGAAATTGTATATAAATAGTAAGTCTAACTCTATAAAAATATAATATACCCATATCATTATGTTGGTATATACTGCGTTCTTTCCATACACTAACGCAGTAAGTTGGCTTGGCTTTGTACTTACACTTTAAATATCCATCTATAATGGGATACCATCTTCCTAAACACCCATTTATAATGAGATACCATTTTCTGAAAACACCCATCTATAATGAGATACCATCTTCCTAAACACCCATCTATAGTGAGGTACCATCTTCTTAAACACACATCTATAATGAGATACCATCTTCTTAAACACCCATCTATAATGAGATACCATCTTCTGAAAACACCCATCTATAATGAGATACCATCTTCCTAAACACGCATCTATAATGAGATACCATCTTCTTAAACACCCATCTATAATGAGATACCATCTTCCCAAACACCCATCTATAGTGAAATACCATCTTCTTAAACATCCATCTATAATGACACGCCATATTAAATACCCATCTATGGTGAGATACCATCTTCTTAAACATCCATCTATAATGAGATGCCATATTAAACACCCATCTATAATGAGGCACCATCTTCTTAAACAGACATTTATAATGAGATATCATCTTCTTAAATACCCATCTATAATAAGATACCATCTTCTCAAACACCCATCTATAATGAGTACCATCTTCTCAAACAGCCATCTATAATGAGATACCATCTTCTTAAACATCCATCTATAATGAGATACCATCTTAAACACCCATCTATAATGAGATACCATCTTCTCAAACACCCATCTATAATGAGATACCATCTTCTCAAACACCCATCTATAATGAGATACCATACCATCTTCTTAAGCACCCATCTGTAATGAGATAACATCTTAATACCCATCTACAATAAGATACCATCTTCCTAAACACCCATCTATAATGAGATACCATCTTCTTAAACACCCATCTATAATGAGATACCATCTTCCCAAACACCCATCTATAATGAAATACCATCTTCTTAAACATCCATCTATAATGACACGCCATATTAAATACCCATCTATAATGAGATACCATCTTCTTAAACATCCATCTATAATGAGATGCCATATTAAACACCCACCTATAATGAGGTACCATCTTCTTAAACAGACATTTATAATGAGATATCATCTTCTTAAATGCCCATCTATAATAAGATACCATCTTCTCAAACACCCATCTATAATGAGACACCATCTTCTCAAACAGCCATCTATAATGAGATACCATCTTCTTAAATACCCATCTATAATAAGATACCATCTTCTCAAACACCCATCTATAATGAGACACCATCTTCTTAAACACACACCTATAATGAGATGCCATCTTCTTAAACACCCATCTATAATGAGATACTATCTTAAACACCCATCTATAATGAGATACCATACCATCTTCTTAAACACCCATCTGTAATGTGATACCATCTTAAACGCCCATCTATAATGAGATACCATCTTCTTAAACGCCCATCTATAATGAGATACCATCTTAAACACCCATTTGGAATGAGATACCATCCTAAACACCAATCTGTAAAAAGATGGAATCTTTAAGCACCCATCTATAATGAGCGGCCTAGTGGTTAACACGAGTTCTTGCAACCTAACCAGACAACCGCTGTGTCCCTGGAATCTCTTCCCAGTTCGATGCGTCTTCTTGGCGACCAAGCTCAGCAGATGTTCCGCTAAGTGCTCTCCTCTTTAATTACATGGGCTTGTTGTGGGTCTCCAACCCAGGAAGGTCGTCACTTGGACCGTGTCAAGCTCTTTTTGCCTTCACTCAAAGCGGTCAATAGCACCGAGCCACAGATTCACCCGACCCTTCAAGGGAAGAAGTTCTCGCATAACCACCGCTTTGAGCGAGATCACTCTAAAAAGCATTTGAATTAGGCACACGCAGAAGCCTGCCTCTGGACGACCACTGAGAACATTGGATCAACTTGGCCACATGGACTAAAACTTCTTTCTTTCCCCTCCCCCCCCCACCCCAACCTCATTTGATAGGTCATTAGCTTTTTAGCGCCAAACAACTTTTTAACCAATTAACCTTAAATAAATACTTAGACTAACGAGGCGATTATCGACCGCTTGCGACTGACCGCCTGCCTGGAATAAGTAGGAAAAGTCTGCTGTGTGTCCTGCTTAGGACCTCCCCCTCCGTCATCGCGAGGGCCTGACTATGCCTCAAGCTCCCTCCAGCGGGCAACGAGGACGAGACCGGCGCACTCGCCGCTGGGGACGAAGCAACAGTGTCGCTGCAGGCTAGCCGTGAACAGGCACCCAGCCGTGCTGAAATGTCCGGTCGGACCTATGTGTTTCCAAGGAGACAGCTGACTGCTCTGGTCACCCTAACCTCGCAAGCTCAGAGACCGCCACCATGGACCGATGAATGCCCGGAAGGGCTGACAAGCACGGGGAGCCCCTCGCCGCTCGACTGGCGCTTCTGCTCGAGACCACTCGAACGTGCGACCCCCGTCTTCGCACCCCCCCCCCCCCCCACCGTATCACCCCCCCCCCCCCCCATGCTGGAGGGAACTAGCGCGGGACGGCGGCCACCTGGTCACAGTTTCCATGATATTGTGATTCTGCGAACTGAGGGTTCGATCGATCAGAACACTGGCAAGGCGTGGGCGGGGCTTAGCTAGATAGTGGAGGGACATAGAAATGATTCCTCTATAATTAACCTGGTTCATTTGTATCGCTTACCAGCGAGACGTGCCAAGAGACAATATGAAGGGTGTGTAATCAGCAAGCGTGACAACGCGGCACGTAGAACACGTAGAACACGTTATCTATGGTTCGCTAACCTTCACTAGGTACGTGCCCAGAAGCCAGGGGTGCAAAATCTAGCAACTATTAATATAGTTATCATATAGCAAACGTTCTACATAATTATAGCTCATATTTGCCGTAGAAAATGAAATATATTTATATAGCTGTCAAATTGTACTTAGCGCTCACATAAGCCAACATGATTTAACGACTCAATGCAGTGTCCTTTCTCACAGCTAAATGGATGTAGCCTATCTTGTATAATGGAAGTGAATAGCTTGCACAAACAATTAAAGAGAGTGCTGCCTCTGTCGTTGTCTGGGTGTGTGGTTGATCCAGAATAACAGGAGGTATAATGCCTTTTGTCCACTCAAGGGCTTTATGGCCAGAGGCAACCATTAAATTAAAGAGTTTTGTATACATTTGCAACATAGTTTCGCTTGAAAATTAAAAAAATCATAATGATTTGATCTGTGTCATAAGCTTACCCATTCTTTCATTGTCTATAGCTATAAATGAATTTGAACTTGAACTAGCTAGATAAAAGAATGATCCTGAAAGAGATCTGTATAGACTATGTATTTCGTATCCTATAATCTGGGCAGCTAGAACTGTCCCAGATTTAGTTGTCCTTTAAAAATGAAATGAATCGACAGAAGGCTGAATCATTGGCGATCCAGGAAAATAATGACTGTCAATATCTATTTACAGAAATTTTAGCAAAATAATTTGCATTTGATCAGTACGCATTCGCTTGTGAATGCAACCGGCACCAATATGTGACGTCATCCACAGTGCCTTAAGGCACATTTCTTCGTGTGCGTAATCTGTCCCCGTTATCCGTCTCCGTCAATGTTATATAGGGTTTTTAAATCCATGTACGCGACAGCTAATTATTGAGATATACCTACAATGCATGCACTAAATCTGTCACAGCGGGTTAAATTAGCCCTTTTGGAGTTCATGTTTTGATGATTTTAACGGGACCCAACTTATCTCCCATAGCCGCCTATAATACCATTCGCTCAATAGGCCTACATCGACCATCTTATTCAGCCAGTACATCTTTGCGTGAGCTATGCGGGTATACTAGGATGCTCGATAACACCTATTACCTATGGTTGACTATTTTAACACATAATGCTTGCTTTTAAATATCTCATTTAAAAGATAGGTACTCCGATTTTTTTAACGGAAGTTACATCGAAAACAGAAAACGATGAAAAATCGTAGACGTATAATGGAATTCAACAACATGTAGCGGCAATCATCTGTTACACGGACAGACGTAAACAAACAAACAAACCACGGGTGCGTAAAGTTTAATTAAGTTTAAAAAAAAGAAAATTTCGGAACACGTGGCCTATAAAATGACAATATATTTATATATACATATATATATATATATATATATATATATATATATATATATATATATATATATATATATATATATATATATATATATATATATATATATATATATATATATATATATATATATATATATATATATATATATATATATATATATATATATATATTACATAATCACCGAGTCTCGGTTTCAGTTCATATCTCAAGAAGATGTAGCCTAGGTGCCTAACCTACGGCTTTAGCGGTTTATAAAAATGATGAACGTAATTGTTTGCCCTATGCTATATATTTTATAGCGAAGGTCGTAGGGTGAGTGGGGTTGAGGAGGGGGGGGGGGGTGGCGGGTTTGAATTCTCCATAGAAGCTTTTCTGCGAGGCGTCGCACCACCAAATCGCACACCCATAAAGCATAACCATTGTTACAAAAAGAGCGACCTGGATGTCAATGGGTAAATGGCGAGCTCGTGACTTTGTAATTAGTGCAAACAAAGTTTAGTTGGCTATGCCATAGAAATACATAATATGGCTGTTAAACATTATTCTTGGATATGCATATTCTTGCCTAGTCTCCACATCTTCGTTGCCAATTAGTAGTTAAGAGAGATGTTAGTATATAACCTCAATGTTTGACAGTAATCATGCGTTTAGTGCTTGTAATTCGTGTGAGGGTTCTGACAATGGAATCGTGCTATATGCATGCACTACAATGCAGAGTTTTAAATAGAGCTCTGATTAATCAGTTCGTCGTGATTCCGCTTTTTAAACATATTTCATTGCAATACCTGTACAGCGGGATGGAGCAGACACTTTCAAGGCTACTTTGTAAATTCAGAATGAATAACCACAGGCTACCTGTAGAACTAGAACATATGAAAATCCACTACCTCGAAACGAGCGAGTGACCACAATATGTGCTCAGAACGCCATAGGTGACGAATTTCACTATCTCTTTGAATGCCCATCCCTAGATATCGAAAGAAAATAATATATCAATATATATTATAGATTACGCTCAAATACCCTAAGGATGAAACAACTTATCAATGTTCGCAACAGATCAATATTACTATCTCTCTGTAAAGTTTTAGATGTTATTTTTAAACGTGTGAGCTGAAATATAAATATTGTATCCCTGTTCCCCTTGTGCCACGATGTCTCTTTGGTGTAAATAAATAAATGTGTGGAAAAAATGTATGGTTTTCTGGAAATTGATAGTCAGGGAGTTCATGGATCGATCGATCCCAACATCAGCCAGGTGTGGATGGAGCTTAGCAATAGATGAGCGGGGCATAGCTAAAACTGAATAGGTCAATTCTGACCAAGCTGCACAGGTCCTAGCAACTTATTTTACATCGGTCCATGCAGAATTATTAGACCGCAACATATAATTAAAATTATATACGCACCAGCACAGAGAGCCTTGGAAGTCGCCCTACTGGGAGCCACCAAATACAAAGCCAGAAAAAGACGTCGCTGCCTAAATCTTCTAAGCGTGCTACGAGATGACCTCAAGAAAGCAGGACTCGGTACGTTCAAATCAAGAATGGACCTGAGGAAGCTAAGGATTTCGGCTGAGGACAACACACAGTGGTAAAAAGCGAAGAAGGGCTGGCTGCAGCTGTAGGACGCTTCTACTACTACAGCCGTAGAATACAGTAATCATACATACATAAATCAGAATGAGAGCGAGAGAGAGAGAGAGAGAAAGAGAGAGAGAGAGAGAGAGAAAGAGCTCAAATTTACCACACCTGTCAATAGTGTTACCATACTGTGATCGGAAAACGGGAAGGAATAACCAACATGGAAATGGTAATCCACCCTCCAGAACGCGCTACGACCGCTCTAGGGACGCCTGCATCTAAGGCACGTACGATGGGGAAAATGTCTAAGACACAATTTGCCCCACCCCCCTCCCCCTCTGGTTTCTTTCTAATGGGATTTCTGACTGGATGGACACTTTTAGCTTGTAAATATTATCTTTGCACGACTTCTCCTCGCATAATGGCCAATATCACAAGTTCCGAAAGTGTGTGGTACCGTTGAATAGGCCCGAGAATGTTGTGTCCTCACCATGATAACAATGGGTCAAGACAGAAAAGGAACGACTGATCATCAAGGAATCCATTCCCTGGGAGAAGACCGCTCAAAACATGACACTTCGTTTAACTTGCTAGCTCCTGCTAGATGCTATGGAGGCTCACGTGAGCATAAGAATGACTGCCGATTCGCTGTTGTTCACTAAGGCAAGCTTCCAATTCATCGAAAAGATAATGAGATCTAGAGCAGATAGTATAAAAGTCGGTCGGTCCCTCCGCTGATTCAGAAAGGATGCGGGAAATGCACTGCAGAACCTTAGGGACACTGGCCGCGCTTGGAGTGGGTCAACATTTACATAGGCAAAGGACAGCCTGATTTCTGTAATGGCCGCCAAGAAAAAGTGGCCTAATTTAAACATAAGAACAAATACCTACAACCAAATTCTTCCGTTTCTAGAAATCTCCGCTGTGATTTTGGCCGCTCAGAAGACTCCATAGACCTGAAAACCTCGACGGAGTGGGTTTCCCCTGCTTTCTAAGGAGATATTTCCTCTTGCGACGATGAGGGTTTTTTCATTCTGTGAACGCTGATTTTGAGATCTTTCATTCCGTGTTGTGCCACCTTGTGTCGCCTTGATTGGATGGATGTTTCGCTTCTCCCAGGCCGCCTTCTGTGACCGCACTTCTCATGGGGAACCACTGGACTTTCTTGCACTATCCAGAAGTACCGCCTGCCCGCTCGACTCAGTGTGATATTTGGCCGTCCAGGACAGAGTCATCGCATGATGTTGTACCTCTAGAATATAACTACGGAGGTTGGTTAAAAGCCGACAACGGACGCACTATCAAAACCTAGACCCCGCGTTCGACGAGGACTGTGGACAGTGATTACTGAACTTTCTACCGCGCTTGACATAAATTGATCCGTACATGTTTCCTAAATATTAAATGTATGTAATCTAATTTGCTTTTTTTCTACGGAAGTTAGATTTACTGCCTTAAGCGCCTTTTTGTTTATCTTCTGCTGTTAGCAACAGTTCCCTCTTTCTTGCTTTCAACTGGGAAAGGAATGCTCGTTCCTATGGAGCCACAGACCTCAATTCTGACCATAAGTGAGTCATTACACGCCTTCAGATGAACAATCTCTATCTGATATATAAACGCCGTACTAGGCACGAGGGTAGTCATCTACAACCTGCCCAAGCTCATGAGCGATCCTTACACTCAAATGTCATACAAAAAGGCCCTCAAGGAGCAGATAGCTAACGTCGACGTCAGCCCCAATCCAAACGACGCCCTAACCAAAATATTGAAATCTATGGAATCATCAGCTACCAGCACCATAGGTGTTCTTAACAAACAACCAAACTAGGCGTACTGACGACCCTCTAGTGGTAAAACTGTCAGTAGAGCAGAAAGGGTTATGGCTGCGCATCTATGAAAGCGGCCAAAATGAAGATGACGCCAATCTATGCCGGGAATGCAATAACATTCTGTGCCACATGTAAGGAGAGAGGCGTCAACTTTAAGTTGATGACGTCACAAACAAAATTAAAATTTGAATAAGGCCGTTTATAAATTGCTTATGGGCCTAAGAATGTTAATCTGACACGAAAGATGCCATGTTTTCAAAATATGATCGAAAATTGGTTAAATTGATCTGGGACTATTTTGTCTGATTTCGATATGGTTGAGTGATCAATACTATGATTGATCAGTCAACTTCCATATATGGCACTATACATGATTCTTGGCGCGAAAATTGCGGCCGAAGCATGTGTCAGTGAATAGCAAGATTAGTGTCTGGGCAGGCGTGAAACCAGCGAGATGCGTCTGGTTCTTCAAATGTGAAGTTTCTTTAAAGGTTTTCTTATTATTATTTTATGTGAGCGGTAGGGTTTCCTTTTAAGAGGAACAAGCTAAGTTATAATGCCAAGTAGTTGAATATCAATGTTTTATATTAAGTTGAATTAGTAGTGGTAGTACTAGGTGCCGTAATTGATTCCTATGGAGGAGGCATGAAATCTACAAGAGAACTGATGTAATCGATCGGTCGATCATTTTCACCTGATCTGCGATCAGATTTCAATAAGCACTCAGCTATCAAACACCTCTCCACGCCCTAGGGACAACTCACTTAGCTCACCTACCATCACGTCTGCCGGTTCCGGGTTCAACCCAGCCATGGGGAACCACTTATCCTCCCGAACCCGCCATTGAACCTTCTTCAGTAGTCATTCATCTGCTCATGGGTCTTCTAATCTTATGACCCATCGTCGAACGCTTCTACGATAATCTTCAGTCTATTCCGGGATCGCTTTCCACCCATAAAAGCTGCAAACATAACGATCCATCATCGAACATTCTCAATCACCATAGAGATGTGTCGAACCCGTTCTTTACCTCTACGCATCAGTTATCAAAACACTGATGTAATATAGTTATCTTCTTAGAATTACATTTCAGGACTAGATTCTTAACGTCCTCATCCGAGGATAATCTCCAACGAATCACCTCTGAATCTCCATTTCGTTTAACGTCATTGTGCTTTAACGGCCACATTGGGCGTTGCTCATATATGTTTCGCCAGTGACGCCACGCTCCTTATATTCCTGTACCTGTGTTTATATCACACATATATATTGATTATTATAATCCGGATTCGCACGACCTATTTCGGATCATCTTCTTCGACCATCTCTCCAGGGTCAAGCAACTCAACTATGACGGACTACAGTCTTTACGTCCCTACGAAAGATATGCAGATTTTGCATACACCAACAAACACAAAACATAATATACTATACATCTTAATTATTTATTTAGTACAGGTTAATAATTACCTAATGGTATACTGACTACCACTTATAATGAAAGTCGGTGATGAATGAATCATTCCAGTAGTACATTTTCATAATAATCTTCTATTCCTACGAAAATGGACATTTCTCAGACCCATGATAGAAATTATTTCCATCGGGTAAAATCAGTAAAGATTTGAGTTACACGATTTTATATAATTCGACTCAACACGAATTAACGGAATCGATTCATTATTTAAACTGAATCATATCCCGTCGCTTATCGAGACAAGAAGGTCAACAATTTTATGTTTAGCGTTGTTTATACGTTTCGGTTTCAAGCAGTTAATGGTTGGGATAACATTTGACTCCAAACATTAACTGATTATGACCAAACGTCTAATAACTTAATTGCTAAGTATGAAATCATTGTGTCAAATTACTCTATGGTAACGACTGATTTATAAACCGAATTATAGTTGGTCTGATGCTTCAACTTTCGCTGAAATAGCATGCACCGCGAATTCGTTCAATCTTGATTCAAATTATCTGGGATATACCATTACTGTCCGTCCATCTTATCCATTTTATTCCGTTTTATCCAACTGTGCAATTGATGATATTTTTAATTGAAATGCTATACATATATTAAATATTTTTTAACAACTGATATTGGTATCTGTTTTTCTTTGTCTAATTAACCCTCTCTGACGCATTCGCTGCCAACAATGATATCCAGTTAGTTTAAGTCCGTTCTTAGGAATTAATAATTTGAAACTTTGTCTGGGATATCCAATCGACATTCTTGATTAACAACCAATTCATCGACCGTTGAGATGGGACCAAGTAATTTAATCTCGACGAGTCGTTCAACGAGTAGAAATTGACAGTCCGCCATCTTAACATACTTTATGATTACGTCATAATATTAACACGTCATTCGATTTCCAAGTCCATCGAGATGGTCCAATCATAAATTACGTCATATTATCTTAACGTCAGTCGACATCTGGTAAATCCTAGAATTGTCATTGGCGGCCATCTTGGGTCTCCGATAGGTTTACACTTCAGATTGGTTTTTCCATTTCGTAACCCTGTATCTTCTTGGATAATGAAATCGCCCTATACGGTCATTCTGAGGTCAAGAAGTCATTATATTGGATCTTCGAAAGATGATTTTACCATATTGAGTCAATTTGAAAAAGAGACTGCCATCTTGGGTCTCTTGATTCTGTCAATCCACCATCTTCAATTCATTTGAGTCATAATTGCATTGACTTAACTTCCGTTTAGTTAAGCAATTCGGATCAAATGAATTGATTCACGGTAGATCCTCCCGATATTTAACCCCTAGACAACAACTTTCCAATTTGAATCACTTAATTGAGCACTACAGGGAGGCTCGCTCCGTGACACACATTAGCGAATGCTTAAAAGATCTTGCCATTCAACAGGCGGACTCCCTAGCAGGTGAAAACACTGCCACGGATGACTGCCACACAATGTTTCGGGCAGCCCGAGCCTTGAGAGTTACTGACTACAAACCACCACTCAACGTACACAACTCTGAAGGACACTTTATCGGGATTAACCAGGGAAAAGCCGAGGCGATTCGAGAATGGTTCAAGGAACAGATCACAAACCACGATGATGAGCCCGTGCATCCGTTCTCATGAGACCTAGGCCATTATTAACACCAGTTAAAACAGCAGAAGTTGAGAAGGCACTTAAAGCCCTGAAAAACGGACGTGCATCTAGACTTAATGGCATGAGTAATGAACTATTTAAGTATGCAAGTAACATTATCTCAAAAGCGATCACGCGCCTAATCAATTCAACTTCTTATGCACCACCTTCCCATCGGCGCTGTAGGCCAATGCACCCTTATCACACTACCCAAGCCCAAGAAGCCACCTGGCCCCCAGACAATCTAGGGCGCGTTGTGCTCCTCAACACATACAGAAAATCTATCCAATGTTATGTGTTCATGTACGTAGGTGTTCATGTAAATGTCTTTTCACACATCCTACTATTCTTCGGAATGTCGCTTGTTCCATGTTCTATCATGTCAGAATGTCTAGTAGTAAGGAAGTCAGAAAGGATCAATCAGACCATGGCTCCATTGATAATGTGACCATTAAAGGGATACATTTGATTTTCATAGGATTTCTAATGGCAATCCACTTCTCTGACTCACACAGTATTTCATTGTTGTATTTCTGCATAGGCTTCAAGTTCAAATGATCCTGGTGATGCATACATTGATCTGCCAATTCTGCAAATCACACGGGACTCGACGATGCAATACTCTACAATTGCAGTCAACGGCTTTTATGACATTTGTTAAATTTAAAAAAAAAACAAATGACAAATTATAATATATGACGGGTAGCATACACGTCCTAAGTGCATGCTAGCTCTTCTATAGATGAGTATCAAATACTTGTTTGCGCGTACAGGTGGGTTCTTTTTTGTTTGAGAAATTCTGGCCTGTACAGACAATAGACTCAACGAATATGACGTCCAATAATTACAACGAATATTACGCCCAATAAGTACAACGAATATGACGCCCAATAATTACAACGAATATGACGCCCAATAATTACAACGAATATGACGCTCAATAATTACAACGAAGATGTAGTCAGGTCACTGTTGAGTATTCGTATAAAAATCGGTATTTAAATTTCGTATAATTCTATGAAGAATGGTTCGAATATTTCGGACAAAAACTAAATAAAACCGAAATATCGTCGGTAAGCATGTAGAATATTGAATTTTTTGTTGGGGGCGGGTGGGGGTGGAGCGGGCCGATATGATTGACCCCATCGGGCCCGGTATGTGCTAGATATCTGTCAAGTCTTTAGTCATTCGGTTTAAAACTCAAGGAGAAAATGCGGTTTACTATCACACATTTCCTATGGGAGACACATTGTGTAAAGCAAGCCAGATTTCTCGAAAACTATTGGAGGGATCAAATATGAAATTGATAGTTAATCAAGAAATTATATCAATTAAGCTTTTATCAAGGTTCTGGTCGATCAGACGAAAAACAATTTTAGGGGTCATTTTTCAACCTCTCCCTGTAAGGGTGTGCACTTCCGCATCAGCACAAATATAGGTTATAATGTATCTTCTAATATGAGCATTGAACGTGTGTGATTAAGGCGAGTTCATTTCTGCTAAAATAGAAACTTCCAACATTGATGACAAAGGATTATCCTGATATTATAAAGGACCTTGACTGTTGATTACAACTTCAACCTGATTCTTTGTGGGCCTATTTGCAGTTGGAACGTTCTACTTGGGTGTCATGGATGGTGGGGGGGGGGGGGGTGCACCTAATATGGCCCCTGAACCATTCATGCCAACATACATTCCTTTCTGTCAAAAACAAAACTGGTAACTGACATTATGGGTACCATCAGCAGACATCTTCGGTAACCAAGGGTAACGTTCAACCCACGTAGCGCTAATCATATAACAACCACGTGTTGTTGTTGTTGTTGGTGGTGGTGGCGGCGGCGGTGGTGGTGGTGGTGGTGGTGGTGGTGGTGGTGGTGGTGGTGGTGTTGTTGATTTGACTTTATCCGAAGTCCATACGCGTATTTACTGTTGAAATATCCATAATGCAAGTTCCTCTGGAAACTGACCACACGTTTCACTGATCTGGATAAACAACTCAAGTTGATATAGGACCTAGAAGCTGACCACACGTTTCTCACTGATCGGGACAAACAACACATTGGCAGCCATTTTGAAAAGGTATTTTGTTTTTAATTCAAAGAAATTTTTGGATAAATACTCAAATATTCGTATGCTAATGCGAATATTTGTTCATGTTGGTCATATCATATGAAGGAATCTTCGAATATTCGGACCGAACACTACTGGGTAGCATTTTACGGTAGTTAGCATTGCATCTTGCGTAAATTGAACAGAAAGCAACATGCATTGCTACTCTGCCATTAGGGTGTTCTGTCCCTCCGCAGTACAAAGGAACCACAAGTAACCAAAAAACCCGTCACAAACTACGATCTCCGCTAAACTTTAACACTATTCGCCGTTTTTGCTCACACCTTTCGAACCCGCAGTCTCCTTTGTTCTCGGGCCACCTACAAACTAAGCGTCACAGAAATCAATTGGCATTACTACAACCTCTACAGAAGGAACTGGAATAACTGGACCCATCTCTTATTGCACATTACCTCACATCACAATGGCAAACCACTGGTCGGCTGACATAAGAACTTGTGTGGTCTGAATTCATGCACACACCCACATGTACCATGAGGTACAGCCAGGACCGTCATCGTTGAGCGGCACTGGCAAATGGTCCTCTATCGAATGATCAGAGAACCGTGACGGCGACGTTCCCGCATTTACTGTCTGCTTGGTGGAGCCCAGTGTGTCGACGTTCCCGCCTTTACCATCTGCTTGGTGGCGCCCAGTGCAGCGACGTTCCCGCCTTTACCGTCTGTCTGGTGGAGCCCAGTGCGACGACGTTCCCGCCTTTACCGTCTGCCTGTTGGACCCCAGTGTGTCGACGTTCCTGCCTTCGCCGTCTGCCTGGTGGAGCCCAGTGCGGCGATTTTCCCGCCTTCACCATCTTCTTGGTGGAGCCCAGTGCCGCGACGTTCCCGCCTTCACCGTCTGCTTGGTGGAGCCCAGTGTGGCCACGTTCCTGCCTTTACCGCCTGCTTGGTGAAGCCCATTGCGGCGACGTTCCAGCCTTCACCGTCTGCCTGGTGGAGCCCAGTGCGGCGACGTTCCCGCCTTCACCATCTTCTTGGTGGAGCCCAGTGCGGCGACGTTCCCGCCTTTACCGTCTGCTTGGTGGAGCCCAGTGTGGTGACGTTCCCGCCTTTACGTCTGCTTGATGGAGCCCAGTACGGCGATGTTCCCGCCTTTACCGTCTGCTTGGTGGATCCCAGAGCCACAACGTTCCCGCCCTTACCGTCTGCTTGGTGGAGCCCCGTGTCCCAACCTACAGATGGAAGTAGATCAGTGTTTATTGACGGTATTTATGAAATATTAGAAAACAGTCCAATACCTCGAGAATATGAAATAAGTATATCCGTTATCACAGGAATTGTTGTTATCACTTTGCTAAATACACGAGTTTAAGCGTTAATCCCACTAAAGTATTACTGCAATTTGATGTACAACTAAATCTATTCATAGAAAATGTCCATTTGCAGATCAGAGAAGCCTATTTTTGAAAATTTACCTCTGAAATGACTGGCTTGGTTATCGAGCCAGTCATTCAAGTGGTAAACATTTTAAAAATAGTTTTCTCTTGGTCTGCAAATGGACATTACTCAAGACAACTACAAAAGCCGTTTTTGGCTAATATGAAGGGGTTACGGAAAGTTTGTTTTGAGATTTACCCATATGATTGCAGATTGTATCAAAGTTACCCATATGAGTGGAGATTGTACCAAGTTACCTGCATGATTGCAGATTGCATCAAGGTTACCCATATGATTGCAGATTGTATCAAAGTTACCCATATGATTGCAGATTGTATCAAAGTTACCCATATGAGTGGAGATTGTACCAAGTTACCCGCATGATTGCAGATTGCATCAAGGTTACCCATATGATTGCAGAATTTATCAAAGTTACCCATATGATTGCAGATTTATCAAAGTTACCCATATGATAACAGATAGCAAAGTTGGGCTGCAAAAGGAGCAGAATGGTAGATGATGAGTGCTGAGTACTTTGAACGTGTGCATCACGCTTGTGTAAGTATACATGAGCTTATTAACCTGGCATTACCTATAGTTGACCTACTTTACTTAAATCAGCAACAACGGGCGATGGGGTATATCTAGACGAAGTCTATTTACACAAGAACAACGAAAATAAAGGTCCAAGTGAGTAGGCCCTGACTGAGAGTTGTGTACATGATTTAATTTCGCCAATATATCGATTGGTTCCGTTACTCTGTCTGTCTGTCTGTCTGTCTGTCTGTCTGTTTGTCGGGGTCAAATATCTGTTAGGTTTTGGGTTTAGCTAAACGTCTAATATCTCAGCATGGCCTCGCCCTATTGAGACTAAACTTGGGCGCATTAACATTATGTCACTTCCGAGCACTAAACCATCAACTCGCTATTGAAATAATGAGATGTGATGATATATAGAGCAACGATCGCTGTAACGTCACTGGAAATGAAATGCATTTCCTTTTTCCTGTGAAAACGTTATCCATGAAAGGAAAAGATACATACCAGACAATTATGTAACCCATATTGCAGTAGAACAAACAAGAGTTATTTGCAATTTGCAACAAACCGATACTAAACGGACTACGCATATTTTTAGACTTTCAGAGAAAAGGTAACATGACAAAATAGGATTGGATGACTTGACCTGCGTATTTATAAGTCTCAAATTAAAAATCTAACAATATATTTCTTTTAAAGCATATGGCCTATGAACGTGCGCGCGAAACTCATGTCGGAACAATGACAGTGCTCATTTCACAAAAAATAATTTTACAGTGTATTCCATACTTTATTACCTTATAATTATAATACAATTCACGCCGGGCGAAATACGGCTCCGGAGGGCTGGCAATATAATCTGAGCTTTTTCTAGCTCGTTATCAGTATAAGGGAGATAACTGCGTATGGGTGCGGTAACAAAGAATAGACGTCCGTATGAAATTATCCTCCAGGTTAGAATAATAACGAAACAGAGATTTATTCTGTGTGTAGATCTACAGGAAAAGTAGGCCTATCGTGCACGGCCTTTTGGCAGAGGCTTTATGAGCGGGTCTGTCATTCAAATTTATGACGTCATAATTAATTACGTCAGCCGCGGATCTAATAGGGGGTTGGGGTGGGGGGAGAAGTGCACGTGCCCGCCCCCGCCCCCCCCCCCCCGCCCCTGCCCCGGCAGGGCTGTCAATTTTTTCTATATGGATAAGCTGTTGAATATTTATTTTTATTTTGAAACTTGAGTGACGGAGTGACAACACGAGCGAGCGAGGTGTGGGTGGAGCTTAGCTGGATATGGGCGTGTCATAGCTATAACTGGAAAGATAATTAAAGGCTTAAGCAATACACGGCCCCACTTAGATTGAGCTAATTGCTGTGTCAACAAACACTGATAAAGGGACTATTCATGGAATGCGTCAGCCAGCCTGGCTTTCATTGAAGTTAATCCCAGTTAACACCTTGAAGATTTTGGATCTCCGGGTGGTTTCTTAACTGATGATATTTCCTACTACGTCAATGGCAAGATTATGATGTTGAAAGGTTGCTGCGACAACCTCTTACCAAAGAAGCAGTAGAAGGATAATAGTCGGCTCGCCTCGTCGCAGATGGATGCGACGATATTTCTATTGGACTATCGGGCCTATCTGACGATGAAGATTCCTGGCTTCGGTGGAGTATTGCTCTCCATGCTAGAGTCCTACTTTAACGAAAACCAAACTTTTGTCTTACGTTGGTAAGATGATAAATATTTAATAACTTGGTAAATCTAACTGTACAAACTGATAAATTGACTTTGATAAATTTCTATATTCAGTACTTGACTAGTACTGACTCAATATCTACCCTAAGCTAACGTAGCATCAGCGATGTACTACGGAACCCTGGTGTTGGATTGATTACCTTACTAACTGTAAAGTGCCTCACATATAGTCTTCAGCATCTCTGAGGATCTATACATATTACGATATATAGATATATACATATCGTAATATTTATATCTTGTTCTGATGATTCTTCTGGGTAGGTTATAAGCACAGCTTGATTGGTCAAGATAATCAGTCTGCCAATCAACTTCTGCTTATTCCCTCCTAGAAGCTTCTACCTAGTAATTGTTGGTCGTCCTGACCAATCAATGATCACTTTATTTCGATTCTCACTTTGAAATCTGTTCTATTTAATTCTCTGCCACAGAGTTTGATCGACGCTCATTGATCGTGACGTCATTCTGACCAATCAAACTCTGGGCTATTCTTCTATGGAGCTGCTGCCTCACATAGATAAAGCAGTGTTGGCTGGTTCTGATTTGATGCGATCTGTCAGCTAACTAACAACATTATGGAATGTGTTGTTGTTGCATGCCATCGTATGAGTGACACATAGTTGATATACAAATTTCGATTATGTTATTCATTCCTACAGGACGCTACAATGTCTATGTCCTGTCCATTGCCTATCGTGAATAAGCCTGTAGGATACTAGAGTTAATAGGCACATGAGCTGTATGATCTCATTGCCAGCTGGTGTTGTTCCATTCTCGTATGAGAATTATAATGCCTATCGTCATCAACTAAAGTCCGTTTGTCACGTACGATTCCATCGATTCTTATCCCTTAATTAATTCCTAAACTACTGATCCAAACGACTGCTGAATGTTATAAAAGTGTGTGCCGATTACACAGCAACAACTTTTATCTCAACTATTTCCAGACACACATCAACTCAGAACCGTGTAACTTATTCTAATCAATTCGATTCTTTAAAGTTTGATGAAAAATATATCATCCAACAATCCTGCCCAGTTTCGCCGAAACTGTACATCATCAGCATTGGCTGATGTCAACCAGTACCGTATAATATTTAACTAAATAGTAATACATACAGTCACTCGGTCCATTAGCTCACCTGGTATTTTCAAATAAAAATTTCACTTAGGACTTACTCGTAAATATAAGATATCCAGCGGGGTCATGACTTCCCACCAGACAATCCCATATCTACAACCTGTAATTCACACCTTTAAGCGGTAAGCGTACTGTAAAATAGCAGGTTATTTAAAATCCCAAATGTATCTTAATTCCTCAGATTCAGATTCTTTATTCACACTCAAGCCATTTTACACAGCATATGAGGAACATATAATATAAGATTTATGGCGGTAGTGAATATTTATCTACATTAACTAGTAATAACCTAGTAGTAGTAGTAGAAGTAGTAGTAGTAGTAGTAGTAGTAGTAGTAGTAGTAGTAGTAGTAGTGGTAGTGGTAGTAGTAGTAGTAGTAGTAGTAGTAGTAGTAGTAGTAGTAGTAGTAGTAGTAGTAGTAGTAGTGGTAGTGGTAGTGGCAGTGGTAGTAGTAGTGGTAGTAGTATTAGTAGTAGTAGTAGTAGTAGTAGTAGTAGTAGTAGTAGTAGTAGTAGTAGTAGTAGTAGTAGTAGTAGTAGTAGTAGTAGTAGTAGTACTATTTGTATCGATAGTTCACCAAATATCCTGTATTTTGGTGTACTACGCTTAACCCGTAGGATATATCTTAAGAAATCTAGACTTGTTTTTTCTAGTAAATTACAGGCTTCTACTCCATTTACTTCATATCTATATAACAGAATTCGCTCAATCATTTGATGGTATAGTTTGATATGACAACCTAATTGTAAGTCAAGTTGTCTAGCTCGGCTATGCAATGCAAATTAAGCTTTTGGGGCTTGTTCGGCTATATTCTTTTCTGCTAAGAGAAGAGCAGGGCTGGTTTAGCAATGCGAGGAATAACTTAGCGCAGTATGGACTTCCCTCTATCAACTTTCTACTTGACACACTTCCAACAAAATACAGCTGGAGGAAAATAATCGAAGAAGCGATAGAATCGCACTGGACAGAGGAGTTGACCGTATCCTTCACTGAGATTTCTACACCAGGAAGACATTCAAATTGGCAAAGCTCATCCTGTACTGACCTCTTCCACCACACGTGTCGTTGATGTGAGATCATTACCAGTAGACCTTAAGTTGATAACCGGAATGTATACCTTACAAGCCAATAAAGTCATCTTTAACCAGTATGCAGTCAATCCTCAATGTCTGCTCTGCAGCGACGAACCTGAATCGCGTGTTCATTTTCTAACGACATTTAATCGACTACGACAGATTAGAGAAGAATTCCTAACATTACTCCAGATGACGATATGTCATAGCTACAGACAAATACTGAGTCCAGCCAGTGGAAACAATGGAGGCCTTACATCCTTCATCCTCAACCCATACACATCAACAAAAACATGTACCTGCATTGCCGTAATAACCCATATAATCAGACAATACCTTCAACTAATTCATGACACGAGAACCAAAATCCTTAAACAGCTGATGTAGTGAATGTGCGGAAGCGTATATCCTGCAATTCAACAAATGCAATAACATGAACAATCAACATTGATACAGAAAATGACATTGACTTCAGTAAAGCTCACGAGTCGCTAAGTGTGTATACTTGGTATACGAGGTGCTTCTAAATACAGGAGTAAACTGCGGTTTACGATTACGAAGACGTCTGTTATAGGAGAAGTGTATTCCCAGATACTTCTTTAGGTTTTAGATACAATTTTAGTTTGTTCCAATATCTGTTCGTGTTTCCAAACACAACTACCTTTGTGTTATCTACATTAATTTTAAGTTTCCATTATTCGCGATATTAGTAAAAAACATTTGGTGTTTCTTGTAGGTCATAACTTGTGTTTGTTAATATGGTAGAGTCATCAGCATGCTGGAGCAATAACAAGTTAACGACTGTGGATAATTCGTCTTCATCATTGCGTAGCTCAAGTCGCTTACAATTTCGATTTTGTAGAAAATTGTCTAGATCGTTTAAATATATTGCGAAGAGAATTCGTGAGCGGTTTACTCCTTGGCGAACTCCTCGTGTACACATAAGGTAGTGTGAGAGAGAGAGTTGTTTACTTTAACAGTTAACTTTATATTATTTTACATACTTTTAATTACATTGAACATTTTACCAGTAATATTGTGTTGGTCAAATTTTATCCAAAGCCCATTACGCCACACTGAACCAAAAGCGTTTTCAAAATCGACGAAACAGCAGAACAGTCGTCTTTGTTTGTTTTTTAATATTTCTAAAATAGTGTAAAGATGTGGTTATAGTGGAATAGTCCCTTCTAAATCCAGCTTGATTTTCAGATAATTTATTATTATTTCCCGGAATTCATTTATTCTGTTACTTAGCATGCTGAGTAGAGTAATCGGGCTATAATTTTTGGGTTTATTCATGTCACCCCTCTGTTTGTAAATAGGTATAATGCTGTCCATGCATTGGAAATTATTGCAGAATCTAGTACTTTATTAAATAAAATTATATATATATATATATATATATATATATATATATATATATATATATATATATATATATATATATATATATATATATATATATATATATATATATATATATATATATATTATACACTCATTCAATATTCCATCTGGCCCGCTGCCTTGTTGGTTTTCAGGCGTTCTAAGAGCGAAATATGTCCAAAACGCGTATGCTAGGAGGCGTTTATGTCGAGTAGGATGGTGCTAGTTTGATAACAAATGGACAAATATTAAATAAATTGTGCAAATCCGAACAGTAATAAAATCATATTCCTATTCGCTGAGAAACATTTAATAGAAGCATGCAACATTAGACTAAATTAAGGAATAAATATTGTTAACAGCCTTTGTGCGCACTGAACACTGTAATGGTCAAGCTGGTCAACACGACATCTGCGGTGGTCTTGGAGAATGCCCATTTGCAGGACAAGAGGAGACTACTTTTGAACATTTGCCACTGGAATGACTGGCTCAGTATTCTAGCCAGTATTCCCAGTGGTAAATTATCAAAGCTCCTCCTCAAATGGACATTAGCTAGGTAAACATCACAGAGCTTTCTTGACCATTACTCCTTTAATGATCGTGTCAAACATGGTATAGCTTCATAAATCCCCACACGCAGAACAACAGAAATCTTTAAAGCAGTACATTTACAAAGAGCATAGATGTCTTCTTTGTCTTTCAAAAGTTTTCCTGAAATATCTTGATCATCGAATGGTTAACTGCTATGAGATGCTGCTTACACCAGAGGGGTTAATGCAATAATATCAGCATAAGATTGTCTCGGACGTTCTTATAAAACCTCCTCGTGCATGCGTGTGTTCGTACGTGCGTGTGTGCGTTCGTCCGTATGTACATGCGTGTGTGCGTTTGTGTGTGTTCCTTCGTGCTTGTGTGCGTACCACACCCCACCGCACAGTGCCCGCCTCCGCCAGTTGACCCCTTGGATCTGCCCATGTACATCACATAAAGGCTGACGTGACCATCGACATGTGTAATGGGTGGTGTATCTATCACCGTCGCGCGGGTGGAGTTTAACCAGAAATGGGCGGTGCATAGCTAGAAATGGCTCTGTTGTCTTTGTACATTGTGGTCGCGCCATAATTGAAAGGTGTATGCCACTGAGTATGAATACAGGAATTACGTCATCCAGACATGTGCATAACAGACACTTGCTTTTTGGGACCAAGGATGGCAGCTCTTTAAGACGGGTGGTTGCAGGGGACCGCCTTGTGCAACCACCATCTTTTGGATCAAAATATATCTCCCATAGCGCATGATGTGTCTTATGCGACCACCTATCTTTAGTGACCACTGTGTAATGGTCCCTACTGCAGTGTCCGTTGTAGGCAAGTTTGTCCGTATTTGTATTAACATTAGTTTAAATAAAGGATGTCTCTCACTACATCGTGCCCCATTAACTAACTAGAATGTGCAGTCGATGGCACGCCATTGCAAATCACCAGGCTTTTGTCAACTGTGTCATTCTGCACCACCACCCTCAACACACCCTCACCACCGCAGCGGGGGGAGCGGGGACGGGAGGTAAAGCATAATATAAACCTCGTCTCACTATCCGCAATCATATTGGTTTCTCACACAGAATTTTGTTGAACTCCGACATCTATCACGTTCTTAGCCGCCCCACTCCTCATTATCCAGCCCCACCACGGATCCTTATGCAAACATTGGCTCACGATCTGCCAATCATACCAAACTTCGGTCAATTTTAACAACTTTGCCGTTCTGTCCCACTCCCTCACCGCTGGGGCGGAGCTTAATGTAAACAGTATCTCACAATCCGCAATCATAAAGCTAACTGACGTATCAAGTTTGATTGAATTCCGCCTCATTTGAGTTTTTATGCCCCCCCCACCATCCCCACCCTGCCCCACCCTCATCCTGAGGGCGGAGCGAGATGTTTACAGCTTACAGTCCTCAAACACATGGGGTTTGATTGAGTTCCAGGGTTTTGGAGGAGGACAGACTGGCGGAGGCTATCGCAATATCTACTCCGTTTTTAAAGGTGTGGTGATAATTTAGCATTGCGTACAATCGAGGTGTGTTAACCAGATTGACGTCATTGTGGTCTCTGTTAGCATGTGTTCAATCTAATGATATCACAAACCACAATGATTATAATATATCTTAATTTCTTATTCATAGGTCCGGGTTTGAATGAGTGTGTTGCTTCAAGCATAAAGCGTATGGTTCAAAGAACACCCCGTCCAGATCCTTGTTATTGGAAACCATTTCTCTGCGCTTAATATCCGCACAAAAGTTACTATAAGTTTCAACAGTGTCGGCCACTAACGTACAATGTGCCGCACACTACCACGCATAAAACATTTCATTCCCTGTGCCTGTAAATTATAATTATCTTCGAAATTGTTGTTGACATACTGTCCCCTACCCCTAATGTTATTCCTGAATCGTGCTACTACCACCACCACCACTACTATTACTACTACTACTACTGCTGCTGCTGCTGCTGCTGCTGCTACTACTACTACTACTACTACTACTACTACTGCTGCTGCTGCTGCTGCTGCTGCTGCTGCTGCTACTCCTACTACTACTACTACTACTACTACTACTACTACTACTACTACTACTACTACTACTACTACTACTACCACCACCACCACCACCACCACCACCACCACCACTACTACTACTACTACTACTACTACTGCTACTACTACTACTACTACTACTACTACTACTAATAATAATAATAATAATAATCTTTATTTACGGAGGGTACATCTTCAGTGACCTGATATTCCAGAGGCCATTACAAAAACAAATATATATACACCATGTACACAAATAATTTACATGTATGTACACAAAAACAGATCGACTTTTTATAATGCAGTTGCAGTAAAGCAGTGACATTATTATTATTATTATTATTATTATTATTATTATTATTATTATTATTATTATTATTATTATTATTGTCGTCGTGGTCCTTGTCGTCATCGTAGCCGCTCTCGTCGTCGTGACTATTATAAGTCGGTTTGTCGTTCTGACTGAAGGTCTCTCTATGTCTGTCTATCAAACTTGTCAGAAAAACTGCCAGAACCTCGCTATCCCACCAGCAATGATGTGGCCGCGTCCTGGAAAGGGCTGAATAGCATTGACTACTGCTAACCACCCCAGATGAAAGACCCATCCCCGTAAACACTGCCACTAATGTTGGAGAATTTTCTTCATTTGTCATTAAATATAACTCTGCCACGAAGGCCGATAAATGCCAACATAGTTGATCTGGTTTGTTAAAATTTACGCAATTAAATTATATTTATTTATTTATTTGTTCACTTTCACGCCTAACGTGACCTTACTAAAATCTATGTGGATTTATCAAACATACACATTTTCTAGATTAAGTCAACTATTTATCAGGACTGATTGCGTGAAATAGAATATTGCAGCCAAATGAATGCTTACTGCCTCTAGCATTAACAAATCTACGTGGTGTGGGCTGGAAAGCACAGAGACCCACCCCATTGCCAGTTTGGGCAACGATAAACTAGGGGTTAATCAGACATTAGGACACGTGCCACCCCCACCCCACCACCACCACAACGTGTGTCATGCATGACGCCTCTAAGACCAGGTTTCCTTCTACTGTTGAGTGTTGCAATTAATGATATTGACATCGGGAATATTGATACGCGTCACTGTCAGGGTAGATGTACCACATTGACAATTTAAGGAGATGTTGATATATGAATTACATATGTTTAAACAGTAGGCGTGCCTATTCTAATACATCGCCATATGGTGATCAACATGCTTTCTACGCTGTGTCACTCACGCACACGACACTTGTGTCACTCACGCACGCACACGACACTTGTGTCACTCACGTACGCATACGACACTTGTGTCACTCACGCACACACACGACACTTGTGTCACATACGCACGCACACGACACTTGTGTCACTCACGCACGCACACGACAATTATGTCACTCACTCACGCACGCACGCGATAACTGTGCCACCCATGCACGCACACGACAACTGTGCCACCCATGCACGCACGCTACAACTGTGCCACCCATGCACGCACGCGACAACTGTGCCACCCATGCACGCACACGACAATGTATGCACAGTAATGCTAATGGAGATACTGCAGCTATTTCACAATTGAACCGTTCGTGAAATTAGCGCAGATAAACGTGCGATGGTAAATGAAATTGCACTTAAATATAAAACAATATGTTGTATAAGGATGTATGCAAATCTTTCCTAAGGTATGAGAATGCGTGTATATCTTTTCTATGGTATGGGAATGCGTACATATCTTTCCTATAGTATGGGAATGCGTGCATATCTTTCCTATGGTATAATAATGCGTGCATATCGGTCCTATGGTATGGGAATGCGTGCATAGCGTTCATATAGTATGGGAATGCTTGTATATCTTTCCTATGGTATAATAACGCGTGCATATCGGTCCTATGGTATGGGAATGCGTGCATAGCATTCATATAGTATGGGAATGCTTGTATATCTTTCCTATGGTATAAGAATGCGCGCATATCTTTCCTACGGTATGAGGATGCGTGCATATCTTTCCTATTGCTATGAGTATGCGTGTATCACATTACCTGTACTTGTTAAGTCTACTTGTATGGCGAAACAAACATGTGATTCAAGCAGTCATCAGGAGTTGTATGTCCATTATCATCTTTCTCCACATCCTTATAGCTCAGATGGGAAATAAATAAGCATACATCTTACTTGTTCAACCCCTAGGGGCGCTCATATAATACCATCATTGCACCCCACCCCACCCACCCCAAATCCCGTCCCTTGCAACTCTCCATCACCCCATCCCATCATTATATATATATCCGCACCACCAACACGCCTCTCTCTCTCTCTCTCTCTCTCTCTCTCTCTCTCTCTCTCTCTCTCTCTCTCTCTCTCTCTCTGCACCCACTCTTACGGTATCAATTCATCTCGTGTAGATTTGGTTAATGAGCTGATCGCTTTTCAATATCTTGTCATATATGTTATCCCAGAATAAACTTGTATCACATCTATTTTATAAGTAGTGGTGAAACTTAACCCCTGTTGTGTCAACAGCGCCTCAAAGCGCTCTGTATGCTATGTATACCAATTAACCATTTTGAGATGTTTCAATAAAATGAAGACCTTGGTGTAATTTACAAGTGAAACTTACACAAATATAGCTTTCTATTTGTCACAAAATGGACATTCCTCAAGACCTGTGCATGCCGTTTTGTCAGGCTTGACCATTAGAGGGCTAATGGTCTAGAAAAGCAAAGATTTTGCTTAGTCAGTATCCATTTGCAAGTCAGGATAAGCCTTTTTTTAAATTTACCACTGAAATGACTGGCTCGTGTTTTGCAGGCTAAGAGAAGACTACTCTTTGTAAATTTTGCTACTGGAATGACTGGCTCTGTAACCAAGTCAGTCATTCCAGTGGTAAATTTTCAAAAAAGTCTTCTCTTGGCCTGCAAATGGACATTACCCAAGAGGTCTGTAGAGACCAGGTTTGGTCGAGTTGATGATTAAACCGTTAATTTGACACAAAAGGAATTAATAAAGGTGATGCAATTAACCCTAACATTAAGCGCACATACGATGAAACTACTAAACTGGCCAATGATTCATGTCAATTCTTTCTTAATCTAACGACATTGAAGAAGTTGACCGAGTCAGATGATGCTAGGCACGTACTTCACACCGGCTCTATATTTGTTCCTTAAGTCAAGTGTTAAAACCAAAAAATTTAGAAAGGGCTTATAAATAAACAACGGCTAGATGAAGTAATTAAAATAGTCTCGAATATGAGGAGCCTAGTTGAAGCTTTGTGACGTGTTTAAATGTAAGTACTACCCATGATCCTCTCCTCTGCATCATCACGATATGTTTGTTCAACGGGCGTATCAATCCTCGTCACACTGACCATGTTGACCAAGACCGTAATAATACTTACTCAAAATAGTCTAGGTAGCTTTATGACTCGATCCCCCTTTATGATGTTGAAATTGAAGACTTACTTCTCAATTTAACTGATCACTCATGTCCCGGGGGACTAACAACACTAGCATAGTGTGCGTCATGTAAATAGCATTTGACGATTAAGCTAAATCTTTTAACAAATATTTATTTTGGGTATTTGTTGACTGGCCAAGAGACCATGCTTACTGTAAAAGTGTGTTGTGACGACGGAGAGAAATTGACATTAGCGGGATTCAGTATGTCCAGGGCCGTTAGTCTATTGTCACTCCAATGCTATGTGAGTAAAGTAAAGCATTAATGCTCACTGACACTGGTTGATGATCAGTGTTTCTGCTCACAAAGTGTGGTAGAAGCGTTAATATGATACACCCCCACAACCTCCGATCGCCAACCTTCACTAACTCATCTTCATAATCAGATTAGGAAGTTACGGGTGCAGCGTGTCTAGCATTTTAACATAATTTTTTGTCGAACCGGTAATGGCTACAGTGATGGCGCGTGTACTAACCATCTACCTAGATGGAGTAATAATAACAGCAAGACATCAGTGTTACACTGACAGGATATTGGCGAAAGTTTGGAATTTGAATTTCCAAATGCAAATATAGATCTGTATCAAGATCACAATGATCTTGACCTCAAAACGTCTGAATGTCTTTTTGCTGCTCCTCCTGGTTGAGATAACTGTATGGCCATACTTAGTCCCAATAACTTGGCCAATTCTGACATGCAGGCAAGATGAAATAAACAGATGAACTTTGCTGTTAAAACCTGCATTTTATACAAATATTACAATTAGGTTACCCTTTGACCTCAACACCATTGTGTTTCATCTGCATGCTATCAAATTAAACATGTGACCAAGTTGATTTAAAGTAGATTGTACCAATCCTGAAGAATCAGACAATATGTTGAGTTAAACTAAAAAAACTGACCGAAAATTGTTTTTATACCAAGGTCACAGCGACCTTTGCCTTCAATAGGATTGCACTGCGTGCGGATAGGCAATGTAACAATGTGTCCAAGTCTAGTCCTAAGAGGGTGAAACGATCCTGAGGTATATGTTGAGCTAATCCAACGACATAACCTGATAACATAATTTTATAGCAAGGCCATAGTGATCGGTTGTCGATCGACAGAGACCACGGGACAAGATGGTAAATACATAGATCTCCTAGAATATACGGGTGGCCCATTCATCCACAAGATTGGGTGCCAATATCTGTTCTAGTCTGAAAAGACTTTGCCTTCAGAATTGTACAAAATCATCACCTCTCTAAAAATATAGACTTTTCAATCAGATTGCAGAAATAACCTTGTGATGTTGCCTCCAAAGACCGATACACCAAGTGGGATGAAGTGCCGATGAAGTCTCCGACGGAAACGGCGGCAGCAAGTCTGGTGATGCACCAATCGCCCTCCGCACCGGAGGACAAAGATCAAAATTAAAAATCCTTGACTTGCAAGAAATGTTTGAAGCTATTTGCATCCGATACCGATAAATTGATTGAGTGTGAAAGTGGTTATGCTTTCAGTACAGAATGTTCGACTTCCAGATAGATGTTGGAGATGATACTTTGTATAATTTGGGGATCTGCATTCCGTTAGCACTGGCGCTATATAAAATAGCCATTGAATTTCATAGACATCTTGTAGATATTCCGCCCTGAGACGTCGCAACGTTGGAAGCATGTTAGAACTAGCTAATCTATATAAGCGCGCGCACGCACGCACGCACGCACGCACGCACACGCGCACGCACACACGCACACACGCAGGCACGCACGCACACACACCAGTTAGAAATGAATCACAATATATGAGGAACACTGCCAAAACACTGATTAGATGCTCCTCGGCTCACATCATAGTTATCCTGTTATATAAAATAGCCACAGTTCTATAGACAGAGAATGTTCATAGAACTTTGTTCAGTTTGTGTAACTGCTTCACCATCGAAATGTGGCTTTTAAAAATAAAGCCAGTACATGATCGTTTACATCTAATCATATTGAGGTGACACATCTATTTAACAAGACACCATCGCATTAAGTTACTCCGATAATATCTTCAAAATTAATGTGTTTCTCGTGAGATTAGTGTAATAATCTTTATATCATCGTGTTGCTAAGGATGGTGTCCTTACGAATGTATAATTCGTCTCTATAAATGTGTAGAAGCCTTCGAGTTATATGTGATTTTATATTTTGATATATTTTTCAAATTGTATAATTCTGCAGTGTATTAGAGACGATGGCTAATTCAATGTTGTCTTCGAGGCTTAATGGCGGCTTAATCCCTTAACAAAAGAGCCGTTAAATTTATATACTGTGCCTGGTCGACCAGGATCGTATGTGATTATAATGGAGACATCCGGTCTCACCAGTGAAAGTGTCTTAAACATGACGATGAGCGAAGACATAAGCTTAATTTGGAAACTGGTCAAACTGCTAGGTGTGACGACAATATAAATTTCACAATCATACACAATATATACTCCGTGACTATTAAAGTTAAGAACTCTAATTTAATGTCTAAATGGCTAGAAGATTGTGAAGAACATTATGGCGTAGGTGAACATATGGGCGACAATGGTGTTATTTTCGATTGTAAATCGATTTGTCACTGACAACAATCAACGCAGCGTAACTGTGAATGTTTACACAAGTACAAGTGTCATTCACGTGCAAGGTGACAACGCTAGGTATTGGGTAGCAACGGACTTATTATATTTGGCGGCTAACATATATGATAGCCCCTGCAATCCAGATCGGAGCACAGTCGAATCGGTCGATGCTGTGCATGTGGAGCGTGTAAATGGTCACATGCTGAACCTAGGAGATGATGTACTGAAAGAGGATGAAGACAGTTATCTTTGTGTGCCGGATGTGCCTGGTGATGTTGCTGAGGTAGGTGACTGGCTTCTGGTCCATCGCAGGGTCATTGATAACTAGAACAAGTGGTTCTATCAGTCGGGCTGCCAGCAACTTCTCCATCAGTGCTTGCAGGTTCTGCGTCTTGGTGATTGGGCCATTGTACCATTGATCATTACTGTCAACCACCTCAGCAGCAGAGTCAGACACCAGAAGGATTATTAAGAGTGTAGATGTTCGGCCAGGAGAGCCCACAGCAAGATGTTTTCCTGTGTCCTGATGGGGCAATGATCAGCACCATCTGGCCAGCATCGGCCGGCCTACTGTCGAATGGTACAGACATGCATGTGGAGGATGGTTAGCACTTGGTCGGCGGTAGCCTCGTCTATATATGGGAGAGTAAACAGCAGTACTTCCTGCACCAGCTCTTTCGCTTGCAGAGTGGGGAATCCTGCACCTCCGGCAGATACAATGGATGCGATGGGGACGCCAAGCATGAAATCCAGCAGCAGCTGAGAAGATAGCGTAGAGGGCCTGTGTCAGCACCCACAGTGTCTAGTACATCCAGTATCTGTATGATACATGCACGGGAAGCCATGACTATCATGTGGTCTTAAATGGCAAACCAAAGAACCATGACTACTTCACCTCTGTTAGCCGGCAGCTGGAAGTGCACCTGCACCTGTTTGACCATCGACTGCACCTGTTTGAGCATCGACGGTGATATGGCTCAGACCGAGGGTGCCTATCTTGAGATTCTCTCCATCCTGTCGGAATGAGCTCCGTGGTTTCAGGACATCCTTAACCAGGTCATGTGCATAGGACTCAGCCATAACCTTGATGGCTCCAGCCTCATCGACTCAGAGCATACTGAGCATCGTCGCCTTCTCCTTGATGCCCATCCCCTTGTATACAGTCTTGCCCTTGTTAATGGCCGATTATCCTACCGTATCAGTGTTCCCGATGAGATCTCGGGCTGGGATGGTACCTCGGATCTCCCGTGGGTCTCAGTTCTCAATGCAGTCTAGGAAGGAGATAGGGGCAACAGTGTCCTCTGAACCGAGGCGTGCCTTGCCCAAGTGAGCAAGATCGCCTAGCTCTTTGCTTTCTAGGTCTGTGAGTGACAGAGTCATAGTGCTATATATAGCTATATATACAGACAGCTTAAACCTACTAGTCATACCCCCAGTGAAATAGTTGGGCATAGGAGGACCACGCAATCGGCCCAGGGAATATTTAGCAGTGCTCAGGGTACTGGCCCTCTCTGCAGGGGCACACCTTGTGGGCGTTCCACCATTCACGGGCATTGGCGAGCCTCAGTCCACTTGCCCGACTATGGGCTACACACCGCCCTCCGGCATGCCATGCCTCCTATGCTGCAGGGGTCTCCTGAGCCATCTCTCACTATTCAGAGGTGTTAAACGTAGGCGAAGATGATCTCAACCATTGCACTCATCGCTAGCCATGGAACCGTAGCCTCCATTAGTGTAACACGTTCACCCATAATCTTGGCGGCAAAAGTGTAGGAGGCCCCACTGAGGGTGATCTGTGGGATGGGGTGAGTTATTCCGAGACAGTGCCCAGCCACCCCACTGACCACTGTAGCGAGAACATCTGCAGTGGTGGCAGGAAGAACCTCATTTCCCCCTGTCATCTTCCCCACAGCCACATTCGCTGCCACGTTACTGGCGACATGGACTGCCAGAGGTTTTGCTTTGGTCAGTAACTTCTGTGGTCTTGGTTCGCATCTGGTTCTCCACCTTCTGAAGACTCGCCTGGCTCTCGAGCAGTTGCTTCACGATCTGTACCATTGACGTCATTGTTTAACCACCGAGTATACAACGTGGTTAAACGTCTGCATCCCCTGTCAAGAGAGCTAATAAGATCTTCCCAGTCTGCATCTGCCAGGTGGCCGGGTTGGTACTCAGGAATAGTCATCTCTCTATTTAGACATCTTAAACATGTCTGGCTCATGCTATGCGAGAAGTACTATGATGCCTTCCGGAGGGGGTTGAAGGACTACAAGAAGAAGACACCAGATGAGCTCGCTCAACTCTCCAGTGCTGAGCTGACAGAGGAGTTGACAGCTGTGAAGCGCTATCTAGGATTTGGCAAGGGACAGATCTGCTTCCTCGAATACCTTATCATGGGCGGGAGTATTGTCGAGCAGCTCCTGTGAGCTAAAGGTTTCTACAAGGATGGGGACTATCTGGCAGATGTGTTCCAGCAGATGCAGACTGCCATGGCCTCACCAGACTCAGAGCTGAACAAGGGTCTGCAATACTACAAGCTGGAAAAAGGATGTGCTGGCAAATCCTCCAGCCCTTGGATGTGCATGTTGGAAGTGGGTATAGGGGCTGTATGGCATGCCAAGCTGGTTCAGTGTCTCACCACGGTCCCCACTCCTACTGTAGAGAGTCAGGATAGTCTTGTAGCTGATTTGCTAGTGGCAGAGTAGGCTGATCCCGAGCTCCATGATAGCTAGGCCTGACACCACACGTAGAGGTACCATGGAAGCAGTGTTGTGTCAACTGGCTGCAGTGTCTGGGAGCCTGGAGCTACCATATCGACTGGATGCAGTGTACTACGCGTAGGTGCGTTGATGTCAGTGTTAAAGCTGAAGTGGACACCGGGTGAACTCCCCTCGACTATCATGTTGTTATAGCCCCTAACTTGGAGGTCCTGGATGTTCACGATCAGGTTGCTTGGAATCAACCGTAGGTGTGGCGAAATAGCAAAGTCAAGTTTGCGACGGGCCTTCTGTAACCCCTGCTGGAACTTAGCAATAAGAGTACTGGGGTCTGCCACAATGATCATATCCTCAACGAGACTGATGAACATGGCCTGGACCTCTGCTCCGCTGACACCATCTATGGAATGCCGCAGCTGGGTCTGTGCCGTAAGAAGGCAGTAGCACAGTGCTTCCAGGGACTGGCTGATCCGAACGATCCCTGCTGATGTGAGGCCTGAGGTGGTGTGTGGGACACATTTGGATAGTCCTGCCGCAAGCCAGTGATGTGCATATTTTGCACCAGCACTCGAGGTTCGGAGTCTGGATCGAACGAGAACGTCGCTGTCTTCCGATGTCCTACTGGTCGGGGGGATCGATAGGGGAATCCTGAGTAGTCATGTCTCGGCTCACCGTACATAACCCCAAGACCGCTGTTGTCACCACCATGCCACCAATAGTCTGGGTGAGCGCTGAACTCTCTCTGTAGTCTGCTGGCCGCTGAGACGCTATGACTGTTGAGCTGTGGGGCGAAGGCGTTTGTATCAGGGAGGTTTGCACCCAGCTCATGGATGATTCGTCGCACCGTGAAGTACACATGGAATCTGAGACAGCTGGCAATGAGCACAGCTTCAGGAGTACCAGAATAGGAGTGAACCAGGGTGGAACATACTCCACATCCTGCCGTGGCACACCACACGGCAAAGTTCAGCTGCTGATTCCAGTATGAGAGGCTTGGAGCAGTCATCCAAGTATGAGCTTGCTTCGCATCCTTGAAGGTGATGGGGTGGTTGGTCAGCGGTTGTGGGTTGACGGAGAAGCTGGTTCGGGACCGTCCATCCACTGTGATGGAGAACGGTGTTAGCTCTGGTATATCATCCAGTAGACCTCACAGGTCAGTCAAGGGTGCAATCTATACTGGTGTTCTTAAAGCTACCATAGAGGCAGCACACTATTTGTAGTCGTCTCAACTCCAGAGACTGGCGAGGCGACCTCGCCATAACATCTCGTTTTAACCCCTCCATATCAACCCACCCGCTGGAGCCTTTGAGCTATTGCTGTCGCACTCTTGGTTTCTCTGTGCGGTACAGGGCATGGACCATCAATATATGGTGGTACTCTTTATCAGTGACCTGGCCATCCTCGAGGGCTTTGCTGACAGACTTGTCAATAGTCTGTAGCATACTCTGTGCCAGTGCCACGTACTTAGCATGCTTCTCCAGCCTCCTTCTGATCTGCCGCTGCCTCACCCCCAAGCCTGTGGCCAAGACAGTGGCGGCTAGTGTCACGGCACCCAGCGGGATGGCGATGATGGCCCCCACCCTTGTAGCGAGAGTGGCCACAGCTGCCACCCCAGCACTGGCTCTAATCACACCTGCATCAGTGGTTGTACGCACGAGGACGTTGTAGGCTTACATCGCCTGCACGTTCTGCTATACTTTTCTGCCTCATGGACGAGATTCTGCCTGATGGTATCTATCTGCTGGAGTCGCCAGCCGTGGATGGTACCGCCCTCATTGGCCATCAGGGAGAGGTATATTTCTGGTTGCTTCCGCCACTCTGATTTTGCCATAGTATACCTGCAGATTAAACCAGCATCACCTGCCGAATCTGCTCATGAGTCATAGAAGGGTTCATTTTGGGGAGCCTCGAGAACCGTGCCAGCTTGCTGGTGTCGAGACAGACGTCTCTTAGACAAGGGTCATCCAGCACTATGTCGGGTGCCAGTAGCTTTCTGAGACGTGACATCTGGAACTTCACCTTATGACCAAGATAGTGGGTCCGCCGCTGGATGGCATTCTTGGTCTTACACTTCTGCATCATCTCCTCTTCCCACTGCTTGGCATTTGGCTCATCCTCGTCCACAATCTCCGCTGTATCATTGTAGACATCTGGCTCATTGGCGTCTGTCAACACTCCCGTGTACTGTTTACTCTGCTCCAGGAGGGTCTGCCAGTATCGGGAACCTTCACTGTTCCTTCGCCTCCTTACAATGCTCGCGTTCTGTTGATACCAGCTCTCCCGCTGTAGTTGCTCTCCTTATTGTTGCAGTACGAGCCTCTGTTCGTTTAAGGCCTTTATCTGTGCAGTGGTCATGAAGGGGCAACCCTGTAGCTGACTCTTCATCATCTCGGCAAAGGTCAGATATTCCTGGTGTGATATCATGTCAGGCCAATGAGTAATAAGAGTGTAAACTCTAAATGGGCGTCCGATATCCCGTCCGTGCTGGCATATATGTTAATGGAGGGGCTGTCAAACAGGTGATTTACAGGTGTGAACATGCTAGGACTGATAGCTTTCCATTGGTCGCTGTTGGCACCTGGGAGATATTCTATCACGTCCTGGCCGACTTCTACCAGTGAGCTGCTGTGTGCACTGCCCGGAGGTTGATGTAGCACATCGGCGTGTATGTATGTTGTGCCCCGCTGGGGCACCTCGAAGAGGACCCATTCTACACGGTACTGTATCACCCGTCTCCCCTCTAGAGAGGGTGAGACTACGTTCTCACCACTGGAGAGCAGCAGTCGGACAATAGGCATGGTTATATGTCCTGTTTAAACCCCTCCTATAGCGTGCTATGGAACCCATATTTGCTTACTCGACTGGATTTTCTGGCTTGGCAGATGTGTACGCAGTTGATGTTGCGAAGGTAGAAGAGGCCTGCTATTGACCCTGGCAAAACACCTTGCAGCTCATATTTGATAATAATGAAGTGTGGTACCGCGCTGGACCTGGGGGTGATTGGCAAGCATGGTTGCCCCTATATAGGCCTCCCGCAGTCATTGACATAGAGGTTACTCCCCTCTCCATTGTTGTGAAAAAGGATGGGACAGTTCGAAAGCTCTACAATCGGGGATCATCCTTCCTCACCTACATACCCTGACTACAATCACTTTAGACTCCTCCCAGGTGAGCGTTGTCAAGGTAGATGAAAGCCCCTATGGGTGGTCCCATCATGCCGATGCGACTCTGGCAGAGACTACATGATTGTCTGAGCCTACACAGAATAGAGAGAGAGAGGCCGGCCCTGTGGTTGATGGCGATCAGTGGTGTATATCACTGTGGAGGCTTGTCTCTAAATGGGCGTTCAGACCCTGGTAGTAGTAGTGTGATACTACCTCCCTGGCAGCCGTTCGGCGATCCGTGGTGGCCCGCGCAACCCATGCCCCACCGCCCTTTCAATCCCTGGGGCCTCCATCTTGAGGCATACCCCAACCACCTGCAACCCTGGGCCTCCATCTAGAGGTCTACACCAACCACATGCAACCCTATTCCCAGGGATTGAGAGGGCAGTGGGGACCACGGATCGCCGAACGGGGGCCAGTTGATGGAGGTGGTATCATTTTAATCGCGACACTACTACTAGCTTATAGCAGTACCACCATAGCCACGTTTCCGTCCAGCAGCTTGCATATTGGGTTCCTCAAATCAGTACATCTGATGGTGAAGTTGAAATTGTTTATAAATAAATCACTTACATGCGGATTCTTCAGAATTCCACAGCGAATGTTTTTGTAAACAAGTGATGTCAACTTATTTTAACAGGTTTTGTCAGTTTGGAACGTTGTCGCAGATTCTTTCTAGATTGAATGTTATACACCTTATGTTCTTCGGGTCTCTCTTTCTGATACCTTAAGATGATCCGACTGTGTTTCTCTGTATATGAGACTCAAAAGAATCTCGTCACTAACCGGAGAATGAAGAGCCGTCTCCATATCTTCTGCATTGCTGAATTTCTAGCTTTCTTGCTGATTGTGGCTGTCCTGCAGATCTGAATTACATGTTTCTGAGGGCACATCAGCTTGTGGCACTGAGAGAGTATTATCATATGGCATAAAATCAATCAAGGTACTTTGTGCAATTTGATTATGGCCGTTGTATTGTTATATTACGCTCAGGCAATGATGGTTGGACATTTTGTTGGTCTGTTGGGCTATTAGACAGGTTGAAATAGTTATGCTGATAATCTGATTGAGTCACAATTTCAACTTCACCATCAGATGTACTGATTTGAGGAACCCAATATGCAAGCTGCTGGACGGAAACGTGGCTATGGTGGTACTGCTATAAGCTAGTAGTAGTGTCGCGATTAAAATGATACCACCTCCATCAACTGGACCCGTTCGGCGATCCGTGGTCCCCACTGGCCTCGCAATCCCTGGGCATAGGGATTGGGGTATGCCTCAAGATGGAGGCCCCAGGGATTGAAAGGGCGGTGGGGCATAGGTTGCGCGGGCCACCACGGATCGCCGAACGGCTGCCAGGGAGGTAGTATCACACTACCACTACCAGGGTCTGAACGCCCATTTAGAGACAAGCCTCCACAGTGATATACACCACTTATCACCATCAACCACAGGGCCGGCCTCTCTCTCTCTCTCTCTCTCTCTCTCTATTCTGTGTAGGCTTAAACAAACATCGGCATGATGGGACCACCCATAGGTCTACCTTGACAACGCTCACCTGGGAGGAGGCTAAGGTGATTAGCATGTGAACCACGGCAGACTCTGGCATGTTCACATGTTACGCTGAGAATCTGGTGCTGAGCAGGGGTCTCCAGCAGACAACCACGGCCTACCCTCTCCACCCCATAGAAGTGGCAGACAGACTCGATCTCGTTACGTGGGTGAAAGCGGTCGTAAATGGTTCTCCGCAAGGGGTCGACCTAAGGATTGTACTGGGAATCATCCCGGAAGTGGGCCCACTTGGCATCAAATATCATGGCAGTCTAAGCGCCCTGTGACACTGCTGTAGATGCCAGCACGAGCAGTATGATGAAAATCATGGCTATATATGAAGAGTTAAACAGAACAGAGTTAACCCCTCGAGAAATATCTGTGCCAGATCGAGCCCTGTTCAATCTGGATCGATAGTGATCTTCATCCCCTCATGGGTAGGGGTTAGCTGCTTCACTCTGCCACCGGGTAAGAAACGTACCTCTAGGACTATATGAGTCGTTTGTGGGCTAGTGAGTCCGACTCACTGAAGAAGTTAAACAGCACCCTTGATTTTAGAGACATGTGACACACCATCCACTCGTAGGGTACCCTCCTGGAGGTTAACAGCTTCTTCTGGTCCATCGAATAGACGATGCAGCAGGAGCTTTCCACATGTAACCCCGATCCGGGGATCCACCCTCGTCAGGAAAACACCGTCACCTATGTAGGTGAGGAAGGATGATCCAAGATTGTAGAGCCTTCGAACTGTCCCATCCTTTTTCACAACAGTGGAGAGGGGAGTAACCTCTATGTCAATGACTGCGGGAGGCCTATATAGGGGCAACCATGCTTGCCAATCACCCCCAGGTCCAGCGCGGTACCACACTTCATTATTCTCAAATATGAACTGCAAGGTGTTTTGCCAGGGTCAATAGCAGGCCACCCTGGGCCATCTGCGGGGAACCGCTCGAATAGGGAAAGGGGTACTACGCTGTGGGGTGCAATGAGGGGTTCATGGAATTCGAACTACGGGCAGGTGTCGAGAAGCCCGTGGCAGTTCCCCTCTTAACCCTCCTCGAGAACAAACATGTGAATCCGGCTGCCATGCAGGATAGGCTGTTACTCCCGGTGTACACTGAGCAGCTTGCAGATGCGACGATGAATGCTCCAAGACTTCATGTCTGGTATATTGAGAATGACCAGGAGCTGAAGCAAACGGGTTCCAAACAGCAGATCGTGCATGTGGAGCGAGAACACCAGCAGGTCCAAGCCACAGCTAACCAAGGGTAGAGCTGACATTGCATCAAGGTGCATTAGACTGTGTCACTGTTGCGGTCCTGGTTCAGAAGGGAGGAGCCATCCAGCAGGTGGATAAGCTAGACGACTTCAAGCTTGTGGTTGTTGGGACCAATGTTCTTGGTGAGGTACGTGAGCTGGCTGATTGACAACTCTACAGACAGAAAACTAAGTCATATGCACTTATGCGCCTAACCAGTGGAACGACGACATCGAGTCAGCACTCGAGGGCCGTCACCACCTCGGGAGCAGGGACATCCCACCTAATCAGGGCAACCAGCTCAGCTTCAAACATCAGAAACCTCATAGCTGAACTCGCTCATTAGGTGTGACGGTACTTTACTTTGGCTATGCTAAGGTATGCATTCCAGTTAAGGGACTTGGCATACCTTAGCATAGCCAAAGTAAAGTACCGTCACACCTAATGTGCGTGTCCCAGCTGTTCCGAACAGAGTTCACCAGGCAGATGCTCTATTCCTTCCACGTGACAGGGTCTACCATTCGGGTATATGCCGTATTACATTCTCAGACAATTGTTGGACGTCAGATACATTGCTCAGACGATTGTTGCAGCAAATTGTTGCACGAGGGATAAGTTGCTCAGTATGCCCTCACCATCGTCGATGTCGCCAGTAGGTACAAGGCTGCTGTACCACTTACAGATACGTCCGCAGGGCAGATGGCCCAAGCATTCAGCAGTGTCTATGATGATCCGGAAAAGCCCCTCCAGTGGCCAGAATTGTTACAGATGGATGAGCGTAAGGAGGTCAGGGGCGAGACAGCAGCCCTCATGCGGAAACATGGTGTGGCGATAAGATGTGTCCCAGTCAATCGTCGAGCGCTGGAACCAGACTCTGGCAGAAAGACTGTTCCCAGATCAGTATGCTCAGGAGATGGTGTGTCCTGGTGATCGCTCCAGGGTGTGGGTGTGGGTGAAAGGTTTGCCCACGGTGGTAGAGAGATCCGATACTGAAGTTACTCGGTTAACTGGTATGAAGCCAGAAGAGGCTATCCAACGATCCTCTGTTAACCCACCAGCTGCAGGAGCGATCAAGGGAGAGGAGTGCCTAACACCTGATGCTCTGGTTCGGTACCTGTATGAGCCTGGTGAGCTGGAAGGTGGTCGACGGCGTGCAACAGACCCTAACTGGTCGATAGATGTGCACAGGCTTGACAGGTATGTGGAGGCGAATGGCAGCCTACATTGTACTACCTGGCTAGCGGTCCCAGGCGACCATTTGTGCGAGAGGAGCTTCGGCTAGTCCCTACAGATACACAGCTGCCACCATCCGGAGTGCTCACGCCCGCTGCTGTCTATTCATGAGGGATATGTCGCTTGATGGGCTCGGTATGGACACCATATGGCAGCACATGGCGCTTATCATCATAAGCGGAGAGTCCAAGTTTTCCCTGTGCATACGTCACCATACCCTGGTTGCGCATGCGTAGGCCTCGGTTTTTAGCTCTGTCCACCCAGCCATGTATGGCACTGTAGACCCTCTGCCAAGAGACTGCATTCTGCTGCTTTGATATTCCCTTAGCTGAGCACTTACTTGCAGCTGTGCTCTCCATGTAGTAGCATTTGGAGCAGAGAGCGATACCGCGCGAGCCTTCGAACTCGAGCTTGAACAGTCCGGGAGTCCGTCTAGACCATTTGTCCCTAACTAGCCAGTCCCGCTTATGAGCCTGGTACTCTGCACGCATCTCAGGGCGAATGACGTCGTCGAGGTTGGAGCCTGCTATAGCGATATACGCGGAGTCAGTGTCCATCTGCAGGTACTCAAAGCTGTCACAAGCTACGTAGTGATCAAGAAAGTTGTAGTAGAACTCCAGTATTCGTAGCTTCGTGAGCTCATAAACGGCTATCCCCACCTGGAAGGGCCTTCGAATAGTGATTCTCGGCTTGCGACTCTGGAGCTCGTATGACTCACCGATCTCCTCGAGATCTTCGAACCATGCACTACGCATGGCCTTATCTACCACGTGTTCATCCTTCGTGAAGCTGATGTTGCTATGGCGTTCTAGGGCCTCGATGAGCTTCCCATAGGCACTGTTGCCGAGGAGTTTGAAGAGATCTGACAAGAGAACTTTGCTCCTACCTACATGTCACGAGCGGCTCGCCTCCGTACATTCTCCACGAACCACTCGAATAGGCGCTTGGTCTCATAGTATACAGCAGTGATCTCCAGGCCATGGGTTATATACAACTTGAGGGACGGGGCGTACAACAGCCGCTTCAAGCCAGAGAGGGCACCGACCAGCTTCTGGGTTGTGGGCAGCTTCCTCCCTGTTCACCCTAGATATGCCAGCATCTCAGACTAGATTGCCTCTACCAGGACCTCGTGGTTATAGAAGAGAGGAGGCATTTCATCGAACTTTGCCCACATAGATTTGGGGACCTCTATATCCACCTCAGCAAACCCAAGCCAGCAGTCTGCTAGGAGAGCCTCCTTAAAGCTAGCTACCCCACTAGCACCGGACCAATGGCACGCTTTCACATTACCACATGGCATCTCTTTGGCCATTATTGACAGGTACAGAGCATTTGCGTCGTAGCCGAATAGACGTTGGCAGACATGCTCACTCTGGCATATTCGAGTCACACCGGCCTCGTGGTATCTGGTGAACATGATGCTGGGACCGCCAACAATAACACCCTTCAGCATCTCGTAGGCTTCCTTGTCCAGTGAATAGATGCTAACATCCGGCATGTGCTGAGCGGTTCCATGTAGGAGGTACTGCAGAGACACACCTGGGAGAGATACCGGGTCTTTGAAGATGTCTATTTCTCGTTCTGTGTAGAACTCCCACATCCACTCTAGGGCATCAATGAATGGACTGACATCCATGTTGTTGTAGTATCGCAGCAAGTCGGTGAATGTCCGCATTCCATGCTCGCTGAATGTCTGGTTACACTGTTTCCACTCTGTTCGCATCTAGATGTAGCCACCCTTGAGCTTAGATGTCCATGCTGAGTAGTCAGGCAGCCCTGGATAGTTGAGCTTCTCATGTGTGTCAAACCATTCATATGGGAGCCAGTTCTTCTGCTGTGTACACCCATAAGCTTTGACCCAAACCTCGTATGAGACCCCTGGGCCGAGGTAGTTCAGCACATCGAGAAACCGTAGCTCAGGTGTTATGAGGAACATGGTCTGACTAGCCTTCTTGGCGACTTTCACTGTACCTGTACTGTCAGTCAGCTCATCGACAAAGTACTCTTGATGAGGTTCAGGTCATACTGCCCAGAGTTGAACCCCAGTACAGGCACTTGGTCACACCACTCGTTGATCAGTCGCTGCTGTTGCTCTGGGAGCTTATCCACGTCTGTCAGTATGTACTGTGCCCTAACCTTTGTCTGCATTAGAGATGCTGGCCGTTGGATCACCATCATGAACTCTCTGATCAGTTCTTTGTGGTCAGGACAGTCCGAACTCGTTTAGGGACGCTTGGGCAGCGTTTTATACAGCACTGTATAAGTGTACATCCAGATGCTCTCAGTTTCTCCTCTCAGGACTTCTTGTGGTATCTCTGTTCGGCATCCTCACCTCGCTGGTGTTGTGGACACCCATGCCAGTGATAGCCATGGAACTGGTAAACGGTGTTGGTGGTCGGATCATAACCATCTACAGGAGCGCCCTCGATCCAATGCTCGCCACCGTGCCCACACTCTACATGGTGTATGTGTACGCCTCTGTTTCTCGACTCATACTCGATCCAACGAGTAGCCGCTGAAGTGGATGGTTGGGGCGGATAGAAGACTTTCTCATAAGCAGACTGTGCCACCTTAACCTTCTCGCCAGGACACACGGTGTTTATCTTGCCACCTGTACAGTGATCAGCGTGGCGTTGAAGATGGCATGCCTGGTAAATCTCTGCTGACAGTGTCTGCAGACTAGTGTATGTGCCAGCCTGGAGATGTTCTTGATGTAGAAGGTGTGGTGGTCCCACACTCTGATGGTCATGGTGTCACGGTAGTGAGCCGCTTGCCTGATAAAGTGCCAGGTGCCCTCTGCGGTTGGTTCATATATGCGAATGCCAATCTTGGCGAAGACCTCTACCTTGTCCAGCTGATCCAGCGTGGTCTTGCTTAACGATCCTGCATTTGAGAGTTAAGCGCTCCAGTGGATGGGCCTCCATCCGCCTCGCTACATTCTTGGCTCACAAGCTAGTAGTCACCTTCTCGGCCAACTGATGATGCTCACGTATCCGCCGCTGCTCTTTCTTGTGCGGATTCCAAGGATCATCTTTGGCAAGCACTGGAAACCTTCCCACATTCATTTCTCGGGAGAGTTGCTTCTGCTACTCCTCGGCACGGACCTGTCCGATCATCTGAAGTAGGTTGGCTTTCTTGGCCTTAGAGTAGACTCTAAGGCCGAATTGCTTTGCAATAGCGTGAAGCTGTGCAACAGTACTCATGGTGTATATCCCTGTGGATGCCTGCATAGGGTGCAGGGCCCCCTGCATTGGAGAGTTAAGTGCTCCAGTGAATGGGCCTCCATCCGCCTCGCTACAGCCTTGGCTCGCAAGCTAGCAGTCACCTCCTCATTCAACTGACTAAACTCACGTATCCACTGCGCTTTCTTGTCGGGATTCCAAGGATCCTTGGTAAGCGCTCGAAACCTTTCCATATTCATTGCTCAGGAGAGTCACTTCTACCACTCCTCGGCACGGACCTCGTCGATCATCTGGAGCAGGTCGGCTTTCTTGGCTTTAGAGTGGCCTCTAAGGCCGAATTGCTTTGCAATAGCGTGAATCTGTGCAACAGTCCTCATGGTGTATATCCCTGTGGATGCCTGTCTCTAAATGGGCGTTCAGCCCATATTATGTGTGGCGATCAGTACCTGTGGGTGGTGTATGTCCCCTGTCTGGGCGTTCAGACCTATTATGTGTGGTGTTGGCGATCAGTACCTGTGGGTGGTGTATATCCTTGTGGATGCCTGTCTCTAAATGGGCGTTCAAACCCTATTATGTGTGGCGATCAGCGTCCAGACATATTATGTGTGGTGCTGGCGATCAGTACATGTGGGTGGTACATATCCCTGTGGATGCCTGTCTCTAAATGGGCGTTCAGACCATATTATGTGTGGCGATCAGTACCTATGGGTGGTGTACATCCCCTGTCTGGGCGTTCAGACCTATTATGTGTGGTACTGGCACCTCCTCGGCCAACTGACGATGCTCATGTATCCGCTGCGCTTTCTTGTGGGGATTACAAGGATCCTCTTTGGTAAGCACTTGAAACCTTCCCGTATTCATTGCTCAGGAGAGTCGCTTCTGCCACTCCTCGGCACGGACCTGTCCGATCATCTGGAGCAGGTCAGCTTTCTTGGCTTTAGAGTAGCCTCTAAGGCCGAATTGCTTTGCAATAGCACGAATCTGTGCAACAGTACTCATGGTGTATATCCCTATTTTGTGTGGCGATCAGTACCTGTGGGTGGTGTATATCCCCTGTCTGGGCGTTCAGACTTATTATGTGTGGTGCTGGTGATCAGTACCTGTGGGTGGTGTATATCCTGTGGATGCCTGTCTCTAAATGAGAGTTCTGACCCTATTATGTGTGGCGATCAGCGTTCAGACTTATTATGTGTGGTGCTGGAGATCAATACCTGTGGGTGGTGTATATCCCTTTGGATGCCTGTCTCTAAATGGGCGTTCAGACCCTATTATGTGTAGCGATCAGTACCTGTGGGTGGTGTATATCCCCTGTCTGGGCGTTCAGGCCTATTATGTGTGGTGCTGGCGATCAGTACCTGTGGGTGGTGTATATACCTGTGGATGCCTGTCTCTAAATGGGTGTTCAGATCCTATTATGTGTGGCAATCAGTACCTGTGGGTGGTATATATCCCTGTGGTTGCCTGTATGGGCACTTGGTGGCCCCCGCACCTGGCCCCTGCAACCTATTCCCCAGCGATTGAGAGGGCGGTGGTATCATTTGCCTAGTAGTAGTGTCGGGATTAAAATGATACAACCTCCCTCAACTGGCAGCCGTTCGGCGATCCGTGGCCCCCACCGCCCTCTCAATCCATGGGGCCTCCATCTTGAGGCATACCCCAACCACCTGCAACCCTCGGCCTCCATCTAGAGGCCTACACCAACCACATGCAACCCTATGCACAGGGATTGAGAGCGCGGTGGGGGCCACAGATCGCCGAACGGCGGCCAGCTGAGGGAGGTAGTATCATTTTAATCCCGACACTACTACTAAGCTGGAACAGAGAGGATTTCCAATATGTTATACTATTACCAGACGGAAACGAATGTATTATTGCCATCGAAGTACAATCACCGCCACTGCCGTATTATATCCTGAATAAGTACAGGTACACGTGAGGCGATATAAGCTCACTAGAGAACTATGCATAATGTTTAGATATGATGTTTGTAATTATCGAAGAATATAGAGTAACGTTGTGGTGATGACATGAATGCAGCTATTCTGGACAGATAAAACAACAACAATAAAGTCCTTCACAAAGCGGACAATCCCCAACCTGCTAACACCGTCATCTACGGACTCAATAATCATACATGTCCAGAATACTTCGCGGGTAAACTATTTCCTGGGAAATATCTGGGATTCAGTTATTACAATCACATTTAATGGCCCGAAATGGAAAACATCACCAGCAGGAAAGGATCTGCTTGTACAAGCGATAGAGAAAGGCGGCAATATAACAAGCCACGTCCAGAACATCCAGTCGCTCTTGAGATGAAGACGCTAGAAAGACTCTTATGATACTAACACATGACAAAGCAAGCTAGCTACAAATAAATCATGGAGATTTATTCCACAAGTAAACCTTATAGACTTGTTAACCAACATACTTGGAAGAAATCTACAGCAAGCGCACTCATAAATGCTGGTATAGCTCTCACCGAACCATTAGACCAATACCAGGGATTTGCTTCAGACTATGAAGATGTGGCAATTCCTAATGGTGAACAGCATTTTGACTCTAATTACAATAACTATGGTACAGCAGGATGTTCTATTGATATGCCAGACATATGCACTAAATCAACTCATATTTCAACCAGTGTCATAAGAAAACTAAACAAAGGTAAAGCAGTTGACGAATTCGGGATCCGCACATAGCGCGTAATAAATGCTGGTGACACACTACTATCTGCAATGACATATATATATTTAATCTTGTTGCAACGTAGAGGTACGTGGCATTGACCAATTTACTGTATGATGCGGACTACAAAATTACCTTTTATGGTCAATAGACTCAATTTGGCCTAAACGGATGCTTATGCTTCTTGATCTGTTGTAGTGACAAGCTCATCAGATAATGGTGCCAATGATGATTGTGACGTCATTGACAAAAGTTATGATCAATACTATCATTGTCAAAACCTTTGACAAAACTGAGATGGTAGATCCGATGTCTAGGGTATAGTAGTTCCACTATCAATGTTTAGTCCATTATTTGTTACTTAGAGGCGAATCAATGTGCTTCGACATTATACACTTCAATGTCTTAGCTCAAATAAAAAAGAGTGATTTGAATTTGTATTTGAACTTTGGATAAGGATCGAAAGATTAATAGGATAAGGAAAGATGTAGATAAAGACAGGTTTTGAGAATTAATAGTCATGCAATCTTGCTCTCTTCATTGTCATGACTAAGTGTGGCTCATAGTCCTGCCATGGTAACAAAAGCCAAATAAGTCCAACATGAACGGATAAATTGGTAAATATTACGGGGCTGGTCGAAGAAATGAATCTCGGTAATCACTTAACAACTGAACAGAGTTAAATCATGACATACGGGGTATTTACTTAGCAAAGAATGATGAGCAATGTACAAATGAAACGGAAGAGAAAAATGTGAAAATAAAATGGTGCTTTGAAAGATGATGAACTGAGTGTGTAGTGCTGGTGTGTGCAGTTACTAATATGCTGTCTTATATAAATATGTTCCTAGCAACACTGAACAATCGTGAAGGATACTGTTCCACGATTGATAGGTTGTTCAGACGATTGTTTCACGAAACTGGTACGACTGATAAGTTGGTCAAACGACTGTTGTGCAAAGCTGTGGTGCGGGGGATAAGCTGCTCAGACAATTGTTGCACGAAACTGTGATTCGACCGATGCGTTGCTCAGACGATTGTTGTAAAGTTGCTGTAGGACTGATAAGCTGCTCAGACGATTGTTGCACGAAACTGTGGCGCGACTGATCCGTTGCTCAGACAATTGTTGCACGAAATTGTGGCGTGACCGATCCGTTGCTGAGACGATTGTTGCACAAAGCTGTGGTGCGACCACCAATACATTGCTCAGACGATTGTTGTACGAAACTGTGGCGTGACCGATACATTCTCAGACAATTGTTGGACGTCAGATACATTGCTCAGACGATTGTTGCAGCAAATTGTTGCACAAGGGATAAGTTGCTCAGTCAATTGTTGCGCGAAACTGTTGCTTATGTGAAGTGTTGTATGAAATGAATTGCATGAATTTCTTGCACAAACACAAAGTTGCTCATATGATCGAGGCACAGTGTTGTTGATATCATCTCGATGAGACGTGGTGTATCCACACACATGCACGCACGCACGCACGCATGCACGCACGCACACTTGTAACTGTGGAAAACCCACATTAAAGACCTAGCTTCTAAGTTTAAATGACTGACGTAGTTACTATTCCAATACAAATTAACATTACCTAACCACAATTTCATGTTGATAGGTACTGTTTAAATGTATGATAGTGATGTCCATGTAAAATATTTTAAGATACTAGAGAACAAATGTCTACCAGACTGGTACACGAAGCATCAGGTATAGCTCATTGCCAATAAAAAAACCAAATGAATATTAACCCTTATACTGCTGGACGATCAGCCAAATTGGAAATAGCAACAACAAACGGTGTCCATTTTGGAAACAGAGATAACTGCAGCAACGAGTTTTAGTAACACTGTTAACAAAATTGATACCAGATCTCATGTAAATTGTTTTAAGATTATTCTGAGATAAAAGGGTTAATCAGCTAAATAATTATCAAATTTATAAGCAATAGTGAATACAAAAATACAATAGTCATACCTAGGGGATGTGTGTATGGTACTACAAAATGAAGGTATTCAACTATTCATAGCCAAAACTGGTGAGTAATACACACAGTGCCGACAGAACAGGAACATAATGCAAAATGGATATCGGTCAAAGTTGAATCGAGTATAAATACTATATCAGCAATAAAGTTTTTCATGGTGGAACTTAGAGTACCATCACCAGGTAATAGCGTGAAAAAGTAAAGCGACAGTATTTACATTTGACTCGAACAGCCTACAGAGGCTATCATCTAACCAGAACGCACTAACCACATTCTTTTAAACGTACACTATATTCAATGATCAGAGAACTAGTTGAGTGATTTACGTAACACTGAAATTCACCTGACTCGGAAAACTCAACTAAACAAATTATGTTAATAACCACACTACTGCACTCTCTTCCACGATACAGCATGCATACAAGTAGAGGAAGGGGTGGGGGTGGGGGGGGGGGTGTCGGGACAAAACACAAAACACATACAAATGTACAAATGTGACATTGATGGTTAACTGATCAAGGAATCAATCTGTAATATATTAACCCTTCAAAAAAAATTTTTAGTATATGTTTAATTTAATTCATTTATTATTGTATCATTTTCTCTGATTTAAGTTTTCAAAACGTTACTATAAATGAGCTATCCGGATTTTGAAAGGTTTACATGGAGAAACAATTAAGACTCCCTAAACTAACGGAGTCGAATTCAGATTTAACCATAATTAGTAGCCGAATAAACATGGTTGCTTCAAACCCTGTTCGTTTGTTAAATTCTTTAGATCAACCACATCAAATTTGAATCATAGATGCTGTTATTTGGTTCAAGGAAAATATAAGTTTGGAGTCTGATGTCAAAGTTCAAGATGACCGCTACTTGGCCCATGTTCTCGAAGCTATCGTTAGCTAGCCATATAGTTACACCCATTGCTTTAGTATGGTGTAACGATATCGCTAACATAACAAGAGCTTCGGGAACACGGGCCGTAAATTAACACCACTATCGACTATTGGGTCGATGGCAACCGCTAAACCCTTTTGTTTTACCTTAAAGATGTTGTGAGGACTAGATACCCGCTCACTCTGATTAACTTGACAATCATAATACAGACTCTCCTTTACTAGAAGAACACAATTTTTGTAATGGGCCCAGCCAAAGCTGAGATAAGCATATAGCTACCACCTCGACAACCAAACGTTTTTAGCTGTCGCGCTACAGTTGTGACGTCACACTGGGATGACTCCAATTCCTATTAGTCTAGATTATTATCTCGGGGAGCATAGCTAGGCTCTCTACTGCTGCGCGTATTAGGCACCTATGCACCTATTCTTTGATAATGCATTGTTCACACAGGGGCACCACATTGTTCGATATGCACAAAGGTTCAATAATATCGAAGTTGATGATATTTTTGTTGAGAAAGCTAATAAGATCTTTCCTGTCTGAGTCTGCCAGGTGTCCGGGTTGGTGCTCAGGAATATTCATCTCTGTATTGAGACATCTTAAACATGTCCGGGCTCACGCTATGCGAGAAGTACTGTTATGTCTTCCGGAGGGAGTTGAAGGCCTACAAGAAGAAGACGCCGCTGGTGTTGAGCTGACAGAGGAACTGACAGCTGTGAAGCTCTATCTAGGATCTGGTAAGGGACAGATCTGCTTCCTCGAATACCTTATCAGGGGCGCGGGAGTATCGTCGAGCAGCTCCTGCGAGCTAAAGGTTTCTACAAGGATTGGGAGTATCTGTTAGATGTGTTCCAGCAGTTGCAGACCGCCATGGCCTCACCAGACTCAGAGCTGAAGGCTCTGCGATACTACAAACTGGAAAAAGGATGTACTGCAGAACCCTCCAGGCCTTGGATGTGCATTTTGGCAGCGTGTATAGTGGCTGTAGGGCATGCCAAGCTGGTTCAGTGTCTCACCATAGTCCCCACTGCTACTGTAGAGAGTCAGGATAGACTTATAGCTGATTTGCTAGCGGCGGAGTAGGCTGATCCCGAGCGCCATGATAGCTAGGCCTGACAACACTCATAGAGCTGCCACGGGAAGCGTGTCGTGTCGACTGCAGTGTTGGGGTTGGAACGCCTGGAGCTGCCGTGTCGACTGGCTGCAGTGTCAGGGTCGGAACGACTGTATGGCCCATACTACGCGTAGGTGTCTTCATGGCAGTGTTGAAGCCGAAGTGGACACCGGGTGAACTCCCCTCGACTATCATGTTTTAATAGCCCATGACTTGGCGGTACTCGATGTTCACGATCATGTCGCTCGGAATCAACCGTAGGTGTGGTGAAATAGCAAAGTCAAGTTTGCGACTGGCCTTCGGCAACCCCTGCTGGAACTTAGTAATAAGACTACTGGAGTCTGCCACGATGATCATATCCTCAACGAGACTGATGAACATGGCCTGGACCTCTGCTCCGCTAACACCATCTATGGAATGCTGCAGCTGGATCTGTGCTGTAAGGAGGCAGTAGTGCACTGTATCCAGGGACTGGTTGATCCGACCGATCCCTGCTGGTGTGAGGCCTGAGGTGGTGTGTGGGACAAAGTACTTCCACACATCTGGATAGTCCTGCCGCAAGCAGGTGATGTGCATATTTTGCACCAGCGCTCCAGGGTCGGAGTCTGGATCGAATGAGAATGTTGCTGTCTTCCGACAGCCTACTCGTTGGGGAGTTCGATAGTGGAGTCCTGAGTAGTCACGTCTCGGGTCACCGTACATAACCCCTAGACTGCTGTTATCACCACAATGCCACCGATAGTCTGGGTGAGCGCTGAACTCTCTCTGCAGTCTGCTGGCTGCTGAGACGCTATGACTGTTGCGCTGTGGGTCGAAGTCGTTTGTATCAGGGAGGCTTGCGAGAGGCTTGGAGCAGCCATACAAGTATGAGCTTGCTTCGCATCCTTGATGGTGATGAGGCGGTTGGTCAGCGGTCGTGGGTTGATGGAGAAGCTGGTAGCGGACCGTCAATCCACTGTGATGGAGAACGGTGTTAGCTCTCGTATATCATCCAGTAGACCTCTCAGGCCAGTCAAGGGTGTATCCAGGAGGGGTGGTTGGCTCTGGATGACTGTCGTGAGGTTCAGTCTGAAGGCCATCTATACTGGTGTTCTTAAAGCTATCGTTCAGGCAGCACACTATTTGTAGTCGTCTCGACTCCAGAGACCAGCGAGACGACCTCGCCGTAACATCTCGTTATATCGCCTCCATATCAACCCGCCCGCTGGAGTTTTTGACGCATTGCTGTCGCACTTTAGGTTTCTCTGTGTGGTACAGTGCTTGGACCTTCAATATATGGTGGTACTCTTCATCGGTGACCTGGCCATCCTCGAGAGCTTTGCTGATAGACTCGTCGATAGTCCGTAGCATACGTTGTGCCAGTGTCACGTAATTAGCATGCTTCTCCAGACTCCTTGTGATCTGCTGCTGCCCCACTCACAAGCCCGTGGCCAAGCCAGTGGCAGCTAGTGTCATGCCACCCAGCGGGATGGCGACGATGGCACCCACCCATGTAGCGAGAGTGGCCACAGCTGCCACACCAGCACTGGCTCCAATCACACCCGCCGCAGTGGTTGTACGCGCGAGGACGTTGTAGGCTGTCTTATATAGCCTGCACGTTCTGCTGTATGATATCTATCTGCTGGAGTCGCCAGCCGTGGATGGTACCACCCTCGTCAGCCGTCAGGGAGGGTATTGTTCTGGTTGCTTCTGCCACTCTGATTGTGCCATGGTCTACCTGGAGATTAAACCTGCATCACCTGCAGAATCTGCTCATGAGTCATAGAAGGGTTCGTTTTGGAGAGTCTGGCGAGCCGTACCAGCTTGTTGGTGTCGAGACAGACGTCTCTTAGACAGTGGGAATCCAGCACTATGTCGGGTCCCAGTAGCTTTCTGAGACGTGACATCTGGCACGTCACCGTATGACCAAGATAGTAGGTCCGCCACTGGATGGCTTTCTTGGTCTTACACTTCTGTGCCATCTCCTCTTCCCACTGTATGACATCTGGCCCATCCTCGTCTGCGACATCGTCGTAGACATCTGGCTCATCATCGTATGTGAAGACATCTGGCTCATCGTCGTCTGTCAAGACTCCTGCGTCCCGCTTACTCTCCTTCAGGAGGGCCTGCCAGTATCGGGAATCTTCACTGTTCCTTCGCCTCCTTGCAATGCTGGCAGCCTGTTGATACCAGCTCTTCCACTGTAGTCGCTCTCCTTCTTGTTGACAGATCTGTTCCTGTGCGAGCAGCTGTGTGGCCTTTGGGCAATCCTCTATCGGGTTTATCATCTCGGCAAAGGTCAGATATTCCTGGTGTGATATCATGTTGTCGTCAGGTCAATGAGTAATAAGAGCGCAAACTCTAAATGGGCGTCCGATATCACATCCGTGCTGGCATATATGTTAATGGAGGGGCTGTCAAACAAGTGATTTACAGGTGTGAACAGGCTAGGACTGATAGCTTTCCATAGGTTCCGGCTGACTTCTACCAGTGAACTGCTGTGTGCAATTGCCGGAGGTTGATGTAGCACATCAGCGTGTATGTATGTTGTGCCCCGCTGGGGCACCTCGAAGAGGACCAATTATACACGGTACTGTACCACCAATCTCCCCTCTAGAGACGGTGAGATTACGTTCTCACCACCGGAGAGCAGCAGTCGGACAATTGGCATTGTTATATCTCCTGTTTAAACCCCTCCTATAGCGTGCTATGGAACCCATATTTGCTTACTCAACTGATCTTGCTGACCTGGCAGATGTGTAGGCAGTTGATGCTGCCAAGGTAGAAGAGAGCAATGGCAAGTCATTCACCCTACTGTACGAAGAAAACTCAAAGGCATTCTCCATCCACCCCATTGGTGGTGATGGGGTGGAGCTGCTCACAGACCTCAAGGATGTGTCGAAGGAGCGCCTGGGTCCCAGCATGGATGGTCACAAGATCGTGTTTCAGTACGATTTCCCGAAGAGGAAGTACATCCTTGAGCCGTTGATTGAGCTCTCGGGTACAGAGGTGGCAGACATCAACACCCTAAAAATCTACCTCAGCTTTCATCAGGTCAAACCCTAATCGAGCGGTGCCCCGCCGATGACCCATGATAATCTGCTATTGACCCTGGCAAAAAACCTGCAGTTCATATTTGAGAAGAATGAAGTGTTGTACCGCGCTGGACCTGTGGGTGACTGGCAAACATGGTTACCCCTATATAGGCCTCCCGCAGTCATTTACATAGAGGTTACTCCCCTCTCCACTGTTGTGAAAAGGATGGGACAGTTCGAAAGCTCTACAATCGGGGATCATCCTTTCTCACCTATACATAAGTGAAGGTGTCTTCGTGACGAGGGTGGGTCACCGGATCGGTGTTACAGGTGGAAAGCTCCTGCTGCGTCGTCCATTCGATGGCCCAGAAGAAGCTGTTAACCTCCAGGAGGGCATCCTATGGGTAGATTGTGTGTCACATGTCTCCAAAGCCAAGGGTGCTGTTAAACTGCTTCAGTGAGTCGGACTCACTAGCCCGCAAACGACTCATATAGTCCTAGAGCTACGTTTCTTAGCTGGCGGCAGAGTGAAGCAGGTAGCCACTGCCCCTGAGGGGATGAAGATCACTATCGATCCAGATTGAACAGGGCTCGATCTGGCACAGCTTTTTCTCGAGGGGTTAACTCTGTTCTGTTTAACTCTTCATATATAGCCATGATTCTCATCATACTGCTCGTGCTGGCGTCTAAAGCAGTGGCACAGGGCGCTGAGACACCCATGATATTGGATGCCAACTGGGCCCACTTCCGCGATGACCCCCGGTAAAATCCTTGGGTCGACCCCCTTCGGAGAAACATTTACGACCGCTTTCACCAACGTGAAGAGATCGAGTCTGTCTGCCACTTCTATGGGGTGGAGATGGTAGAATGTGGTTGTCTTATCTAGACCCCTGTTCAGCACCAGATTCTCAGTGTAACATGTGAACATGCCAGAGTCTGCCGTGGTGCAAATGCTAATCACTTTAGCATCCTACCAGGTGAGCATTGTCAAGGTAGATGGAAGACACTATGGGTGGTCCCAGCCTGCCGATGCGACTCTGGCAGAGACTCCGTGTTTGTCTGAGCCTACACAGAATAGAGAGAGAGAGAGAGAGAGAGAGGCCGGCCCTTCTGGTGTGGTTGATCACAAGGCGATCCGCGGTGTATATCACTGTGGAGGCTTGTCTCTAAATGGGCGTTCAGACCCTATTATGTGTGGTAGTAGTAGTTTCTGAATTAAAATGATACTATCCCCTCAACGGGCAGCCGTTCGGCGATCCGTGGTGGCCCCCACTGCCTTCTCAATCCCTGGGGGCCTCCATCTAGAGGTATACACCAAACACCTGTCTCAACAACCCTGGAGGCCTCCATCTCGAGGCATACACAAACCACATGTCTCAACAACCTATGCCCTAGGGATTGAGAGGGCGGTGGGGGCTACGGATCACCGAACGGCGGCCAGTTGAGGGAGGTGGCATCATTTTAATTCCAACACTACTACTACTGCACTATACAAGATGTGTAATACGTCGCCGCTGTCTGTAAAAGTCGCCCAGCAAAGATGGTCCATGTTTGGCCATGTGCTAAGTATGCCAGAAGAGACACCAGCACAGAGAGCCTTGGAATTCGCCCTACTCGGAGCCAGCAAATACATAGCCAGGAGGGAACGTCATTGCATACATCTGCTAAGCGTGCTACGAGATGACCTCAAGAAAGCAGAACTCGGTACACTCAAGGCAAGAATGGACCTAAGGAAGCGAAGGATTTCGGCTGAGGACAAGAGACAGTGGGCAAAAGCGAAGAAGAACTGATTGCAGCTGTAGGAAATTTCTACTACTAGAGCCGCAGAATATAGTAATCATACATATATGTTCCTATGAGGGCCTCTGCAAAATCAGCCTACTGAAGATTTATCCTCCTTAAATTATTATTATTATTATTATTATTATTATTATTATTATTATTATTATTATTATTATTATTATTGGGTTCGATTGTTAACTGTTAGGTGGCAAGTCACCTGAACCTCCTCATTTGATCGTTACTTGATTCTCTTCACGTAGAATTGCCTGCAGATCCAAGTGTATCTTTTGGAATAGTAGTTAGATTCGCCATTGGGTAATCAGAGGTTCGATTGCAATTCGCATTGGTGCTTCACTTGTATGGATTATTCACAGACAGCTAGTGGATACCGGCGCGATTGCTATCATATATTTCTATATGGCTGGCATAACCATCATTAACCAATAGTGTTGAATATCGGTAGCGAGCACTTATCAAGTGTAATGGGGTTAGCTGCCATGACAAATTGCATAAAGTTTGTTGCACAGAACACATGTAGGAGTAAGTCTCTAAATGTGTCACATTGTAACTGCATTCCTCTCTGGACCATACAAAGCGGTCGGTACTGTTTCCGTCTAACATTTTTCCACTCCTATCTGGCTTGTATGGTTTCCAGCTAATTTAATCACAATGATAAATTCCATGTGTACGCTGATTTCAATTTGGCTTTAATCACTGGATTTTACGGCTGTTTTACACGTTTCGAATCTGGCAGGCGGATTTAAACATTGTGTGCATCAAGCTTCACCTCTAGGTATCACTAGCCTGTAACAATCGACCGATTAGTTCCCCCTTGGTGGAGTATTCCCGTAATTGCGATCCCGGTGGCCTATATTGTACAAGGTCTGGCTTCACCGTCCATTCGCTCGATTATCATTATAGCCAATCACATCCCATTGCATCATTAATAACAATTCTACTCAATGGATAAACAATAACTCGTGTGAATCGGGAGCTCGTAAGATACAATAACTGTCCATTTTACCGTGTGTGAAAAACAACTATGTCGCAGCAACGACCCTCTTACTGACAGAGGAGCATCTATGACGTCAACGTCCTTGCATGCAGCACATGGTCAACAATGAAAGGTATTATGACAGAATAACAGATGGTATGCACCTTGTAAACAAATAAAAATAAACTAATACAATTTACCTACTAATATATAGCTACTGAGCGTTACTAAATCATTACTCGGTCCATCTAGCAAAGACAAAAAAGGGTCATGACTTTCCTCCTTCAAACAGAACGTATGTGTCGTTGCTTTTGACGAAACAATATTAGATGAATCATGTTTGTTATACATTTCATTTAACTATGTGTCCTCTGCTTTACGTCACGACGTGTAGGAAGAGTGCCATAAATTGGTTTGCACGCAACCGCTATGGTGAGCTATCCATACTCCCTAGCTAACTAATTATGTAAAACGAGAAGAATTACTCTTTTTCGGGATGATGTGGTTGTACGCCACTCATGTTTATCCTCAATACGAGATTACATACATTCAATATTCGATACCCCCTTTGCACCCTCAAACCCCCTCGTTTTGATTGAGGCATCATATTCTATAATTATGCATGTATGTGACCGTACCTGGATTTTCTATTCACGGATAACGGTATTTAATCTAGGCCGTCTGCATGTGCAGCCATACCTAACTCTTTGCCACAGACCTAGTGACCTGTTTACCAAGTGACCTTTTTAACTTTCTCGTAACCATAGCCATAGCGACGTGTTTACCCGGTGACCTTTTAGCTCCACTCTGTACACCATCCTTCTTTAGATTAATTTAAATCACATATCCATGCACATTCTCAAACTTGAATGCGTATGTAAACAATATGCTATATTGGAAAGGCGCACTGGCGGCTGAAAACCTGTACCCTCACTAGCCAATTTGGCCCATTGGAAAGTGGAATAGACCTGCTGGTCAATCGTGAAGGTCTATTGACCAATTGTATATCGGCGCATCATTCTGTCAAAGGCGCATATCCCAATAGCCATTTTATTAAATTCTTACATCTATTGGTCAACGGTGCGAGACCCACTAGGAAATTGGTTATTGGCTATTGGTGCATCTGTTTATCAATGGCATACATCTCAAAATGAAATTAGCGTCAATATGTAATATCTCCAACAGGTAAGGTTGCCTCATAGGGAGAGGAACGGAGGGTAGAGAGGGAGGTAGTGGAACAGGAGGGTGTAGAATGGTGTGTGGAGATGTGGGTTTGGGGGTGGGGGGTCTTGGGGTTTGTCATTCTAGTCTCACAATTGTATAGGCGATAATCCCTCACCTCTGGATCGCTTTGTCTGAGATTACAAACCAATTTCATAGTAATTATTTGCTTGGGATTTGTCATGGAAATTGTGAAATATCTGTCCCTCTATCCACCCATCCACATGTCCGCCCACCAGGGATAGCAATATGTCCCTTGCTAAATTATTTTAAAGGTAATCAACAGCTTAGTTGTGCATTTATTTGAATTAAATCAAGATGTTGAACTTTCTTGGGGTAGTGGGCTGATTTGAGGCATTCAGTAGCAAGGAGATGAACAATTTCCAGTCGAATTAGTTTAAGTAGTCGAGAGCAGTTGCTTTATGGATTTAGATACTAACATGTGAGGGTATATTGCGTTAATGTTTTAAAGCCTTCAATAGCATGGAAAATACGATGAGTAATATATCACCGCTGCCCATAAGAGCAAAGTTGGCCCATGGTCGACCATGTGGTAAGGATACCAGAAGACACACCAACACAGATAACCTTGGAATTTGGCCTACTGAACCCGGCAAATATACAGCCAGGAGAGGACGTCATTGCATAACTATGTTAAGCGTGCTGCGAGGTGACCTCAAGCAAGCAGGACATGGTACACTCAGATGAAGAATGTACACTAGGAAGCTAAAGATCTTGGCTGAGGACAACAAGACACGGTGGTAAAACCTCAACCCTATACCGATTCTGATACGCCGGGTTGAGTCAGAGAGTTCCTACAATAGTGAAAACGTGAAGTTTTTGCGTCTCAACTCTGTGTCCCAACATTTGGTGCTAGGCTGGAAAATTCAGCCTCGTCATGTTCATAAAACCTACTAACTTCGATAGAGCATTCCTTTCTCTAATTGTTCGTGGTTATTAGAAGTATGTACGCTTAGTAGTTAGGGAGATAGAGACTGAAATATAAGAGCCCCTCTGATTTTCAAGAGCTAACAGTGTCATTCCATTTTCTAGCAGAAATATACCGATCAGTAGGGTGGGTGTATATGAAAAGCGGATTTAAACTCGCAGTTTTATGAACTTAGCAGTTTCACAGCATTGCTAATACATTTAAATGTATATAAACTGCAGAAATGCGTTACTAAATGAAGGCCTTTCTAATACTTTGTGCCTTCAACTCAAGCTGGTCCTGTTGGAAAGCTGGTAGTAGTTTGAAAACATATGACTAAAAGCTTCTAAGATAGCAACAGCTTTTAATAACATTGATCTAAGGGTTTTAACAATATCAGAAATAAATTTTTATATCAGGTCAAAAGCATTAATTAATTAAATAAATAAGCTCAACAAATTAATGTATAAATGAATGAATGAATTAATTAATTAATGAAAAAATAAATGACTCAATGAATGTATGAATGAATGAATAAATAAATGAATGAATGAATGAATGAATGAATGAATGAGGGAATCAATCAATCAATCAATCAATCAATCAATCAATCAATCTATCAATCAATCTATCTATCTATCTATCTATCTATCTATCTATCTATCTATCTATCTATCTATCTATCTATCATCTATCTCATTCATTCATTCATTCATTCATTCATTCATTCATCCATCCATCCATCCATCCATCCATTCATTCATTCATTCATTCATTCATTACATTAATTAATAAATTATTTAATTAAAAAATAAAATAATAATAAATTAAAGTAAATTAACGTAAATTAAAGTACATTAATTAACCTACACCGGCCCCGACTGGGCGATTAGTGTTAATTAATTAATTTGAAAGATAAATAATTAAAATAGACAAATTAATTAATACATCCATAAATTAATTAATTAAAATAAATAAAGTAAGGTAACCATTTCAACCCTAGAATCACAATGATCTCTAGCTTATAATGTGTTCTAGAAAGATGCTGAATATTTTGGACGCTATTTGAATAACAAGAAATGTGAAATATCCTAAAAATCTCCCAAACCATAATTATGTAGAATCCCGCCAAATTTAGTACATATCATTGCGGAGCGCAAGAGGCCTTTACATTTGGCTCCGCCTCTGCTTATGGGGTGTGGGTCAAAACGTCAAAAATGTATTCTATCATAACTCCTCTGAAACCGTTGGACGGAATTCTGCCAAATTTGGGGTGTAAATTACCCATATGATTGCAGAATGACAGGTGGCACTTACCTTGGTCTCCATCCCCATGGTGGGGGTGGAGGTGGGGGAGGGGCGAAAGGTCAAAGCAGGGAATGTGGGGATTTGCGATGATGCGTTATCGACCAAGCAATCCAGTTTCTTTTGTGCATAGCTTAGTTGAGCCAGTGACATTCAATATGACTTCTCCATGGTGTGGAGTTGGGTCTGGTAAAAGACCCTTCTGGTTCTGAAAGCCATCTTCCATGGAGTGACTATGTTAGCTAAAGTGTCACTAGTGTGTCGTAACTCTCATGTTTACATATGTTGGTGGTGGCGTGCAGATGTTCCCCGAAATATGTGTTAAATGATCATAATGACTAATCAACATAATGAGTTCATAACAGGGTTAAGCAGGCATCATCCTGAAACGCATCCCCTTCTAAAATACTGACCCATCCGACAAGCCATCCACCGTTGTAGACTGGTCTCACCGGGAAAACGCATTTTAGCCTCCATAGAAGTAATTCGAAAATATGCAAATAAGTGATTGTACTTTAATTAAATTACACAAATGCATTATTTGGCGTCGTGTGATTCTTCTCTGTTTGTAATCCTCTTTAATGATAACATAGTCAAAATAAAGCTCACCAATCCCACACAGCTCCAGATAGCCAATGTGAAACCATTCTTCCCGTGCCCCACGAAATATTGTAACAGCTGCATTTTCATGAAGAGGAAACACCAATTCATAAGCACCAACACTGACCTTTTCTCTCACTGCCAAGATCATTGGAAATTGTAATTTGTCTACCTACTCATTTGCTGATTGTCTCATGCAATATGTTGGTAAGACATGAGAACCATTTAAACCTACATCCAGGATAATGTTATCTTAGGTAACCTCATGCAATTTCTGTACACAGATGTCCCTATATGTCCAGATACCCCCCACCCACCCCACCCCCTCCCCATCACCCTCAGTGGCCCCCACCGCCCTCTCAATCCATGGGGCCTCCATCTTGAGGCATACCCCAACCACCTGCACCCCTCGGCCTCCATATAGAGGCCTACACCAACCACATGCAACCCTATGCACAGGGATTGAGAGGGCGGTGGGGGCCACAGATCGCCGAACGGCGGCCAGCTGAGGGAGGTGGTATCATTTTAATCCCGACACTACTACTAAGCTGGAACAGAGAGGATTTCCAATATGTTATACTATTACCAGACGGCAACGAATGTATTATTGCCATCGAAGTACAATCACCGCCACTGCCGTATTATATCCTGAATAAGTACAGGTACACGTGAGGCGATATAAGCTCACTAGAGAACTATGCATAATGTTTAGATATGATGTTTGTAATTATCGAAGAATATAGAGTAACGTTGTGGTGATGACATGAATGCAGCTATTCTGGACAGATAAAACAACAACAATAAAGTCCTTCACAAAGCGGACAATCCCCAACCTGCTAACACCGTCATCTACGGACTCAATAATCATACATGTCCAGAATACTTCGCGGGTAAACTATTTCCTGGGAAATATCTGGGATTCAGTTATTACAATCACATTTAATGGCCCGAAATGGAAAACATCACCAGCAGGAAAGGATCTGCTTGTACAAGCGATAGAGAAAGGCGGCAATATAACAAGCCACGTCCAGAACATCCAGTCGCTCTTGAGATGAAGACGCTAGAAAGACTCTTATGATACTAACACATGACAAAGCAAGCTAGCTACAAATAAATCATGGAGATTTATTCCACAAGTAAACCTTATAGACTTGTTAACCAACATACTTGGAAGAAATCTACAGCAAGCGCACTCATAAATGCTGGTATAGCTCTCACCGAACCATTAGACCAATACCAGGGATTTGCTTCAGACTATGAAGATGTGGCAATTCCTAATGGTGAACAGCATTTTGACTCTAATTACAATAACTATGGTACAGCAGGATGTTCTATTGATATGCCAGACATATGCACTAAATCAACTCATATTTCAACCAGTGTCATAAGAAAACTAAACAAAGGTAAAGCAGTTGACGAATTCGGGATCCGCACATAGCGCGTAATAAATGCTGGTGACACACTACTATCTGCAATGACATATATATATTTAATCTTGTTGCAACGTAGAGGTACGTGGCATTGACCAATTTACTGTATGATGCGGACTACAAAATTACCTTTTATGGTCAATAGACTCAATTTGGCCTAAACGGATGCTTATGCTTCTTGATCTGTTGTAGTGACAAGCTCATCAGATAATGGTGCCAATGATGATTGTGACGTCATTGACAAAAGTTATGATCAATACTATCATTGTCAAAACCTTTGACAAAACTGAGATGGTAGATCCGATGTCTAGGGTATAGTAGTTCCACTATCAATGTTTAGTCCATTATTTGTTACTTAGAGGCGAATCAATGTGCTTCGACATTATACACTTCAATGTCTTAGCTCAAATAAAAAGAGTGATTTGAATTTGTATTTGAACTTTGGATAAGGATCGAAAGATTAATAGGATAAGGAAAGATGTAGATAAAGACAGGTTTTGAGAATTAATAGTCATGCAATCTTGCTCTCTTCATTGTCATGACTAAGTGTGGCTCATATTCCTGCCATGGTAACAAAAGCCAAATAAGTCCAACATGAACGGATAAATTGGTAAATATTACGGGGCTGGTCGAAGAAATGAATCTCGGTAATCACTTAACAACTGAACAGAGTTAAATCATGACATACGGGGTATTTACTTAGCAAAGAATGATGAGCAATGTACAAATGAAACGGAAGAGAAAAATGTGAAAATAAAATGGTGCTTTGAAAGATGATGAACTGAGTGTGTAGTGCTGGTGTGTGCAGTTACTAATATGCTGTCTTATATAAATATGTTCCTAGCAACACTGAACAATCGTGAAGGATACTGTTCCACGATTGATAGGTTGTTCAGACGATTGTTTCACGAAACTGGTACGACTGATAAGTTGGTCAAACGACTGTTGTGCAAAGCTGTGGTGCGGGGGATAAGCTGCTCAGACAATTGTTGCACGAAACTGTGATTCGACCGATGCGTTGCTCAGACGATTGTTGTAAAGTTGCTGTAGGACTGATAAGCTGCTCAGACGATTGTTGCACGAAACTGTGGCGCGACTGATCCGTTGCTCAGACAATTGTTGCACGAAATTGTGGCGTGACCGATACGTTGCTGAGACGATTGTTGCACAAAGCTGTGGTGCGACCACCAATACATTGCTCAGACGATTGTTGTACGAAACTGTGGCGTGACCGATACATTCTCAGACAATTGTTGGACGTCAGATACATTGCTCAGACGATTGTTGCAGCAAATTGTTGCACGAGGGATAAGTTGCTCAGTCAATTGTTGCGCGAAACTGTTGCTTATGTGAAGTGTTGTATGAAATGAATTGCATGAATTTCTTGCACAAACACAAAGTTGCTCATATGATCGAGGCACAGTGTTGTTGATATCATCTCGATGAGACGTGGTGTATCCACACACATGCACGCACGCACGCACGCATACACGCACGCACACTTGTAACTGTGGAAAACCCACATTAAAGACCTAGCTTCTAAGTTTAAATGACTGACGTAGTTACTATTCCAATACAAATTAACATTACCTAACCACAATTTCATGTTGATAGGTACTGTTTAAATGTATGATAGTGATGTCCATGTAAAATATTTTAAGATACTAGAGAACAAATGTCTACCAGACTGGTACACGAAGCATCAGGTATAGCTCATTGCCAATAAAAAAACCAAATGAATATTAACCCTTATACTGCTGGACGATCAGCCAAATTGGAAATAGCAACAACAAACGGTGTCCATTTTGGAAACAGAGATAACTGCAGCAACGAGTTTTAGTAACACTGTTAACAAAATTGATACCAGATCTCATGTAAATTGTTTTAAGATTATTCTGAGATAAAAGGGTTAATCAGCTAAATAATTATCAAATTTATAAGCAATAGTGAATACAAAAATACAATAGTCATACCTAGGGGATGTGTGTATGGTACTACAAAATGAAGGTATTCAACTATTCATAGCCAAAACTGGTGAGTAATACACACAGTGCCGACAGAACAGGAACATAATGCAAAATGGATATCGGTCAAAGTTGAATCGAGTATAAATACTATATCAGCAATAAAGTTTTTCATGGTGGAACTTAGAGTACCATCACCAGGTAATAGCGTGAAAAAGTAAAGCGACAGTATTTACATTTGACTCGAACAGCCTACAGAGGCTATCATCTAACCAGAACGCACTAACCACATTCTTTTAAACGTACACTATATTCAATGATCAGAGAACTAGTTGAGTGATTTACGTAACACTGAAATTCACCTGACTCGGAAAACTCAACTAAACAAATTATGTTAATAACCACACTACTGCACTCTCTTCCACGATACAGCATGCATACAAGTAGAGGAAGGGGTGGGGGTGGGGGGGGTGTCGGGACAAAACACAAAACACATACAAATGTACAAATGTGACATTGATGGTTAACTGATCAAGGAATCAATCTGTAATATATTAACCCTTCAAAAAAATTTTTTAGTATATGTTTAATTTAATTCATTTATTATTGTATCATTTTCTCTGATTTAAGTTTTCAAAACGTTACTATAAATGAGCTATCCGGATTTTGAAAGGTTTACATGGAGAAACAATTAAGACTCCCTAAACTAACGGAGTCGAATTCAGATTTAACCATAATTAGTAGCCGAATAAACATGGTTGCTTCAAACCCTGTTCGTTTGTTAAATTCTTTAGATCAACCACATCAAATTTGAATCATAGATGCTGTTATTTGGTTCAGGGAAAATATAAGTTTGGAGTCTGATGTCAAAGTTCAAGATGACCGCTACTTGGCCCATGTTCTCGAAGCTATCGTTAGCTACCCATATAGTTACACCCATTGCTTTAGTATGGTGTAACGATATCGCTAACATAACAAGAGCTTCGGGAACACGGGCCGTAAATTAACACCACTATCGACTATTGGGTCGATGGCAACCGCTAAACCCTTTTGTTTTACCTTAAAGATGTTGTGAGGACTAGATACCCGCTCGCTCTGATTAACTTGACAATCATAATACAGACTCTCCTTTACTAGAAGAACACAATTTTTGTAATGGGCCCAGCCAAAGCTGAGATAAGCATATAGCTACCACCTCGACAACCAAACGTTTTTAGCTGTCGCGCTACAGTTGTGACGTCACACCGGGATGACTCCAATTCCTATTAGTCTAGATTATTATCTCGGGGAGCATAGCTAGGCTCTCTACTGCTGCGCGTATTAGGCACCTATGCACCTATTCTTTGATAATGCATTGTTCACACAGGGGCACCACATTGTTCGATATGCACAAAGGTTCAATAATATCGAAGTTGATGATATTTTTGTTGAGAAAGCTAATAAGATCTTTCCTGTCTGAGTCTGCCAGGTGTCCGGGTTGGTGCTCAGGAATATTCATCTCTGTATTGAGACATCTTAAACATGTCCGGGCTCACGCTATGCGAGAAGTACTGTTATGTCTTCCGGAGGGAGTTGAAGGCCTACAAGAAGAAGACGCCGCTGGTGTTGAGCTGACAGAGGAACTGACAGCTGTGAAGCTCTATCTAGGATCTGGTAAGGGACAGATCTGCTTCCTCGAATACCTTATCAGGGGCGCGGGAGTATCGTCGAGCAGCTCCTGCGAGCTAAAGGTTTCTACAAGGATTGGGAGTATCTGTTAGATATGTTACAGCAGTTGCAGACCGCCATGGCCTCACCAGACTCAGAGCTGAAGGCTCTGCGATACTACAAACTGGAAAAAGGATGTACTGCAGAACCCTCCAGGCCTTGGATGTGCATTTTGGCAGCGTGTATAGTGGCTGTAGGGCATGCCAAGCTGGTTCAGTGTCTCACCATGGTCCCCACTGCTACTGTAGAGAGTCAGGATAGACTTATAGCTGATTTGCTAGCGGCGGAGTAGGCTGATCCCGAGCGCCATGATAGCTAGGCCTGACAACACTCATAGAGCTGCCACGGGAAGCGTGTCATGTCGACTGCAGTGTTGGGGTTGAAACGCCTGGAGCTGCCGTGTCGACTGGCTGCAGTGTCAGGGTCGGAACGACTGTATGGCCCATACTACGCGTAGGTGTCTTCATGGCAGTGTTGAAGCCGAAGTGGACACCGGGTGAACTCCCCTCGACTATCATGTTGTAATAGCCCATGACTTGGCGGTACTCGATGTTCACGATCATGTCGCTCGGAATCAACCGTAGGTGTGGTGAAATAGCAAAGTCAAGTTTGCGACTGGCCTTCGGCAACCCCTGCTGGAACTTAGTAATAAGACTACTGGAGTCTGCCACGATGATCATATCCTCAACGAGACTGATGAACATGGCCTGGACCTCTGCTCCGCTAACACCATCGATGGAATGCTGCAGCTGGATCTGTGCTGTAAGGGGGCAGTAGTGCACTGTATCCAGGGACTGGTTGATCCGACCGATCCCTGCTGGTGTGAGGCCTGAGGTGGTGTGTGGGACAAAGTACTTCCACACATCTGGATAGTCCTGCCGCAAGCAGGTGATGTGCATATTTTGCACCAGCGCTCCAGGGTCGGAGTCTGGATCGAATGAGAATGTTGCTGTCTTCCGACAGCCTACTCGTTGGGGAGTTCGATAGTGGAGTCCTGAGTAGTCACGTCTCGGGTCACCGTACATAACCCCTAGACTGCTGGTATCACCACAATGCCACCGATAGTATGGGTGAGCGATGAACTCTCTCTGCAGTCTGCTGGCTGCTGAGACGCTATGACTGTTGCGCTGTGGGTCGAAGTCGTTTGTATCAGGGAGGCTTGCGAGAGGCTTGGAGCAGCCATACAAGTATGAGCTTGCTTCGCATCCTTGATGGTGATGAGGCGGTTGGTCAGCGGTCGTGGGTTGATGGAGAAGCTGGTAGCGGACCGTCAATCCACTGTGATGGAGAACGGTGTTAGCTCTCGTATATCATCCAGTAGACCTCTCAGGCCAGTCAAGGGTGTATCCAGGAGGGGTGGTTGGCTCTGGATGACTGTCGTGAGGTTCAGTCTGAAGGCCATCTATACTGGTGTTCTTAAAGCTATCGTACAGGCAGCACACTATTTGTAGTCGTCTCGACTCCAGAGACCAGCGAGACGACCTCGCCGTAACATCTCGTTATATCGCCTCCATATCAACCCGCCCGCTGGAGTTTTTGACGCATTGCTGTCGCACTTTAGGTTTCTCTGTGTGGTACAGTGCTTGGACCTTCAATATATGGTGGTACTCTTCATCGGTGACCTGGCCATCCTCGAGAGCTTTGCTGATAGACTCGTCGATAGTCCGTAGCATACGTTGTGCCAGTGTCACGTAATTAGCATGCTTCTCCAGACTCCTTGTGATCTGCTGCTGCCCCACTCACAAGCCCGTGGCCAAGCCAGTGGCAGCTAGTGTCATGCCACCCAGCGGGATGGCGACGATGGCACCCACCCATGTAGCGAGAGTGGCCACAGCTGCCACACCAGCACTGGCTCCAATCACACCCGCCGCAGTGGTTGTACGCGCGAGGACGTTGTAGGCTGTCTTATATAGCCTGCACGTTCTGCTGTATGATATCTATCTGCTGGAGTCGCCAGCCGTGGATGGTACCACCCTCGTCAGCCGTCAGGGAGGGTATTGTTCTGGTTGCTTCTGCCACTCTGATTGTGCCATGGTCTACCTGGAGATTAAACCTGCATCACCTGCAGAATCTGCTCATGAGTCATAGAAGGGTTCGTTTTGGAGAGTCTGGCGAGCCGTACCAGCTTGTTGGTGTCGAGACAGACGTCTCTTAGACAGTGGGAATCCAGCACTATGTCGGGTCCCAGTAGCTTTCTGAGACGTGACATCTGGCACGTCACCGTATGACCAAGATAGTAGGTCCGCCACTGGATGGCTTTCTTGGTCTTACACTTCTGTGCCATCTCCTCTTCCCACTGTATGACATCTGGCCCATCCTCGTCTGCGACATCGTCGTAGACATCTGGCTCATCATCGTATGTGAAGACATCTGGCTCATCGTCGTCTGTCAAGACTCCTGCGTCCCGCTTACTCTCCTTCAGGAGGGCCTGCCAGTATCGGGAATCTTCACTGTTCCTTCGCCTCCTTGCAATGCTGGCAGCCTGTTGATACCAGCTCTTCCACTGTAGTCGCTCTCCTTCTTGTTGACAGATCTGTTCCTGTGCGAGCAGCTGTGTGGCCTTTGGGCAATCCTCTATCGGGTTTATCATCTCGGCAAAGGTCAGATATTCCTGGTGTGATATCATGTTGTCGTCAGGTCAATGAGTAATAAGAGCGCAAACTCTAAATGGGCGTCCGATATCACATCCGTGCTGGCATATATGTTAATGGAGGGGCTGTCAAACAAGTGATTTACAGGTGTGAACAGGCTAGGACTGATAGCTTTCCATAGGTGCCGGCCGACTTCTACCAGTGAACTGCTGTGTGCAATTGCCGGAGGTTGATGTAGCACATCAGCGTGTATGTATGTTGTGCCCCGCTGGGGCACCTCGAAGAGGACCAATTATACACGGTACTGTACCACCAATCTCCCCTCTAGAGACGGTGAGATTACGTTCTCACCACCGGAGAGCAGCAGTCGGACAATTGGCATTGTTATATCTCCTGTTTAAACCCCTCCTATAGCGTGCTATGGAACCCATATTTGCTTACTCAACTGATCTTGCTGACCTGGCAGATGTGTAGGCAGTTGATGCTGCCAAGGTAGAAGAGAGCAATGGCAAGTCATTCACCCTACTGTACGAAGAAAACTCAAAGGCATTCTCCATCCACCCCATTGGTGGTGATGGGGTGGAGCTGCTCACAGACCTCAAGGATGTGTCGAAGGAGCGCCTGGGTCCCAGCATGGATGGTCACAAGATCGTGTTTCAGTACGATTTCCCGAAGAGGAAGTACATCCTTGAGCCGTTGATTGAGCTCTCGGGTACAGAGGTGGCAGACATCAACACCCTAAAAATCTACCTCAGCTTTCATCAGGTCAAACCCTAATCGAGCGGTGCCCCGCCGATGACCCATGATAATCTGCTATTGACCCTGGCAAAAAACCTGCAGTTCATATTTGAGAAGAATGAAGTGTTGTACCGCGCTGGACCTGTGGGTGACTGGCAAACATGGTTACCCCTATATAGGCCTCCCGCAGTCATTTACATAGAGGTTACTCCCCTCTCCACTGTTGTGAAAAGGATGGGACAGTTCGAAAGCTCTACAATCGGGGATCATCCTTTCTCACCTATACATAAGTGAAGGTGTCTTCGTGACGAGGGTGGGTCACCGGATCGGTGTTACAGGTGGAAAGCTCCTGCTGCGTCGTCCATTCGATGGCCCAGAAGAAGCTGTTAACCTCCAGGAGGGAATCCTATGGGTAGATTGTGTGTCACATGTCTCCAAAGCCAAGGGTGCTGTTAAACTGCTTCAGCGAGTCGGACTCACTAGCCCGCAAACGACTCATATAGTCCTAGAGCTACGTTTCTTAGCTGGCGGCAGAGTGAAGCAGCTAGCCACTGCCCCTGAGGGGATGAAGATCACTATCGATCCAGATTGAACAAGGCTCGACCTGGCACAGCTATTTCTCGAGGGGTTAACTCTGTTCTGTTTAACTCTTCATATATAGCCATGTTCTCATCATACTGCTCGTGCTGGCGTCTAAAGCAGTGGCACAGGGCGCTGAGACACCCATGATATTGGATGCCAACTGGGCCCACTTCCGCGATGACCCCCGGTAAAATCCTTGGGTCGACCCCCTTCGGAGAAACATTTACGACCGCTTTCACCCACGTGAAGAGATCGAGTCTGTCTGCCACTTCTATGGGGTGGAGATGGTAGAATGTGGTTGTCTTATCTAGATCCCTGTTCAGCACCAGATTCTCAGTGTAACATGTGAACATACCAGAGTCTGCCGTGGTGCAAATGCTAATCACTTTAGCATCCTACCAGGTGAGCATTGTCAAGGTAGATGGAAGACACTATGGGTGGTCCCAGCCTGCCGATGCGACTCTGGCAGAGACTCCGTGTTTGTCTGAGCCTACACAGAATAGAGAGAGAGAGAGAGAGAGGCCGGCCCTTCTGGTGTGGTTGATCACAAGGCGATCCGCGGTGTATATCACTGTGGAGGCTTGTCTCTAAATGGGCGTTCAGACCCTATTATATGTGGTAGTAGTAGTTTCTGAATTAAAATGATACTATCCCCTCAACGGGCAGCCGTTCGGCGATCCGTGGTGGCCCCCACTGCCTTCTCAATCCCTGGGGGCCTCCATCTAGAGGTATACACCAAACACCTGTCTCAACAACCCTGGAGGCCTCCATCTCGAGGCATACACAAACCACATGTCTCAACAACCTATGCCCTATGAGAGGGCGGTGGGGGCTACGGATCACCGAACGGCGGCCAGTTGAGGGAGGTGGTATCATTTTAATTCCAACACTACTACTACTGCACTATACAAGATGTGTAATACGTCGCCGCTGTCTGTAAAAGTCGCCCAGCAAAGATGGTCCATGTTTGGCCATGTGCTAAGTATGCCAGAAGAGACACCAGCACAGAGAGCCTTGGAATTCGCCCTACTCGGAGCCAGCAAATACATAGCCAGGAGGGAACGTCATTGCATACATCTGCTAAGCGTGCTACGAGATGACCTCAAGAAAGCAGAACTCGGTACACTCAAGGCAAGAATGGACCTAAGGAAGCGAAGGATTTCGGCTGAGGACAAGAGACAGTGGGCAAAAGCGAAGAAGATCTGATTGCAGCTGTAGGAAATTTCTACTACTAGAGCCGCAGAATATAGTAATCATACATATATGTTCCTATGAGGGCCTCTGCAAAATCAGCCTACTGAAGATTTATCCTCCTTAAATTATTATTATTATTATTATTATTATTATTATTATTATTATTATTATTATTATTATTATTATTATTATGGGCTTCGATTGTTAACTGTTAGGTGGCAAGTCACCTGAACCTCCTCATTTGATCGTTACTTGATTCTCTTCACGTAGAATTGCCTGCAGATCCAAGTGTATCTTTTGGAATAGTAGTTAGGTTCGCCATTGGGTAATCAGAGGTTCGATTGCAATTCGCATTGGTGCTTCACTTGTATGGATTATTCACAGACAGCTAGTGGATACCGGCGCGATTGCTATCATATATTTCTATATGGCTGGCATAACCATCATTAACCAATAGTGTTGAATATCGGTAGCGAGCACTTATCAAGTGTAATGGGGTTAGCTGCCATGACAAATTGCATAAAGTTTGTTGCACAGAACACATGTAGGAGTAAGTCTCTAAATGTGTCACATTGTAACTGCATTCCTCTCTGGACCATACAAAGCGGTCGGTACTGTTTCCGTCTAACATTTTTCCACTCCTATCTGGCTTGTATGGTTTCCAGCTAATTTAATCACAATGATAAATTCCATGTGTACGCTGATTTCAATTTGGCTTTAATCACTGGATTTTACGGCTGTTTTACACGTTTCGAATCTGGCAGGCGGATTTAAACATTGTGTGCATCAAGCTTCACCTCTAGGTATCACTAGCCTGTAACAATCGACCGATTAGTTCCCCCTTGGTGGAGTATTCCCGTAATTGCGATCCCGGTGGCCTATATTGTACAAGGTCTGGCTTCACTGTCCATTCGCTCGATTATCATTATAGCCAATCACATCCCATTGCATCATTAATAACAATTCTACTCAATGGATAAACAATAACTCGTGTGAATCGGGAGCTCGTAAGATACAATAACTGTCCACTTTACCGTGTGTGAAAAACAACTATGTCGCAGCAACGACCCTCTTACTGACAGAGGAGCATCTATGACGTCAACGTCCTTGCATGCAGCACATGGTCAACAATGAAAGGTATTATGACAGAATAACAGATGGTATGCACCTTGTAAACAAATAAAAATAAACTAATACAATTTACCTACTAATATATAGCTACTGAGCGTTACTAAATCATTACTCGGTCCATCTAGCAAAGACAAAAAAGGGTCATGACTTTCCTCCTTCAAACGGAACGTATGTGTCGTTGCTTTTGACGAAACAATATTAGATGAATCATGTTTGTTATACATTTCATTTAACTATGTGTCCTCTGCTTTACGTCACGACGTGTAGGAAGAGTGCCCTAAATTGGTTTGCACGCAACCGCTATGGTGAGCTATCCATACTCCCTAGCTAACTAATTATGTAAAACGAGAAGAATTACTCTTTTTCGGGATGATGTTGTTGTACGCCACTCATGTTTATCCTCAATACGAGATTACATACATTCAATATTCGATACCCCCTTTGCACCCTCAAACCCCCTCGTTTTGATTGAGGCATCATATTCTATAATTATGCATGTATGTGACCGTACCTGGATTTTCTATTCACGGATAACGGTATTTAATCTAGGCCGTCTGCATGTGCAGCCATACCTAACTCTTTGCCACAGACCTAGTGACCTGTTTACCAAGTGACCTTTTTAACTTTCTCGTAACCATAGCCATAGCGACGTGTTTACCCGGTGACCTTTTAGCTTCACTCTGTACACCATCCTACTTTAGATTAATTTAAATCACATATCCATGCACATTCTCAAACTTGAATGCGTATGTAAACAATATGCTATATTGGAAAGGCGCACTGGCGGCTGAAAACCTGTACCCTCACTAGCCAATTTGGCCCATTGGAAAGTGGAATAGACCTGCTGGTCAATCGTGAAGGTCTATTGACCAATTGTATATCGGCGCATCATTCTGTCAAAGGCGCATATCCCAATAGCCATTTTATTAAATTCTTACATCTATTGGTCAACGGTGCAAGACCCACTAGGAAATTGGTTATTGGCTATTGGTGCATCTGTTTATCAATGGCATACATCTCAAAATGAAAATAGCGTCAATATGTAATATCTCCAACAGGTAAGGTTGCCTCATAGGGAGAGGAACGGAGGGTAGAGAGGGAGGTAGTGGAACAGGAGGGTGTAGAATGGTGTGTGGAGATGTGGGTTTGGGGGTGGGGGGTCTTGGGGTTTGTCATTCTAGTCTCACAATTGTATAGGCGATAATCCCTCACCTCTGGATCGCTTTGTCTGAGATTACAAACCAATTTCATAGTAATTATTTGCTTGGGATTTGTCATGGAAATTGTGAAATATCTGTCCCTCTATCCACCCATCCACATGTCCGCCCACCAGGGATAGCAATATGTCCCTTGCTAAATTATTTTAAAGGTAGTCAACAGCTTAGTTGTGCATTTATTTGAATTAAATCAAGATGTTGAACTTTCTTGGGGTAGTGGGCTGATTTGAGGCATTCAGTAGCAAGGAGATGAACAATTTCCAGTCGAATTAGTTTAAGTAGTCGAGAGCAGTTGCTTTATGGATTTAGATACTAACATGTGAGGGTATATTGCGTTAATGTTTTAAAGCCTTCAATAGCATGGAAAATACGATGAGTAATATATCACCGCTGCCCATAAGAGCAAAGTTGGCCCATGGTCGACCATGTGGTAAGGATACCAGAAGACACACCAACACAGATAACCTTGGAATTTGGCCTACTGAACCCGGCAAATATACGGCCAGGAGAGGACGTCATTGCATAACTATGTTAAGCGTGCTGCGAGGTAACCTCAAGCAAGCAGGACATGGTACACTCAGATGAAGAATGTACACTAGGAAGCTAAAGATCTTGGCTGAGGACAACAAGACACGGTGGTAAAACCTCAACCCTATACCGATTCTGATACGCCGGGTTGAGTCAGAGAGTTCCTACAATAGTGAAAACGTGAAGTTTTTGCGTCTCAACTCTGTGTCCCAACATTTGGCGCTAGGCTGGAAAATTCAGCCTCGTCATGTTCATAAAACCTACTAACTTCGATAGAGCATTCCTTTCTCTAATTGTTCGTGGTTATTAGAAGTATGTACGCTTAGTAGTTAGGGAGATAGAGACTGAAATATAAGAGCCCCTCTGATTTTCAAGAGATAACAGTGTCATTCCATTTTCTAGCAGAAATATACCGATCAGTAGGGTGGGGGTATATGAAAAGCGGATTTAAACTCGCAGTTTTATGAACTTAGCAGTTTCACAGCATTGCTAATACATTTAAATGTATATAAACTGCAGAAATGCGTTACTAAATGAAGGCCTTTCTAATATTTTGTGCCTTCAACTCAAGCTGGTCCTGTTGGAAAGCTGGTAGTAGTTTGAAAACATATGACTAAAAGCTTCTAAGATAGCAACAGCTTTTAATAACATTGATCTAAGGGTTTTAACAATATCAGAAATAAATTTTTATATCAGGTCAAAAGCATTAATTAATTAAATAAATAAGCTCAACAAATTAATGTATAAATGAATGAATGAATTAATTAATTAATGAAAAAATAAATGACTCAATGAATGTATGAATGAATGAATAAATAAATAAATGAATGAATGAATGAATGAATGAATGAATGAATGAGGGAATCAATCAATCAATCAATCAATCAATCAATCAATCAATCAATCTATCTATCTATCTATCTATCTATCTATCTATCTATCATCTATCTCATTCATTCATTCATTCATTCATTCATCCATCCATCCATCCATCCATCCATCCATCCATCCATCCATTCATTCATTCATTCATTCATTCATTCATTACATTAATTAATAAATTATTTAATTAAAAAATAAAATAATAATAAATTAAAGTAAATTAACGTAAATTAAAGTACATTAATTAACCTACACCGGCCCCGACTGGGCGATTAGTGTTAATTAATTAATTTGAAAGATAAATAATTAAAATAGACAAATTAATTAATACATCCATAAATTAATTAATTAAAATAAATAAAGTAAGGTAACCATTTCAACCCTAGAATCACAATGATCTTTAGCTTATAATGTGTTCTAGAAAGATGCTGAATATTTTGGACGCTATTTGAATAACAAGAAATGTGAAATATCCTAAAAATCTCCCAAACCATAATTATGTAGAATCCCGCCAAATTTAGTACATATCATTGCGGAGCGCAAGAGGCCTTTACATTTGGCTCCGCCTCTGCTTATGGGGTGTGGGTCAAAACGTCAAAAATGTATTCTATCATAACTCCTCTGAAACCGTTGAACGGAATTCTGCCAAATTTGGGGTGTAAATTACCCATATGATTGCAGAATGACAGGTGGCACTTACCTTGGTCTCCATCCCCATGGTGGGGGTGGAGGTGGGGGAGGGGCGAAAGGTCAAAGCAGGGAATGTGGGGATTTGCGATGATGCGTTATCGACCAAGCAATCTAGTTTCTTTTGTGCATAGCTTAGTTGAGCCAGTGACATTCAATATGACTTCTCCATGGTGTGGAGTTGGGTCTGGTAAAAGACCCTTCTGGTTCTGAAAGCCATCTTCCATGGAGTGACTATGTTAGCTAAAGTGTCACTAGTGTGTCGTAACTCTCATGTTTACATATGTTGGTGGTGGCGTGCAGATGTTCCCCGAAATATGTGTTAAATGATCATAATGACTAATCAACATAATGAGTTCATAACAGGGTTAAGCAGGCATCACCCTGAAACGCATCCCCTTCTAAAATACTGACCCATCCGACAAGCCATCCACCGTTGTAGACTGGTCTCACCGGGAAAACGCATTTTAGCCTCCATAGAAGTAATTCGAAAATATGCAAATAAGTGATTGTACTTTAATTAAATTACACAAATGCATTATTTGGCGTCGTGTGATTCTTCTCTGTTTGTAATCCTCTTTAATGATAACATAGTCAAAATAAAGCTCACCAATCCCACACAGCTCCAGATAGCCAATGTGAAACCATTCTTCCCGTGCCCCACGAAATATTGTAACAGCTGCATTTTCATGAAGAGGAAACACCAATTCATAAGCACCAACACTGACCTTTTCTCTCACTGCCAAGATCATTGTAAATTGTAATTTGTCTACCTACTCATTTGCTGATTGTCTCATGCAATATGTTGGTAAGACATGAGAACCATTTAAACCTACATCCAGGATAATGTTATCTTAGGTAACCTCATGCAATTTCTGGACACAGATGTCCCTATATGTCCAGATACCCCCCACCCACCCCACCCCCTCCCCATCACCCTCAGTGTTTACATAGATAACTGCTGCTGTGTGTCTCCGTGCAGAGATCTTGAGAGCTGCTTCAAACTGATATTTCATCCCCGCTGTGCCCAATGCGTGCCGAGTATTGCTTCGAATGCCTTTATTGTGGGGACGCTGACCACGTCTTCTATTCCATGGCGCAGCTACTCGGTTGCTGAAGTTGTTCTGCCTGAGACTGCTAACAGTTCTCCCCATATAGATTTTCAAATGGTAGCCTCTTCTTGTGGTATCCTCTCTGATTGGTATGCAAGGGCACACATCGCTGTCATATACCACGGTCATCATCTGAAACATCTCTATCATGTCCCCACGTTGTCTATGGTATGTGAGTGTTAGGATCTTATGTCTCATCAACCGGTATCCTTAACGCACGTTCATCAATTCTGGTAGCAGCTTTGTGACTCTTCTGTACATATTTACAATGGTCACATCTTTTTCCTCATCGGGTGCCAATGAAATTGGCAGACTCTACTTGTAATCTGACCAGCGCCTTATATAACGATTTAAAGTTCTCCATGTCTAGGTGTATGAAGGATTGCCGGATTATTACCATCAGTTATGTTGCCTTGTTGGCCTTCTCATTTATATGTGACTCAAAGGACAGTATGCTATTCACTGTAACATCAAGGTATTTTTTGTTGATCGTTGCCCTCTGTGCTGTGGATCTGCATATCCCTCAGCTCTCATGAAATACTATTGCTCAGTATCAGCTTTTCTTCCGACTATCAAGACCTTGCACTTGTCAGGTTGAAACCGAAGCAACCATTTATGTGACAAGTTTTGGAGCCTGAACAGGACTGTCAGTTATGCTATCCATAACATAAGTGCCGGAAAAACCCAAATTTGCCGTGCCTACCACTTATGTGCATACACACCAAATTCTAACGTGCTGAAAGCAAATTCCCAGAGACCCAACCGTGAGGAGTTAGTTCTGAGACACTATGGGGAGACATTAGTGTCTCTATTCAGAAAAAGTGGAGAATTATTACTCCTCATTTCCCCCCCCACAAAAGTTCACATTTGCAGTTAGATAAACAAACTAGAAGAGGTATTTTTATCCTCATATGCTCTTGAACGGCCTGATTGTAAATAAAGTGAACTTGAATTTGGTGGCCTCGGTATTTTTCAAAATATTAAACACGCCGCCGCCTATTAAACCCAGGATTATCTTATGTTTCGGTGACCCGAATTTGAAATAGTAATCTATCACTGGTGCAAAACATTCTTTTACAGGAACCCTATTGATGAGAATTGGTTGAACAGCTGCTTTTGTCCATCTTATGCTAGAGGTTCCTGCACGGTGCTACGAATTCTAATACAGTTATATGCAGTTCAGTTACATGTTCACGAAAGAAAAGAAAATGTATGTTCAATAATCCAATTATGTTCAAAACATTCGAAAGAACATTTCTTTCTAACTATCATATTTATGTTTTTTGGAAGCATTCTAGATTAGTTTCGAGTTGTGTTATTGATTACGTAGTATACTTTAATGTTGTTATTATTTAGTTGCGGTCCGTTATCCAGTGATGGTCATATCCCGTTCTATTGCCCGATGTCCCCGAAAAATGACTGGGTAGTACAGTGCTACAGACGCTTTAATTAGTGCTTATATAGCCAAATCTAACCTTGTTACCATCAGCTTTATAAATACTAATCAAAGCGCCGATAATAACTTTTACCTCTATAGTTGAGTTGTGTTGTAGTCGTAGATCCACCACTTCTGGCGAGAATGGCTGCAATGGCATATCTTTAAAGTAGTAGTAGTAGTAGTAGTAGTAGTAGTAGTAGTACTAGTAGTAGTAGTAGTAGTAGTAGTAGTAGTAGTAGTAGTAGTAGTAGTAGTAGTAGTAGTAGTAGTAGTAGTAGTACTAGTAGTAGTACTAGTAGTAGTAG